>CM034351.1:27420926-27725198 GCA_019925275.1 Mytilus edulis | reverse complement strand
TGAGATTGGTGTATTACATTTTAATATTTTTTTGGTAACTTCCAAACAAAATCAGATTCTTTGTAAAGGAGTATAAGACTACATTGGCGAATAAAGTATTTTGTTATTCTTACCACAATTCGCCTTGTATCCTTATCCTGCAAAAATAAAGACAATAGTTGATACACTGTTCGTATTAATATGCATCTGGCCTTTGTTAGTCTTGCATCATCTTTAATTTTAGTTTCTTGTGTATATTTCGGAGTTTAGTATGACTCCTATACATTTTTGTTTAGGGTCCAGCTAAAGCACGAATCCGGGTGCGGGAGTTTCTCGCTGCATTGAGAACCCATTGGTGGCCAGCGGCTATTGTCGCTCTTTGGTCGGGTTGCTGTATCTTTGACATATTCCCATTTCCAATTTCAGTTTTATTTATCATTGTTTTAGAGATGATGTCGTGTTTAGATTGTTCTTATATATTTAACTATTGAAGCTGATCAAACGTATTTAGGCTATATTTTCTGCAAATAATGATTTACCTATAACCTTGGTCTATTAAATGTCAATTATATTTGTGAAAGTTTAAACTGCTATTAGAATATAACAACACGATGTTCAAATGAAACCAAGCCATATGTTGCTAATAGTTAAGTGACCTGGGTTAAGCTATAAAGGTTTATTACTCATTTACAGCATAAGTGAAGTTTGACAAAATTACATTTAAAAATTGTCAATGGATTTTGTATGGTTAGGAAATACTACGCATGAGAGTTCATCTTAAATGAGAAAATCTTACTTCATCCGAACTTGATAGATCCTGCAAAAATAAAAGAAAGAAAACAGTTTACGATCAGTATTTTTGAAAACATGTATTCAAACCATACATCACATATAGTTTGACGTCTTAGACGAATTCTTACAGAATGCTGCTTTGCCTTGTTATCTAAATAAAACAGAAGAAAATTGATTACCAAATTTTTTTACAGCACTGGTATATTTATGACGATTATGCCCATTGTTGTTGTAATAGAACAGAAAAGGATATGGGGGTATCAATCCATGCCAACAAAAAAATCAGTAAATGAACCCTAATAAACACAAAATGGGAAAGAAACGGTGCTTTCATTGCTGTTCTTTATCCCAAAGTCATTTTTATTTTATCTACAAATTATGGACAGTGATACATCAGATTACAATTGAATTTTGAAAAAAAGCCTACCTGATCCGAGCATTTCTCTAAAACGGCAAAAACAAATATTGTAACATATTTGTTTACAGGAGCTTGTATATTAAAACTTGTTGTAGACATCATGACATTTATAAATTGGTCAAAACACTTTACTAATTGAAGTTGATTAAGTCCTTTTTTTTCTTCAAAAAACAACAAAACTATAATCAACCTATAGCCTTAAATTATCAATGAAATTTGTATTTGATTATTTTTAATCAAACAAGACCCTCTTCTTAGAGGTTTAGGGTGTAGCTGTTTATAATGAAAACAATATTCATAGTTGTTGTGGGAATTATTTCATATTTTGATTATTCCTATATCTATAAATATGGAGTGTGAATACATCTTACTTTTATCCCAACAAAAATAAACCCTTTAACCATTTTTACATGTACCAATTATAATCAATTATAACCAAAACAACTTGAAAGATGTTTTTTTTTTTTTAATATTACCGGAAGATTTAAAAATGACAGCAATCCAGATACCTAATAATATGGTTATTCTTTACCGGTGTTTTGATACAATCATGATGATATTTTGTCACTAAGTTACTCTTGACATAACCAATGAATAGAAGCTGTTGTTTTGCCTAAAATTCGTGCACGAAAATAAGGTATGATTTTAATTTTAATATTGAATGCCATTAAAAATAACTGCAAATAACAGGCGCTATAGATTTAATTCAAGAAAACAATATTAAATTATGCTTGATTAAAAAATTGATCGTTTGACATCTACCTTCGGAATAAAGTAAATTCGTCCGACTCAAAATAAGTCACATGCATTTCAAAACGAGAATACTTTACACTGGTATCTTTTTATGCAATCTCAAAAACAACAATACATAACATCACAATTTACGTTTCAAACGAAATTCTAACCTTTTTTAAACTTCTGTTTAAATCCTTTAAATCCTGCAAAAGAAAAGGAAGACATGTTATCGTGTTGTGATTTTATGTATAGTTGTAAGCTTGATGTCATATTTATATTGTTCCAATACTTTAAGTAATAAAATATGCTTTTTACACCAAAAAATTGAGGGTTAACTATAACTTAAGACTTATCCCATACAAATCGTATTTTGCAATTGTTCAAAACAACAATAAACCTTTTTTTTAAACAAGTTTATGTAAAAATTACAACAAACCAGATATCATTTACATTGTTACATTATCAAAGCACTGAAATGTCACAACTGACCAACAGCATACCTTTAAACGAAACAATCACATGTGCTCACTATTGTGGGAATGTTTATATTAGTTAAAATAGAATTGCCTGAATGCTTTGCAAGCGATAACACAGAAACGTTATGATTTGCCACTTTCAAACAAGCCATAACATTACTTTGAAGTAAAAATCTTACCAAACTCTGCCTTGCCTTGTAATTCTGTAAACAAGAAATAGGACATTTTATCATGTTTGTATTCAGAGTTGTAATATTTTGACAACATATAACACGTATACCAAATGTAACAACTTTTTCAATCTCTAACAGACTTGGGGCATTGTTATTCAACCAAAACTATACATATTAGCCTGACTTTATGTCTCTACATGACTTTCCCCCATGGATTTCGTACTTTTTCACATTTAATAAATAAATCAAGTGACTTTTGAAAAGATACCAAGTACATTAAAAAATAACGAATTATCTTCAAAATTAATTTTCTGTAATATTCGATCAATTACTTACTTTAAAAATTGAATAAAAAACTGAACATATTTTCAAACATGCACTTTCTCCACGCTTTCTTCACTCAGGTCATTACTGATGAACTTTGTTATTAAGACATTTGACCAGAGTAGGAAGTTGTCTAAATGAATGAGTTTGGGGGTTTTTTTCGGGGGGGGGGGGGGGGGGGGGGACTAAATTGCGATTTGCACTTTCCCATTCTTTCTCAGTTTGAATTGAGACACTACTACTAAACCCCGAAATAATTATTTAAATGATTTGCAAGTTGTTTCACGAAAAATCATACAGTAATTTCCATCAATAAAGGAACATAACTCTACATCGGGAATGTTAAAATTGACATACATTACTAAAAAAAAACATACAAAACCAGATATGCTCTATAAAATGGGAATAACACATACGTGTTAATATGCTTATCTTTTACCAGTGTTTTAAAAAAAAAAAAAAATATTATTGTTTCGTCATTTCCATCTCTTAAAATGATAACAACTTGTTATAAAATCATTATTTTGCGCTTGATATAACAGATGAATATAAAAACAAGCTACAGTTTTGTTTATGAAGAAGTTAAAAACAATATATTAACAAAGATTTAAGTAACATATTGACGAGTTGGTTGACCGTTATGGAATAACCGTTTCACAAATGATATCGGATATGTTCCTTACGTCGTAACTACAATCCCCTTCCCTTTCATGAAAGTGACCTACCGAATTAGACTATTTACCGGATTTGTAATCACATAAGCAACACGACGGATGCCACATGTGGAGCAGGATCTGCTTACCCTTCCGGAGCACCTGAGATCACCCCTAGTTTTTGGTGGGGTTCGTGTTGTTTATTCTTTAGTTTTCTATGTTGTGTCATTTGTACTATTGTTTTTCTGTTTGTCTTTTTCATTTTTAGCCATGGTGTTGTCAGTTTGTTTTAGATTTATGAGTTTGACTGTCCCTTTGGTATCATTCGTCCCTCTTTTTTTCTACCGACTGTCATATGGAAATCAATCAGATTAAACATGTGCTATGTGCATTTCAAACCAAACATATCTTTATATCTTTCTGTATTTTTTAGACAATAATGCATCACTTAATAATTGACTTTTCATGAGAAATCTTACAACTCGCCGCCTTGGTTTGTTATCCTGCAAAATAGAAGAGATTGTTTTATGTTTGTAATATTTTACATTTTAAATATATTGGAAAATAAAGTACAATTTATTTTATTGTTTGCAATGAATTTTCGGGATTACTTTTACTATTAAGATAAAAAGACTTCAAATTGATTTGTTAAACAATATATTTCGCAAGTTATTACACTGAAACGTCGTAAAGTGACATTTCCATTATCCAGGAAAGCGGGCAGAAACTCGAATTTAAAGAACACTAGAATAAGGAGTTTGGCCATACGGATTTCACAAAAAAAAACAGATATATATGTGGGTACTTTGGAAGATATAACAGTGGAATCAACTAACAGAAAGATGGGCAGATGAACACGTTATACCAAATACTTAATTATATATTAATGACGTAACATTGTCTTTACTTTAATTTTGATAAAATATATGAACAGAAATACAAGTATTGATTTGTATGAAATAACTGCAGGGATGATAAGTGTGAATGATTAATCAAAAGATCAATTGTTTGACCTCTACAGAATGACCTAAGTTCATCGGATTCAAAATATATTTTGTATATTTCGTAACAATGATACTGTACATTTTGTAGACAACAATACTTCACATGACAATTAATTTTTTAGAAAAATATTTTACCTCATACACACTTTGAAGTAGTACATCCTGCAAAAGAAAAAGATGTCTTATCAGCATTAGAATAGATGTATGTTTACGATTAATATGCTTCAGAAATAAAACGATAATTCAATAAAACGTGCAAGCCTGATATACACGATGCTTTTTTTGTAGTTTTAAAACAACATTAGATTGTTTTCCTTAGATAATAAAAATGTTTAAATATCACTGCAAATCAAATGTTTCTTTCATTTATCATTTTCATTGTTAAGGCAATCAATGATCATAACTCTTGAAGAACATCCGACTCAATTGTAATCTTTAATGTCGACCACTACCAAATTCGATCTTTATGTCATATCATGAATACTAAACACTTGCACCTTTCTATACAGGTTATAGACAATAAAACTATACACTTATATTCGTCTTAGATGCATCATTTTTTTATTAGATGTCAGTTAACTTCGAGTACTCACAGATCTGCACCTAGTGTCTTTTTGTTGTTGTGATGTACAAGTTCCCGGCCACGTCCGCTTGTATATTTGTCCATTTGATGAGTTAAGCCTTTTTCAACTGATTTTTATAGTTCGTTCTTATGTTGTACTGTTATACCACTGTCCCAGGTTAGGGGAGGGTTAGGATCCCGCTTATATGTTTAACCCCGCCACGATATGTATGTATGTGCCTGTCCCAAGTCAGGAGCCTGTAATTCAGTGGTTGTCGTTTGTTTATGCGTTACATATTTGTTTTTCGTTCAATTTTTGTACATAAATAAGGCCGTTAGTTTTCTCGTTTGAAATGTTTTACATTGTCATTTCGGGGCCTCCTATAGCTGTATGGGCTTTGCTCATTGTTGAAGGCCGTACTGTGTGACCTATAGTTGTTAATTTCTGTGTCATTTTGGACTCTTGTGGAGAGTTGTCTCATTGGTAATCATGCCACATCTTCTTTTTTATATTGTATATAATTTTTAGACAACACTTCATCAACAGAAAATTACTCTAAAGAAAAAAATCTTACCGATAACCGTTTTGAATCGTTATTCTGAAAAAAAGAACAAACAATTAGTTTTGAATACAAAGATTATCATATACGTATATATGCATCATTGTTATAGATATGATGTCATATTTAGATTTTTCTAGTATGTTTAAATATTGAATACGTTTATCAAAAGTGTTTAATCTGTGTTTTCTGCATGTAACTACCAATCTATAACCTTGACCTATTAAATACAAATTATATTTGATAATGTTTAAATGATTTTAAAGTGCTTTTGGAATATAACAAGATAAACTGCTCTTTTAATATAACAAGATAAACTGCTTTTTAATATAACAAGATAAACTGCTTTTTAATATAACAAGATAAACTGCTTTTTAATATAACAAGATAGTGTTTAAATGACACAAAATCCTGTGTTGCTTACATTTTTAGTACCCTTGGTAGAGCCATCAAGATTCATAAATCATTAACAGCATTTGTGACAATAAGCACAATTACATTTTACCTTCATTTCGATTTGAGAAAGTATTTACAAATATGCAAGTAATTTTTGAGAAATTAGCAAATATTTCACAAGAAAATCTTACTTCGTCAAAAGCTGGTTTATTCCGCAAAAGAAAATGAAGACATTTTAGCATGATTAAGTCAGAAAACAAAATTTGTGATTTTACGTTGAATATTGTAATCATTGATGAAGTCATAATGTTGAATTACGTTTCTATAGATATTGAAAGTTTATACATCGTGCTTCTTTTTCCAAATTATTATTAACAAAATCACCTTTATTTGTTACACATATATTTGATATATCAAGACGTTGTAAAAATTACCCCTAACCAAAATACCTTTTTAGGTTATAGTCAATAGTTTAAAAATACTTATAAAGCCCAACCAGTAATCTATGCCTGGGATAAGAAAATCAAAGTTTTGTAAACAGGAAATTTATAAAAATGACCACATTATTGATATTCATGTCAACATCGAAGTGTTAACTACTGGGCTGGTGATACCCTGGGGGACGAAACGTTCACCAGCAGTGGCATCGACCCAGTGGTGTAAATAGTTATCAAAGGTACAAGGATTATAATTTAGTACGCCAGACGCACGTTTCGTCTACAAAAGACTCATCAGTGAAGCTCATATAAAAATATTTATAAAGCCAAACCAGTACAAAGTTGAAGAACATTGAGGATCCAAAATTCCAAAAAGTTGTGCCAAATACGGCTAAGGTAACAGTGATCAGGAAGGACGTGCGCCCTGCGCCTATAGCGCATATTCACCAGAAATGGCGCATAGAGTGACAAATGTAACGCCCACGTGGCGCACGATATTTTTCACATCGTTTCGAAACGTTTAGATATCGTCAAATAGATTTCCGATCGTGTTCCGTGCAGCCATGTTTGTGTACACAACTGTATAATGTTCCTCCAATCATAGGAGCACCTATATATTTTTAGGACGTCTCGGGTGTTTTCCTATGGTAAAAGAACCATGCGGTTTAACGCCTCTGTTGTTTTCCTATGGTAATAATAGAACCATGCAGTTAAACTGATAACCCAAAAACGTAATTAACCATCATTCATGATATAATTTTCTATAAACAACTTTACATTTGTGAAATTTGGCTATTAGAGACTCAGACGAGATTTAACTCTAATATAATCTTTTAATTTAGTTTAGCTTGCTATTATTTCGATTGAAAACCCTGAAGTCCTTTTATGAATATAGTTTTTGTCTCAATAAAAGGCGCTTAACTGTCCTTGTCATTTTTGGTCTTTGGCTCGTTTTGACATTTTGTAAACATGACTATAGCGAATTATTTTTTTGTTCTATCAATTAATGGTACTCTCTACTGTTATTCTTGTCATCGTGATGAAGTAATAATAATAATACAAGAAGTGCAGAGGACGTTCCTGAAATGTCCTCTAATGCGGAACGTCTGGAATGAGTATGGTATCGACGAAGACCCAAATTTAATGTTAAAAAAACATGAACATGAACAAGCCAAGGCAACAGTAACAGTTTAAACATTGTAAATAAAGGTTATCTTTAATATTGTCCGTTTTGGAAGAAGTTATTGTATGTTCATTGAACTTACAGAATCACAGGAACAATATCCATGATATTATTTAAAATCATAAAGATAAGTACCAACACCTCTTTTCCAAAACATGAAAAAATAATGATACTTTTTATTTCTTTACAGAAGTCAATTCAAATGGCCCACTCATTTGACAACATGGCCCATTATTTTTTTAAATGGCCCATTGAATTTACTTTTGAGGGGCCCTGGGCCCATAGTGAAAAAAACCTTCCAGATCACTGAGGTAATCTATGCCTGGGATAAGAAAATCATTAGTTTTTCGAAAAAAAATCAATTCATGCAAATTCACGAATAGTGTACAGCAAAGGAGAAACTCTGCATAATTACATTTGACCTTGATTGTGATTTATAAAACTACATATATATAATCAGTTACTCTATTGTTTCCGGTAAGGGTGAAGGTTGGTACCTATAAAAACGTTTAAACCCGATGCATTTGTTTGCACCTTGAGTGATCTTTATTGGTTGTCGTTTGTTGAAGGTGTTCATAAGAGTTTCTTCTTTCTCGTCTTTTTGTATAGATTAGAACGTTGGTTTTCCCATTTGAACGGTTTTACACTAGTCATTTTGGGGGCTCTAAGAATCTTATCGTTCGGTGTGAGTCAAGGCTCCGTGTTTAAGACCGTACTTTAACCGCAAATGGTTTTTCTTTTATAAATTGTAACTTTGTTGGAGAGTTGTCTCATTGGCACTCAGACCACATTTTCTGATATCTTTTTCAATTGTATCTTTCTGTACTTATACAGCCATACATCACATGTCTTTTAAATTTCGAAAATAAATCTTACTATTTTCTGCACTGCTCTTTTATCCTGCAAAATAAGCAAAATTAATCTCAAGTTTGTTAACAGGAGTTTTAATTTAACGATGAATATGTTTATCGTTATGTTAACAGAAAGAAAAAGGATATTGGGTATGCATCTATGACCAAAAAGTCTTTACATGCACACCAATAAACAATAAATTAGGAGAGGACAGCGCTTCCCTTGCTGTTATCTATCTTAAAGTCCTAGCATTTTCTCTACAAGTTATGGACAGCAATACATAACATGATAATTTATCATGTTTGTTTACATGATTTGTGTTATTTAAACGATGATAATTTGTTCCAAAAACTTTTAAAAGTTGATGAAAGTTTTTGTTCTGTCCTAAAACTAGATTAAAGTCTTTTAAGGGAAGTAAACTAGATTGAAATTTTTAAAGAAAGTTGAAATTGAAGAAAACTTAGGCAATATATATAACGATGCAAAGCGGATATATTCATGTTTTCTGGACAAGTGATCAGCTAACAAAAAGATGTCCATCCATCGTCAGTATTTTATTGTGACATTATTTGCCATTACTATATCCTCTCAAAATGGCAAATGAACAGAAATACAATCTATAGTTTTGTTTGAAATAATGTAAAGAAATATTATTTAATCAGAATATTAAAGGTCTGACATCTACTGACCATTCATGAAATTGTATGTGTATTTCAAAACAAGAATAGTATACGCTTGTTTCTTTCTATACACATGAAAATTGTACAACAGATACCATACGTATGTATATCCGTAACCAGTGTTTTGAAATAATTGTGATGATATATTGTGTTTAATGTTTCTCTTAATAAAAAAAAGCATAGAAATACAATTACAGTTTTGTGTGAAATTAGTTCAAGCAACTTCTTTTTCCTGAAGACTTTATTAGAAGATTGAATGGCCTCTACAGGCCGACTTCAAGAAATAGAACTAACTCAAAACTTGTTAGGTGTATTGGAGAATAATAATACTTAGACTTGTATCTTTTTGTTCATTAAAGTCAAGAATACATCACATAACAACATTTCATTTTTTTTATTTTTAAATTCTTACATCCAACACACTTGCTATATCCTGCAAATGAACAAGAAGACATTTATTAGCGTCATGTTAAAAAAAATTTATTGAGTCGATGTATTGTTAATAGTTCATTTTAGTAATCTAGATCTTCATTTTAGTATGTTATTTGTGAAATATGAGAATTTGAAACAAATCGGTGAGCATAATATCAATAGTTTTTGCCCATTTAAGATATTTACGATAATATATTGTTATTTTTTTTCTCACCACATAATAAAATAACTGAAATTCAAGATATTGTTTTCTTGGGAAATAAGTTGTTTAGAAAAATATATATTAACTAAGAAATAAATGATTGTTTGATTGCTTGACCTATACAGACTGACTTATATAAATATGTATGGTTATAAAGATGTTATGTGAATATATGAGAAATTATACTATATAATTCGCCTTTTCAGAATCTAAAGAACTCTACATGTGAGTAATCTCATTGTCAGTACACCAAAATGAAAATAACGTTATGACATTGGATGGATTTCCATTGTTTAGAACGTATTGATCCAATCCCAACGTGCTGGTGTACGCTTTTGAAAATATTACCCATAATGCATTACATTCTGAAACGGCGATTTGTATACAGAACATAACACCAAACAATTGAGTGAAGAACAACTTACATCAAACACACTTGCTGCTATATCCTGCAAAATAAAAAGAAGACATTTAAGCATCATTATGTTTGAATACAGGAGCTGTCATTTTAAAATCATCAATTAGCATGGTGTCATATTTGGATTGTTCTAATGTCTTCATATGATCACCGTCGGTTTTTGGCGGGGTTCGTGTTGCTTGGTCTTTAGTTTTCTATGTTGTGTCTTGTGCGCTATTATTTGTCTGTTTTTATTTTAATTTTTTAGCCATGAGTTTGACTGTCCCTCTGGTATCTTTCACCCCTCTTTTGTAAAGAACACATCTCTACTTTCACCAAATTATGGTTTACCAATAGCCTTGATTATCACATACCAAATATATTGGAATTTTTTTAACGACTAAATATATTTTTTTAATATATACGACTCTGTTGAAATGACAACAACCCAAACGTTGCAAAAATTTTAATTTTTAATTGTTATAACATTAAAAAATCATAACATTAATTGCCACAGTTCCATTTTACCTTCATTTCGATTTGGGAAATTGACAAAAAAATAATTGAATGTTTACTAAGTTATCAACAAAATGATCTATGAAATTCTTTTCAATCAAACGTGGAACATAACTCTTGATCCGAAAAGGGGGATAGGAAAATCAAAGTTGAAGAAAACTAAGATAAGGCAATACAAAGTCCCTCAATACTCGGATATACTCAGGTACACTTGAAAAATAGTAGTTTGATCAATTTATAGAAGGAAGGATAGTGGAAGAACAGATATTATAAATGTCTTGTCTTTTCAAGTTTTTTTTTAATATTAAATGAGTAAGTAATGGTCATTACTTTCCTTTAAGAACAACAAATGAGAAAAAAATGCAATCTATTGTTTTTGTGTAATAATATTAATTAAATTCAACTCTTCAACTTCGTGCTTTATTTAGCCTTTCAAACTTTTTTGGATTCGAGCATCACTGATGAGTCTTTTTTAGACGACACGCGCGTCTAGCGTAATCAAAAAAATTAATCCTGGTTTCTATGATGAGTTAATGCTGTAATAGTTATGGCTTTATTAAAGTATATGATGTTTCATTTATGAAAATCCGTTCAACTCAAATATGCCATGTTTATTTCAATACATCTTTCGTTACAGTTCATAAATAACAATGCATCACATGTCAATTCACTTTTAAAACGAAATCTTACCAAATTCCTTCTTTTACTATTATCCTGCAAAAAATAAGACAAATGATCATGTTGTTATACAATGTCAATGCAATTCATTTCAATCTTTATTGCTATAACAACATCATATTTATAGTATGTGACACGAAATAACAAAATAAAAATAGACTATAACAACAAGATCATTAAGAAAAGTGAATATAACAGTGCAAATCTCAGAAGTTGAAGAAAGCTTAGATTAAGCTTTACGATTATCACCAGACATATTATATATCCAAAAGTTAAAGCAAAATGACATGTGATCAACATACAGAGAATAATAAACGAACCGCGAACAGATATTACTTGATTTATTTCACTTGACTTGGCGGAGTTTAATTAGTTCGCTTATTTAAGACCAGTCCATCTGAACACAAATGTGTCGGGGTAAACTTATTAATGAAATGTCAAGTTATTCGTCCAAAATCATAAACTCAGTTCATTTTTATATCCGTTTGGTGACACTGATAGGTGATTAGAAATCAATTACATTGATAACGGCCATCATCCTTATCACGCATGTCTTCAAATAGACTGTCCTTATGCAAATTAAAACGTACGATCTGCCCGATCAATTGAAATAACATTAGTAATACCATATAACATGTCTATTGTTTTCATTGTTTAAATTAATTCATCATAATAGACACTCGTTGTTTTACTCAATATAATGTATGAATAGAAATGTAAGCTATCGTTGTGTACGAAATTTATTCGAAGAAAGTAAATTAACTGAGGCTGAAATAAAAAAAAAACTGATTTTTTTAACTTCTACCGACCATATTTTCATGTCAGTATTGTAGTTTAGGCTACTTGGTTATTGATACGATCAGGACTTACAGTCCGTCATCAGAGGCATTGACCGAGTGGTTAAAATAACATAAACGATACTAATTTAGTAGCATGTTTATCGATTGTAATAAAAATTCATAATATCTAATAAAATTTGTAGATTTAGCTAACAAAGTCCTTATATTTGTATAAAGTAACATTCGTTTATCGTGGAAAATTGTTTTAATGTTAAATAAGCTACAACTAAAAATTGCCTGCTAGTCACTCTCTGTGATTAATATTAGATAACTCTGCTTAATTTCCCAATCAATCTATCATGAACGGGAGATGTATATTTCGACTTTCATTTATAGTCTTTTTCAATAATGATGAACGGTTCTTTATATTGGTATGTAATCATTTTAAACGTTACAAATTTATGAAATTATATTCGTACATCAATGTCTTTGATACCCCAATAACAAAAGCTGAAATCTATTGAATTGATACATTTTGTAATTATTCAAAATTAAATCAGAAACCTATACCTAATTATAAAATAATGAACCTGTTAAAGGGAGACAATCCCACATTGACTTTTTCGAATCTAAGCCTAATACAAAGGAATATCACTCTTGCATACAAATGGCACATAAATATAATTAATTAACTGTGCATTCGTGCTCCACCTTCAATGAAGATTCTAAATTATTAATATAATCAAAAGTTATTTCTTTGAAATTTTTTAAAACTAACTCAGAAAAATGCTCGAGCCACTTGACTTTCGTAGCTCATGATTAACGTTTTTACACAATATTTATATAAAGTAGTTAAAGATTATTTGCTTCTCAAAGTGTAAGACGCAATAAAAATCGTATGCTTGCATCAACTTACCCAAATACAGATTCAATTAAGTCCTGAACATTTCAACATAGTTTGTTTATCTTTATCAATACCGGTTATAAACAAATCACAAGTACATGTTAAGATCCGACTAAATACCTATATCCTGATACCGTCAGGGAAATACGCTATTAACTAATTTAAATACACTAGATACGCATTTCGACAGTCATTTGCTCTCCGGTGATGATCGGGTTCAAAATAAATAAATATCCAGCCCTTATAAAAAGTTTTATAAGACCACAAAGGGTAGCCTAATCTTGAACAAAATAATGTGCATTTCAAAACAAGATTACTAAATTGTTTTGTTTTTTAAATAATTTTTGTTTACAAATTATAGACAACCATACATTAAATGATTTAAAGGAGGAAACACTTACTTCATCGGAACTATTCTTTGAATCCTGCAAAAGAAAAAGAAAACATTTCGTTATGTTTATAAACAGTAGTTGCTATTTCTACGAGCAATATTCAGATATTCTAATGTTTGGCTCCGGGCGTTCCTGATGAAGGTTAATCCAAATAAAGCGCTTATGACACATGAAATTATTGAACGTGTTGTTTTCAATTTTTACATCACTGGGTCGATATCTCTGCTGGTGGACTTTCAGTCCCCGAGGGTATAATCAGCTCTGTAGTCAGGACTTCTGTACTTACATAATTTATAACAAACCTTTCTAAATTTGTCCGGTTATAATTTTTTAAATTATAAAGAAACTAAGGTTTCAACTCCCTCAAGCAAAGTTGGCCTCAGATGAATTTGGCTATTTGTTTTAGGTATTTTTGTCATATAGCTCTTCAACTGTTTCGGTACTTATACATCCGTCGGATTTCAAATGTTTGGCTTAGAGCGTTCCTGAAGAAGGTAAATCCAGAAAAGTGCTCCAAACGTGTTTTTTTTCCATTTTTTTACTAGTCATTATTGCAGTCAAAATATCACATCTAGATTATTGCATACCTTTCAATGTTAAAGTTGTGGAACTCTTTTTTTTAAACTGGTTTCTTCATAATTATCTTGTCTGAGCACATACCAATTTCATAGTTTTACAAAAATAAGAGGCTTCTTTTTTCCGATTTAACAAGACGATGTTCAAATGACAGCAAACAATATTTTACTCACAATTGCTCAGCTGTCATTATAAAAGCAATCAAAGGTCAAATCTTCTGAACAGTATGAGTAGAAATATGCTGAGAAACATTTGATCTCCATTTGTAATTGAGAACGTACTTTCATAGAGGATTGACCGAATGGTGCGCAAGTTATTACAACTAAACGTCACAGAGAGCTATTTAAATACAACAATGTGACCTACCGAATTAGACTATTTACCGGGTTTGTAATAACATGAAAAACACGACAGGTGTCACATGTGGAGCAGGATCTGTCTACCCTTTCGGAGCACTTGTGTGATCACCCCCAGTTTTTGGTGGGGCACGTGTGCTTAAGTTTTGGTTTTCTATGTTGTGACTTGTGTACTATTATTTGTCTGTTTGTCTTTTCTTTTTTAGCCATGACGTTTTCAGTTTATTTTATATTTATGAGTTTGAATATCCATCTAGTAAATTTCGACCCTCTTTTAAATGAAAATTGAATTAAACTTGTCAAAGGAAATTGATATTAGACAATAAAAATACCACAAAAAAAACCGGATGGATTCCAGTGATCTAAACAAATGTAGGGTGAAGGGTGATTAACAAGCTAATGGACGAAGCAACAGCACATCTTATTCTTTTTTATTTTACTTATCTTCACCAGTGTTTTAAATAAAAAATTGATAAGATATCGTCATTAAATTTCTCTCCTATGTTATTAAACAAATGTATAGAAATGAAAGCTATGGTTTTGTGTGAAATCAGTAAAAGAAAAAACAATATAAACTTAAACGTTACTGTAGATTCATTATTTTTCGTTGGATACCAATTTTCGTGGATTTCGTGGTATGTCAGGAACCGCGTATTCAAATTTCCAATGAATTACACATTTTGTATAGGAATTTATGAAGATTTTTGAAAAACCACGAAATCCAACATCCACAAAAATACAAGTTCTCCTTAATCCACGAAAACTGGACCTACGAAAATGAATAAATCCACCGTATCATGTTTATTAAGATATTTAATATTTGACCACTACCGACCGACATGTCTGTCTCAAGATATGTTATTTGCATTTATAAACAAATTAACTTTCTTTACAAAGTAAAGACAGCAATATATCACATGACAAGATAAGTATTACCTCATCCGAACTTGACTTTTTACCCTGAAATAAAAAACAAGACATTTTATCATGTTTCTATAGAGGAGTTTTATTTTAACGAAAAACATTTTAATCATTCCTGTTGACTTTATGGTATACTCAAATTGTTTCTGAAACTTTATATACATGTACTTTAGAATAAAATATTGCTTTTTTTAACAAAAACATGGTCTACCTAAAACCTTCAATTATTACAAAGCGAATTAACCTGATAGTTCTTAACAAGAGTGCACACGTTTATATGAATCGCCTGCTTAAGGAAAGGCATTTGTATTTTGAAAGTTTTAAAAAAATAAAGATTTATCGACAAGTATCACATTAACTTAACATTTTTTTAAGATTTAGGACTATGAGGCAAAGGTCATATAAATCCTGTCAGGCAGACATGTACTTTTGCTTAAGGTTATTAAAAAACACACCAAAACACAAAAAAATCGTTGACCAATGATCTATGAAAATGAGATCTATGTTATATTATACTTAAATGTACACTGTGCTTAAACGGCTGTGGGTAACTTAAGTTACCCACAGCCCAAGATGGCGGACTCTAAACTCGTTGATATTTAATTCATACAAAATGTACCTTTTGCGACGTTTTTCATGCAGAATGTAAATATTTATAGGATTATTGAATAAAGAAATGACTAACAATTACCATAAATTTGTTAATATAGAGTTCACTAAAGCGCAAGGTCAACTTTAAAAAATGCATAAGATGTCCGTAACTTTTTGATCGAAACTAAGCAGACTGTCCGTAACTTTATTTTTAGATGTGGGTAACTTTTGATTTAAAACTTTAAGAATTATAATTTCAACAATTAGAAGACAATTGACATCATATTTGTAACCTTTGCGGCCGTTTATACTACTCATTCACCACCAAATGTGATTTTATTAACGCATCATACTTACACCACAGAAGTTTTATGTGGGGTTTGTGGTACTCCATCCTGGTTATGGTTTGAACTTTTATTTACTGATGTGCGTCTTATCGACGTTTTTCGCTTGTCAGACCAAGGCTTTTCCATACTCTTTAATGTTTTGAGTTTAATTATATGTTTGCGGTTTACCTTCACCTCTGTTCCTTTCTATGTGTATTTTGATGAATACTCTTTGATTCGGCTCGGTATTTATACATCCCACAAGTTAGTTATAGTGTTATGATTTTTTGAATATGTTTCCTAGTATGTTTTTTTTCTCTCTTTGTATGTTATCATGGGTTGTTAGACTATCAAATTACCCTGTTGTCCTACGTAGTTATTTATATCTATGTCGAATTGTTACACTATGTTGACTGCTCTTTTCCTTTTATTGTCACTGACTTTTACCTATTGTGTCTTTTAGTTTTATTCAGTTTAATGAGAGTTAATGCAACTTGCATACAAATGAAATATGCAGCTAGCTGTAAAACTAGGTTTATTCATTTATACAAAATGTCCTTTTTTAAGTTTTCCCATTTACTGTAAATCTTGGCCAGGGTGCCGCAATATCACCGTGCGCAACGTCCCAGTGTGTCCAGATTGACACCTCTTTTATTTTACTGTCAATGCTGATGGGATTTGTTTTTGTGGGGATGAGAGAAAAGTGTTTTTGGCTTTTTCAAAAAGACGGGAAAAGTTTGTGCACTTAAGTCTCGCATAGTCTATCCACTGCATGCCTGGGCAATTTGGGTTCCCCTCCAAAATCCCGGATTCACGCTACCCTTGTCGTTGCTGGCAAAAAAATCAGTAAGTGTATACATGCTACATGTATGTGTAAAAAATACTTGTGTAGTCTACTTGTTCAAAAATAAAACCGAACAATGATGTTTCAACAGTTTATCTGCTATGATCGGAAACAACCCTCCGAACTAGGCGATTCGGGTACCCCGACGTTATACAAAATGAAATTAAAAAAAAAAAAAAAAAAAAAAATGAGACCCGAGTTTTGCGGATTTATCGTGATTTTTTTCATATTTTTCCCACTTTTGTCTTCCATCGATACAATGAATTATATCATACTAGACATCTACTTCGTTTTGTGAATATTTATTCGATGCAATCTCTGTCATCAGTTTAAACATTACATCCGCGTATGTCGATTCTTTGAAAGTTACGGACATCTCTATTGGTATGATGAAAAAAGTTACGGACAAGTTGTTTTGAAGTTACGGACAGCCTAAGTGTTTTTTAAAATCGTGCTGTGATCGTTTATTTTGTAGAATTTAATCACCTTTCCAGTTTAGGGGTTTCCCTAAACGATTAATACAACTTTTAAATTCAGTTGTTTAATTGATGCATTCGTGGTATTGTTATTCTATAAAAGAAAAGTATCTAACCGACGCAAGGCGGCTCCATCTTGGGCTGTGGGTAACTTAAGTTACCCACAGCCGTTTAAGCACAGTGAATGTACATGTACAACTTACAAACATTATATACATCAAACATAGTTGCTTATCATACATGAAAAACAGAAAGTCGCTAAGCAATCAAGGTGCATACTTCTTACGAACAATAAAAATTAAAAAAATGGTGCAACCTCATTTGACATCCATTTCGACTTTAGATGTTGCAATTTTGTAAATATTTAGCATAGGAATTCTTATTCTTTTTAACCAGGCATGGTTTGTGAAACAGCTGTATTGTTAAACTTTAACTGAGTGAGATGAAAACTAAGTTTCTTTATAATTTCAAAATTTATAAACCACATCAGTACTGAAGTATTGACTACTGACATGGTGATACCCTCGGGGACTGATAGACCAAAGTAGTGCAGCAGCAGAGATAACGACCCAGTTCTGTGATATACGGAAACGAAAAGTAATAAATTGCATGCGTCTGAAGCGTTCAAATGCATAGAATTTTACGATAAATATTGTTTTGATTACAATAACTTAAAGAAAGATGTATTGATTCAGACTTCTATGAAGTATCGAATGTTTGGCCCGTATCGACCGACCTGGCTCAAAATATGTAAGTGGGATACACGAATACAAAAAAAACTAGTATCTTGCTGTACCGTTTATAGACATCAATTGATAACTGACTGTTAAGAAGAAAAGCTTACCTTAGATCGACTTGCCATTATATCCTACAAAAGATATTTTGTAACATATTGTAAACAAAACTTGTCACTCTAATATATTGATTTACTCAGTTTTTCCAATGTATTGATGAACTTATAAGCTTAACTTATCACCATTATATTTCATAATTTTTAAAACAAAATAAGATATTTTTTTTTAGATAACGGCTTTAGGTATCAGGGGCCAACATGATGACATAGGTATTATATGAAAAATAAAGTGATGCATGTTTAATTTGTTCTGAACTTGCATGTAATATTTGCCACTACTTATGGAGCGTAAACGATGACCTTTTTCGGTACTAAAGATAAGATCACATATTCATTCTTTCCTACAGATGTTTATTTTATTACTGTTGATCTAATATTGTCAGTAGTAAGTACAAAAAGAAATAACAAAGAATAACAAAAAGGACTTTTTTTTCGAACTTACTAGTACATGAAATGTTTTATCCCCTTAGCTATTCGTACTTCAAGATATCTCATTTAATATATAACATAACTCATATAATATATAATATGTCTTATAAAATATATTAGATGCCTGATTTAATATATAAGATATTATACACGTTATAAGATATATTATATACTGTATTATAAGATATCTTACAAAATATATTCGATGCCTGATTTAATATATAAGATACTATACACGTTATAAGATATATTATATACTGTATCTAAGATATCTTATAAAGTATATGAGATATCTTATAAATATGTTTCAGAAGGCAAGGCATCTGTTTATCTATTGATTTTCAAAATAATATGCAGGCAAACTTATTCCTTCTTTTCGAATGATCTGCAAAAAGATGTGTTCTTGCTATGTGACGTCATCAGGCATGGTCGCCTCTTTTCATGCCGTCACAATAGTTAATTCAGAGGAAATCAAGAACATTCGACGTCATAATCGGATTTTAACCAATGAAGAGCTGAAATCAAACGAACCACACGTTGATTAAATTATTTATACAATGGATGCAAAAAGGGATACGAATTAGTATAGTATCTCATTACACGAGTGTACACTAGACTAAAATAAATAAAAATGTACATTTACCTTATATAGATATTCCAATTACGTCTTGTTGTTTAAAAACTCTCAGTTGATAGACATGCATCTGGAATAAAGAGCAGGAAGATTTTTAGTCAAACAGAGGCAATTAACAACAGGAAATTCGTTTATTTATATATACATATATATTTTAAAAGAAAATGAATCAATTAGAATGAGCACAGATTAGTATAGTATCATTTTACACGAGTGTTCTATACTAAAACAAATACAAATGTACATTTACCTTATATAGATATTCCAATTACATCTTGCTGTTTAAAAACATTTTTCTTCAAGTCTCAGTTGATAGACATGCATCTTGAATAAAGAGCAGGTAGATACAATTTAGTGAAATTAACAACAGAAGTTCGTTTAAAATGTGTATCTACATATATATTTAAAAAAAAATGAATCCATCAGAATGAGAACAGATTAGTCTAGTATCTCATTACACGAGTGTTATACTAACACATATGCAAATGTACAATTACCTTTATATAGACAACTAGCGTATTTAGACATGCCAAGTACGTATTGCTGTTTAAAAACATTTTTTTTCAACTCTCAGTTGATAGACATGCATCTAGAATAAAGAGCAGGAACATAAAGTTTAATCAAACCGATGCGCAATTATAAACAGGAAGTTCGTTAATTTATATAAACGTATATATTTTAAAACAAAAAGAATACGTCAGATTAAGCATCGATTAGTATAGTATCACTTTACACATGTGTTTAGACTATAGATATAAACAAATACACTTACCTTCTATAGCTATTCCAATCACGTCTTGCTGTTTAAAAACATTTTTTCAACTCTCAGTTTAAAGCCATGCATCTTGAGTAAAGAGCAGGGAGATAGATAAAGTTTAATCAAACCGAGGCACAATTAACAACAGGAAGTTCGTTAATTCATATATACATATAAATTTATATCTTAAAAGAAAATGAATCCATCAGAATTGGAACAAATTAGTATAGTATCTCTCTACACGAGTGTTCTAAATTAAAACAACTACAAATGTACATTTACCTTATATATTTATTCCAATTACGTTTTGGTGTTTAAAAACATTTTTTCAACTCTCAGATGATAGCCATGCATCTTGAGTGAAGAGCAGAAAGATGAAGTTTAGTCAAACCGAGGCGCCATTATAAAGAGGAAGTTCGTTAGTTTGTTTCCACATATATATATTTAAAAGAAAATGAATCTATTAGAATATGCACTGATTAACAACAGGAAATTCGTTAATTTGTTTCCACATGTATATATATTTAAAAGAAAATGAATCTATTAGAATATGCACTGATTAGTATAGTATATCTTAACACTAGTGTTCTTCACTAAAACAAATACAAATGTAAATTTATCTGATGTACAGTAGTTGTCGTTTGTTTATGTAATTTATACGTGTTTCTCGTTTCTCGTTTTTTTTAAATTTTATATAGATTAGACCGTTGGTTTTCCCGTTTGAATGGTTTTACACTAGTAATTTTGGTGCCCTTTATAGCTTGTTGTTCGGTGTGAGCCAAGGCTCTGTGTTGAAGGCCGTACATTGACCTAAAATGGTTTACTATTTTTAAATTGTTATTTGGATGGAGAGTTGTCTCACTGGCACTCACACCACATCTTCCTATATCTATTTAACTTATATAGCTATTCCAATTACGTCATGTTGTTTAAAAACAATTTTTCAACTCTCCGTTGATAGCTATGCATCTTGAGTAAAGACCAGGAAGATAAAGTTAAGTATTATAAACAGGAAGTTCGTTAATTTATATATACATATAAATTTAAAAGAAAATGAATCCAACAGAATGAGCACAGATTAGTATAGAATTTTTTACACGAGTGTTCTAGACTAAACCAAATACAAATGTTCATTTACCTTGTATGTTGTATAGCTATTCCAATTACGTCTTGCTGTTTAAATTTTTTTTTATATACATATAAATTTAAACGAAAATGAATCTATCAGAATGAGCACAGATTAGTATAGCGTCTCGTTTCACGAGTGTTCTAGGCTAAAACATATACAAATATAAATGTACCTTATATAGCTATTCCAATTACGTCTTGCTGTTTAAAATCATTTTTTCAACTCTCAGTTGATCCCCTTGCACCTTTTGCATGTGATATATAGAGCAGGAAGAAAAGATTGGTCAAACCGAGGCAACGATATCAGCTTCACATACTTAAACATACTTAGAAAAATCAATGAAAATTAAATTTACGTGTCATATACTTTGTTTATCATACAAATCATCATACGAATGTAAGATTACCAAGAAGAGGTTTAAGTTTAAATTTCCAACTACGTAAAATAAACTAACCGACAGGAAGAACAATGTATTTAGTTAATTTTAAATATAAATAAATATAAAGTAATAATACAAATCTTAATTTGCATATATTATTAGTTATGTGCATTAACGTCACAAAATTACTGTTCGTGATCAATCACCTATTTATTCTTTCTAACCATGCTTATTTTATTAGAGTTCATGTTATTTTATACAATTGAAGATATTCATGAGTATTCAAACATCCTGTGTGAAAATTTAACTTAAAAAGAACTAAGTTGCTGATGTTACTTATATATGGAAAAATGTTAAGAGAATGGAAGGTATCTGGAAAAAAACAGATAATTTTGAATCTTCAAATAGTTACGCAGACCATAAGGAAAAGGTGTTATTTTTAAAGATGTGACTTAAATAAAGGCGACAGATACCAAAGGGACATTTAAACTCTTAATTGGAAATTAAACTGACATGCAAGGCTGTGACTAGGAAAGAAAAAGGCTAACAAACAAATACACAGTACACAAAACACAGCATAGAAAAGACTAAACAACATGAAACCTTTCTAAAAGTAGGGATAATCTCAGGTGCTCCAGAAAGGTAATCAAATCCTGCTCCACAAATGAAAGTGGCACCCATCGTATTGCTCGTGTTAGTACAAATCAGGAGATAAATCTGATACGGTAGGTCAAATTTGGAAAGAAGGGACGGGTTTATAGTTACGACCATTGGAGCATTATTTATAATCTGAAAAGGATGAATGTCTTTATAAATTCAAAAGTTTTAAAAAATTAGTTATAAAGTAAGGTTAGAATAAACTCATCATAAATACCAGGATTAAAATTTTATATTTGCGCCGTTTTGCTAATAAAATGGCAATCATACGAAAAATAATACATAAATGTAGTATGCAACACAAAGTCCTAAATAAATAATGCGAAGCTTTGAAGCTATAAATCATATATAAAAGATGTGAATAAACAGAAAAACCATCAAATATATTGTATCCCCATTACACAAACCATATAAGAGCCCTAGGTAGAACAAATGCAATATTATAGCTTTTTGTACAGAACAGCAATGCTAAATACAAAAGAAACATTTTACTAATTGTAATCTATAAATTTGAAAAAAATAAACTTAAAATTATATAGTGCCTGTATGAACAACAATGGTGGGAAATGTGATACAGAATAATGAATATTTTCGATTACATGAATTGATATAAATACAAGAAAACTTTACGAATTAAAAGAGTATTAAATTATTAAATGTGAAGCCTAAACCATACTACAAATAAAATTCCTAACGTATCAGATTTAGTAAAAGAAAAGAGCGATAACTCAAATTGTTTATCGGTTGTCATAACAACAAACTTCCTTGTTGATGCGTAAGGTATGTTCTCTTGTTTTTCTAACTTTTTACCTTTTTTCTAATATAATAATAACACAGTAACTTGAGAAAGTACATTTTTTTTTTAATATTTCAATCAGGGAATGTCTATATAGGAACCAATTGTAAAGTTAAACGACCTATCACAGTGATTTAAATTTGCCATATCATAATATAACCAATATCAACTAGATAAGTTCTTTATGTGTAATTCAGTAGCAGCTGCGAGCGTTGTTTGAACCAGTATGATACTATATTATATTTATTGTAAACTGGGATTGGAGGTTAGTTTGGGCTATTATAATCATTCGACGTCCGTCATCCGTTAACATTATTATTGTTTGTGTTATTGAACTTGTTAAACCGTTCTTCCATTGATGATTTCATCGAACTTTACTCCCATTAAGTTATTTTATGTTCACTTGACGTCCTTCGTCTATCTAAAGCAAACAGTTATATTACATTGTGTTGATTTAGAATCTAATGGTCAATGGTTTGAGCAAAAAATAATTCTAACCAGTTACTGTAAAACATGTTTTCCTATAACAAGGTTTACATAATCAAGAATCTCTGCACAAAATACCCGATTATATGGACGATTTTTCGTTCGTTATTGTTAATTTTCCTTTTTTGGACTGTAAAGTTACGGAACTCTGTAAAATTATAATGATAAGACTATAATGCCAAAGAGTTGTTAGTTACGTAGATTGTATAACCATAAAAGATGAAATTTTATTCAATTCCTTCAGGTGGACTTACACAATTACATTTTCCTTTGGATTCTTAAATTTGTAGTAAATATTATACATATAATAATTAGTAAACAGTGATTTGAACTCTTATCTATTTATCATGACTATTTAATTAATCTATCTAGTAAATGATTTTTTTTTGCTAGATTGCCTAATTTTTTCAGAAAGTGGCGCATGAAATAATTTACAAATAAAATTCGTATTCTACCACATTTAGCATTTAGCAATGGAAAAGAGCGATAACTCAAATCTTTATCTATCGATTATGTAAACAACATTTCGTGTGTCACCTACCATACTTCCTTGTTACGACAGGTAAGGTTTGTTTTCTTGTGTTTTCTTTTTATAATATCAATTATACAGACTCTTGGTAAGTGGTAACGGTTTAGTCATTAGCTTGAGAGTTTTCACTCGTATGATGTCATGCTGTGCCGTGATATTTTATCGCCAATATTAGATCATATTACAATACTGATGACATATTTCGTGGAATTTTACAGGTCAGGAATAACCACCAATTGGTGGATAATACCTCAATTGATGAATAATCCACTAATTGACATATATGGGTATAGACCAATTGACGTATAATGGGTGTTTTTTGTAATCAAATGCTAGTGCGAGATAGGAGCATGATTTTGCAACTTGCAACCTATTTTATGACCCTTAACTGAGTTCTTCGAAAGTTTCAGTTTTGTCAAAGCCTGCTGCATCTCTTTGTACTATTGACCATGATTGACTTTTGATAATGAAAGTCAAGTATTAACAAAGAGCTACATTCACCTGTGGAGTTGTACTCATGATCACATGACTGCAGACAGTAATGATGTCTATTGACAGGTGATTACAGGTAAATTTGCCAATCAAGAATTGACAAGATAACATTAGAAGAAACTGCAAATGCAATTAGTTATTAAATGCAATATGTTATGTCACTATACTAAACTAGGAATGTAATATGGTTTTAAGAAAACAATGCTCCATTTTGGTGGAATAATTTGTTTTGAAAAACAAAGAATTATAAACCAATTGGTCTGTACCATTATATGTCAATTGATGGGTTATACGTCAATCGAGGTATAGTCCACCAGTTGGTGGTTATTCCTGACCTGTTTTACTCAGTTCCAAGTTAACACAACACACAGTGTCAGTCTCAAGCGTCCTAATTGCCATTATGACGGTTTTTTTATGCCACCCGCTGATGCCATTATGATGTTTGTATGCCCCCTCTGAAGCAAAGGGGGGCAATAAGTTTTACAGTTATCCGTCTGTACGGATAATGGGCCCGTTCTACCTGATTGCATGCATGTTCGCCCTGGGTTCTAACTCCCCGAGTTCGTTCGCCCATTGAGTAAGTTTGCCCTAGATTCGTTCTACCTACTTTTATTAAAAACTATAAATATTGCGGTTATCATATATATATATATATTTTTATATCGACATATATTTCCCAATGAACCATTTAAATTGGAGTGGTACAGAGAACACATAAATATTAATAACAAATCAACCAAAAAATGTTACCGTTCTCTCACTTAAGTTTGCCTTAAATAAATATTACGAAACTTATGCACAAAAAATTGAATGCTTATTACCACTAAAACATAGATCAAGTTTGAATTTTGGTGGTATCCCTGATACTGTTCTAAAGTTAAGCCCTTATCGAATGGAAAATGACTGAATTTTTCGTTTGTTCTCTTTCTTTAGTTCCCCCAAACAAATGTTATTTAACTTATACACAAAGCTCATCACCACAAAACACAGATCCAGTTTGAATTATGGTGGCATTAATTTTACCGTTCAAGAGTTATGCCCCTTTACAAATGAAAAAAATGTTGAGTTTTTGGTTTCTGTTCACTTCCTTTTAAATTAGTTTGACACAACCAAATGTAATGAAATGTGTACACAATGCTTATTTACACAAAAATCAGATCAAGTACAAATAAGGGTACAACAACAAATGGAAGTTTTTAACGACATTGACTGGCTATACAGCCCTTGCACGGTCGGTAAATAAGGGTAGCATCACTTTTACAGTTTTTAAGATATGTCCCTTTATAACGTTACATGCAAGCGGGGGCATCATCTGTGTCCCATTGACACATTCCCCATTTATTTTTATTTTGTTTAAGTCTCGAACTAGAATATAACGGTTAAACATCAATTAAACATTGAAAACTTGTGCGTTACAAATTATGTACAAGATATTCCCATTTTTATATCGATAAAGCATTGTTAACATTTATGAACAAATTATTTTTGAAAGACATATTCAAATTATTACATTTCAAAATTCAGATATAACATCCGCATTGAAATGTTACAACATTTGTATGAGGTCAGTACCGTGCTCGAAAAACAAAGCAGATTACACTTTTGATATCTAAATTCTTCTGATTATTATATCTAATTATATGACGAAAATAAAGATCATATGTTTTTAAATATTTTATCAGTGAGACCAACCGTCAATGTCTACCAATACATTACTGTGTGCGATATGTGATCTTCGACATCTTACCGCAACGTCCACGCACTGGTGTCCTGAATGTGAGGAATCACTTTGTAATAACTGTAAGGAACATCACAGCTTTTCGAAATCATCACGAGGCCATCAAGTCATACATATATCAGACTTCAACCATGTACCTTCGGTTATCACCAATATTAACTCATTCTGTACTTATCACAATGAGAAGTACACACAATACTGTTTAAAGCCCGAAGTTCCTATTTGTTTTAAATGTATCAAAGAACATGGCAACTGCGGTGAACTGGCTCTTCTAGAGGACATTGCACGAGACGTAAAATCATCAGAGTTGTTCCGAGATATGGAACAAAGCTTGAATGATCTTAACGTTAATTTCAAGAAAATTCGAAAAGATAGGGAGTGCAATATCAAAACTATTAAAGATAAAAAGAAGCAAATCATCGAAGATGTAAGTTGCTTTAAAAAGCAGATAAACTTGCATATTGATCAGCTGCAAGAGGATATTTTGAAGGAACTTGACAAAGTAGAAACTGAATGTTGCGAAAAGATCTTTTCAATAGTTTCTTCTATCAATGACCAAGATACTGAAATAATTCAGTACAAAGTTGAAATCGAAAACATAAAGAAATATGCTTCCGATCTACAAGCCTTCCTGGGGATGACAGAAATCCAGAAAAATGTAAACAAAAGCGAGCACTACATTCATTCTATAGTTCAAAATAAAAGTTTAAAAAAAGTCGTCTTAGATTTTAATGTCGATACAAAGTTACGAGAGTTTTTAACTAATGTTCGAACATTTGGTTCCATAATGGTCAATTCGTGCCGAACTGATAACATCGAATTAGTCAGGAAGAAAGACAGACAAGCTCAGATAGTGGTAACAGAGGAACCGTCTATAGACAACATAAAATTAAATTTTAAGCGGTCACTAAAAACGTCATGCACACTAACGAGGGGATGTTGTGTAACTGCGAAATGCAGATACCTGTTTACGGATTATAATGACAGTAAGGAGAAACTTGTGGCATTGAACTCAAATGGTAGGGCTGAATATACCATCAAACTTTCAGAATCATATAGCGCCTTCGATTTAGTATGTATAGACGACAACATAGTAGCTGTAACTACAGGATATTCAGGTGGAAATACTGGTGTGATAATTATTGATTTGACCACTAGAAAAGTAAAAAGGTTCGTTAAATTACCTCGTAGACCCTATGGCATTACTTTCGATGGTGAATCTTTGATTTGCCTGTCTGACGGAAATGACATACATATTTCAATGAAAGAACTTTGCTGTACAGATATCCCAAACCCGTGTATGTCTCAAGACTCGTACATTGCAAAGCAAGGTGACAATACTGTCTATAGTTTACCAGAGGCGAATAAAGTATTTTGTTTAAATAAAGGAAAATTAGTTTGGGAGTTCAAGAATGAAAGTGTTTTAAAGAAACCAGGAGGAATTACTGTAGACGATAAAGGGAATATTTTCGTAGTCGGGATGCAGTCAAAAAATATTGTTGTGATTTCTCCTGATGGGAAACAACATAAAGAGATACAAATAAAGGAATGTGGTCTCACTGAACCCAGTACAATATGTTTTGACAAAATAAAAAAACAAATGCTCGTCACGAACGTATGTAATTTCGCACATCTTTATGACATTTCCTATTGTTAAATTCAGTTTTATGACTGGTGCACTTTAAACTTAAATGACCATCCAGCTACTTAAAAATTTACTTTCTTATACATTTCATATGTACTTTTCTGTTTAAGTTTGGTGCTGTCTTTCGGTTTTATTGAACACTTTGTTGTGTAGTTATATGTTATGTTAATGTAGCGCGCATGCCAAATGTATATGTTTTTACTTATACCTGGCACAGGTGCTTATTTCATAAATTAGTTTTAGGTATTTGTAATAAAATTGTCTTGATATTTTCAGCTTATGATCATGTTTTCAATATGTCATCACTATAACTAACACGATTTTTCATTGAAATAATTTAAAATTTGACCTCTCTTTACAACTTGGTAATATTCGATCTCGTCTTGATCACTATTTGATAGACATTTTGTCAAGAATTGGTTCTAATTTGTTGCGATTTTAAACCAATGATTTGTTTATTATGAGATTTTCATCTTTTTAAGATAGATTAATTTGGATAACCTTATTTTTTTTTATTATTATTAATTTGTATATATACCTCTTTCGTAATTAATTTGGATTTTGGATTTAGCCTTTGCTATTTCCAGAAAATGTCATATTTCAAACTGCATATAATGTCAAAAGTTTAACTGTGATTTTCTTAATAGAATATGTTAATTTACACAAGATCCATGAAAACTCATTGATCTTTTGAATGATGAATAAATTGGCATGGCTAAAAACGAAAACATGAAAGAAAAACAATGGTGCACAAAAGTGCTCAAAAACAACATAGAGCACAGACTGTAAGGTCATTGAATATAGTCTTTATCGGTTGCAGAATTCATTTTGTAAATACGTATGGCTTACAGTTATTAAACTCTCAGTGTATATAAAGTGCGAATCCAGCTAGTTCATTTTTACTATCATATGCGAGTATGTCTATTGTAAAATAAAGGATCATGGGAAAACTGTATTTGTCTACGTTTCGAAAATACCAAAATAATTGATTTGAAGTTAAGTTTCAACATATTTTCATTGTGATATATCTTTTTAATGTACAAACATAGCATTAAAGTTAAAATAAGTGTTATAAAGCAACATAATATAGCATATCAATTATTGAAAGCGATCCATTTTAACTATGGATGCGATGAATTATCACTATTAGTGCAATCATTTCCGATGTGGAATTTTCGAAAATGCGAAGAATTTTTGTTGTAGATTTATGTGATAAATGGACTTGCAACAAATGAAAAAACTTAGTTGATGACGTTAGTATTTATGATATTTTCAAATTCAAATACAAACTCCTCATTCGTTCTTCATCAAATATATAGCTATTCAAACTTGTAACAAAAACGCTTCTCAAAATGTCATATTGTATTCTTAAAATAACGTTTGTTCTTGATATTAACAAAAATTTAAAAGACCTCTTTTTTATATTTTTTTGCAGTTAAAGATTGATATGGCGGAGTTTAAGTGCACTTTGTTTTTTTAGGATTTACTTCATTATTTTTTTTTTCATCTAATATTGCGTAACCTACATCTGAATGTGCAAGGCTTCGTCATACTATAAGCGAAATGTCAACTAAAAAAATGTACTTAAATTAAGGTGAATGTAATTAATGTATACTTGATGCAACTGGCTTAATAATTTCAAATTTAAACACCCCACATTATTTCCTGAGACATCAAGAGAAAGAGAAAGAATCATTGTAATTCAACGAGATCAAAAAGTTTATTTTTATTTTTTCAATATGAAGATATTACAAACGCCATAGCATATACGGTAGTATTGGATTATTAAAAATCAAACGTCGCCAGTATTCCTCACAGACAATCCTTATAACATGTATAATATGTAAAGGGCAAACATCATTGAAGACGCATGGGTCGCTGTTATCTGCTCTTTGGTTATGTTGTTGTCTCTTTGCCATAATCCCCATTTCCATTCTCTATTTTTTTTTTAAATTCATCGTATTATGAAAACGAATTTTGTAGTGTACTAAAGGTAAGGCACTCAAACATGAACTAAAACTACCTGTTAACCGGTTAATCGGTCGAACGACTATCCGAGTAACCGGTTAGGCAAAATTGTACGATTTGACAACACTCATATTAAGCCCATTATAAATATATTAGAAAAGTAGTATATATATGTATGTTGGTTTTTTTTTTATCCCGTTCCGTTTCGGTTTGAGCCATAGATACTGAAATATAAGAAGATATCATATGTGACAATGAGACAACTTTCCATCCGAGTCACAATTTATAAAAGTATAACCAAAAAAGGTCAAAATACGGTCTTCAACATGGAGTATTGTCTCACACCGAACAGCAAGTTATAAAGGGCCGTTTTCTAATGCTTAATCGAGACATCTTTATTATTTTCAAACTACTGCAAATCATCAAAATTCTTTCATAAAGAAGCAACCACTTAACTTAAAAAAAGGGGGAGGGTATTTTGTTAATTTATCTGAGCCAGAAATTTTTCCGCGCAAACGTTTTATTCCGGTTTTTTTTTCTATGCTGGTAATCAATTTCTTTTTTTCAACATTTAGGACCTTTTTTTCATCCAATCGGGGTTCGGAATATTTCCATCGATCCCCCCCTCCCCGCCGATTTGAAGTCAAATAGTCGTTCCCTTACTGCTAGAAAAGTTGTCCGAAAACTTTGCACTCGGTTCTACGTAATGAACATTTAAATGACATAGAGTTTACAAGTGTGAACAAATCTTATGTACAGGTAATTAAAAAAGGGGTATAGATGTGAACAAATTTAATGTGAAACCAATGTCCAGTACATTAAACTAATTGTAAACAAGTTTACTTTACATGGCGTTTGATGTGAACACGGCCTTAAACTTTATCAAATCCTTCTCTTACTCTATCTATTGTTTGAGCAAGACGGCTAAACTAAGGCTTTAATAGATAAAAAAATCATATAGTGAAAATGCAGGAAGTATACCCAAATTCCTTTTAGTCACGTGTGTATCTACCTATTGACTAAATGTCTGCATAATATTAGAAAGATTAAGCAATTAGGGGGCTCCCACCATTGCCCTGTGCCCTTTGTCCTAAAATTTTGATAATTTTTAGCTGAAAAGTGACAATACAAGCCCTCCATAGATATCGAATATGACATTATTCTGGGCAATCCTTCTGATACAACCTTTATATATACAGAGTCTATGATTTACTTAAATTTTGTGGACATTGAAAGACCGGGGGGTCTCACCCTCATTTAAGCGGTCTCAGGTAGCTTTTCACTATCTATTTTGAATATTCAACTGGCACTTTGGGCGCTCCGTAAACATTAAAGACAGGAAGTCTACCCAAATTCCTTTTAGTCACGTGTGTATCGACCTATTGACTAAATGTCTGCATAATATAAGAAAGATTGAGCAATTAGGGGGCTCTCACCATTGCCCTGTGCCTTTTGTCCTATAATTTTGATAATTTTTAGCTGAAAAGTGACAATACAAGCCCTCCATAGATATCGAATATGACATTATTCTGGGCAATCCTTCTGATACAACCTTTATATATACAGAGTCTATGATTTACTTAAATTTTGTGGACATTAAAAGACCAGGGGGGTCTCACCCTCAATTAACGGTCTCAGGTAGCTTTTCACTATCTATTTTGAATATCCAACTGGCACTTTGGGCGCTCCGTAAACATTAAAGACAGGAAGTCTATCCAAATTCCTTTTAGTCACGTGTGTATCTACCTATTGACTAAATGTCTGCAAAATATTAGAAAGAGTGAGAAATTAGGGGGCTCTCACCATTGCCCTGTGCCCTTTGTCCTAAAATTTTGATAATTTTTAGCTGAAAAGTGACAATACAAGCCCTCCATAGATATCGAACATGACATTATTCTGGTCAATCCTTCTGATACAACCTTTATATATTAATAGAGTCTATGATTTATTTAAATTTTGTGGACATTGAAAGACCAGGGGGGTCTCACCCTCATTTAACCGGTCTCAGGTCGCTTTTCACTATCTATTTTGAATATTAAACTGCCAATTTGGGCGCTCCGTAAAGATTAAAGACAGGAAGTCTACCAAAATTCCTTTTAGTCACGTGTGTATCTACAAATTGACTAAATGTCTGCATAATATTAGAAAGATTGAGCAGTTAGGGGGCTCTCACCATTGCCCTGTGCCCTTTGTCCTAAAATTTTGATAATTTTTAGCTGAAAAGTGACAATACAAGCCCTCCATAGATATCGAATATGACATTATTCTGGTCAATCCTTCTGATACAACCTTTATATTTACAGAGTCTATGATTTACTTAAATTTTGTGGACATTGAAAGACCAGGGGGTCTCACCCTCAATTAAGCGGTCTCAGGTAGCTTTTCACTATCTATTTTGAATATCCAACTGGCACTTTGGGCGCTCCGTAAACATTAAAGACAGGAAGTCTATCCAAATTCCTTTTAGTCACGTGTGTATCTACTTATTGACTAAATGTCTGCAAAATATTAGAAAGAGTGAGAAATTAGGGGGCTCTCACCATTGCCCTGTGTCCTTTGTCCTAAAATGTTGATAATTTTTAGCTGAAAAGTGACAATACAAGCCCTCCATAGATATCGAATATGACATTATTCTGGACAATCCTTCTGATACAACCTTTATATATACAGAGTCTATGATTTACTTAAATTTTGAAGACATTGAAAGACCAGGGGGGTCTCACCCTCAATTAAGCGGTCTCAGGTAGCTTTTCACTATCTATTTTGAATATCCAACTGGCACTTTGGGCGCTCCGTAAACATTAAAGACAGGAAGTCTATCCAAATTCCTTTTAGTCACGTGTGTATCTACCTTTTGACTAAATGTCTGCATAATATTAGAAAGATTAAGCAATAATGGGGGGTCCCACCATTGCCCTGTGCCCTTTGTCCTAAAATTTTGATAATTTTTAGCTGAAAAGTGACAATACAAGCCCTCCATAGATATCGAATATGACATTATTCTGGGCAATCCTTCTGATACAACCTTTATATATACAGAGTCTATGATTTACTTAAATTTTGTGGACATTGAAAGACCGGGGGGTCTCACCCTCATTTAAGCGGCTTCAGGTAGCTTTTCACTATCTATTTTGAATATTCAACTGGCACTTTGGGCGCTCCGTAAACATTAAAGACAGGAAGTCTATCCAAATTCCTTTTAGTCACGTGTGTATCGACCTATTGACTAAATGTCTGCATAATATAAGAAAGATTGGGCAATTAGGGGGCTCTCACCATTGCCCTGTGCCCTTTGTCCTATAATTTTGATAATTTTTAGCTGAAAAGTGACAATACAAGCCCTCCATAGATATCGAATATGACATTATTCTGGGCAATCCTTCTGATACAACCTTTATATTTACAGAGTCTATGATTTACTTAAATTTTGTGGACATTGAAAGACCAGGGGGGTCTCACCCTCAATTAAGCGGTCTCAGGTAGCTTTTCACTATCTATTTTGAATATCCAACTGGCACTTTGGGCGCTCCGTAAACATTAAAGACAGGAAGTCTATCCAAATTCCTTTTAGTCACGTGTGTATCTACCTATTGACTAAATGTCTGCAAAATATTAGAAAGAGTGAGAAATTAGGGGGCTCTCACCATTGCCCTGTGTCCTTTGTCCTAAAATGTTGATAATTTTTAGCTGAAAAGTGACAATTCAAGCCCTCCATAGATATCGAATATGACATTATTCTGGACAATCCTTCTGATACAACCTTTATATATGGGCTATTTCAAAAAAAATGATGCCAAAGTGTGACAAACATGGTAAAAAATTAAGTCATTGCTAATCTTTTTTCTATCATTTTTCTTTAATCCAGAGACATTCAAGTTTACAAAACTACCAAGGGTTAATGCAAAATAATAAAAACAAAAATTTTAACAACATTTTACTCATAAGAATTCATCCACTTTTCAAAGGAAACAACAAAATAATAATATCAACTGACAAACATAAATAAGAATATAAATATCAATGTAATTTTTTTGTTTGTTGCAATAAAGGTACTAAATGATTTTCCTGCAATTTTTTTTTTACTTATAAACAGTTTTTTTTTTAAATATGTAAATTTCACCAATTTTTAGTGTATTCTTTAATATCTTATTTCAAAAGTTTTTATATCTCTTTGCAAAAGCTTTAATTTTATATAAAAAGTATAAGGAAGCAAACATATATGATCTAAATACATCCTCTGAAAATTTCACAACAATTGCTTCAGTCAATTCTAAGTTTTCTTCATTTAAAAAATACAAACATGTGTTTTTTAATCCTTTTGTTACACTCCTGACATATTTTTTCAGTAACTGTAAGACTGTTTTTTAATGGAATGTTTAGAAAATCAGTAATGATATCTATTTAAATTTACAATCTCACAAATAAATAAATTTATTAGATATTTGATTACATATTTTTTTAATTTCTGAGCAAAGAGCAAACTTTTAACATGTTTAATGAAAATTACACTTTAATTTTTAAGAATCTTTGGTGAATAGTGTGCAGAAAAATCACTTTTACAAGACAGATTGGCTTTCTTATTACATTGTAAATATGTTACAATTATTTTAATAAAGAATCATGTTGAATTTTGTTATAGATAAGCTACATCAGAAACTTGTCAGGAGTGTAACAAATGTTACACTCCTGACCATAATTTATTGCTACCATATTTTAACCTGAAACTGACCTTAAATCATGTAGAGTCTTTATATTTCACATATTATTTTAGTGCAAATTAAGAACAGGTTAAAAAAAATTATATACTTCTTACATATTTACAAATTTTGCTAATTGTCTATTTAAAAAAAAAGATGGCTTTCCTTTAAACATTGTTTAGTCTCTTGTTTGATACTATATATATGCTGTTTTTATGTCAGATAATGTATTATGATAAGTTTGTTAGTACTACCAAAGATGGTAGCAGTATGTGCTCTGTATATTAAAAATTGTCCAAAAATGTACCCAAAAATGTCAGGAGTGTAACGCTTTAAAATGTTTAAGTGTAACATTCATGTTATTTTTTATAGAAACAATGTTGTTATTATTGGTTTTCTTTTCTGGAATTTGAGTGTGAACACCATCTGTTGCATATTTTCAGTAACAAACATGCCATTATTATGGCCTTTATTGCTTGTTTATGCTCAATACTTGTATGTCAGGACTGTAACACATTTAAACAAGCTAGTTCAATTGCAATTTTAGTTCAAAAATTTCAAAAGTAATGATGTAGACTTGTATTCTGTGTTAAGCTGAGGTGTAGTAATGTCATTTTATAATAATTGTCAGCTTGTTTTTCTTCCAATAACTTACCTTTGCTAATAAGATTGAAATAAGGCATTTTTTTGTGTTACACTCCTGACATTGAAGTATTGAGCATACAAAAGCAATGAAGGCCATAATTATGGCATGTTTGTTACTGATAAACTGTAACAGGTAATGTTCACTGAAATTCAAGAAAAAACAACAACTATAACAACATTGTTTCTAAATAAAATACATCTTAACCCAGTTGTTACACTCCTGACAGACCTGGGTAGTCCTCTTATTGTAACCATAATATTCCAGTAGTAGAACTTCAGGGTCAACTGGATGCACCTGTGCCAAGCTATGATACTAAACAAAACAAAATAAACCATGCAAGATGTACAGAAACATGTTATTTCACCTACAAAGATATTTTCTGGCAGCATATTGACTTTTACTAACATTTTTTTTTTTACACAAACTTATTTGACTGACCTTATGAGGCTCATAAAAATGTAAATATATGGAAGAATTGAACAAGAAATCATAGTCAAGATATAATAGTTGGATGAAAGATATTGTTTGGTATTGTATCTGCCCTTATTTATTCTATATCATCAATGAATGCACATGCTTTCTTCTAAATGTCACACTAAAAGTGTTACACTCCTGACTTTTGAGGTACAATTTTGGACAATATTTTTTAAACAGAGCACATACTGCTATTATCTTTGGTAGTTAGGACAAACTAATCATAATACATTATCTGACCTAAAAACATTACAGATATAGTATCATACAAGAGACTGACAAAGGTTTAAAGGAAAGGCATCATTTTTTTTGAAATAGCCCATATACAGAGTCTATGATTTACTTAAATTTTGTGGACATTGAAAGACCAGGGGGGGTCTCACCCTCATTTAACCGTTCTCAGGTCGCTTTTCACTATCTATTTTGAATATCCAACAGCCAATTTTGGCCCCCGTAAACATTAAAGACAGGAAGTCTACCCAAATTCCTTTTTTTTCACGTGTGTATCTACCTTTTGACTAAATGTCTGCATAATATTAGAAAGATTGAGCAATTAGGGGGCTCTCACCATAGCCCTGTGCCCTTTGTCCTAAAATTTTGATAATTTTTAGCTGAAAAGTGACAATACAAGCCCTCCATAGATATCGAATATGACATTATTTTGGGCAATCCTTCTGATACAACCTTTATATTTACAGAGTCTATGATTTACTTAAATTTTGTGGACATTGAAAGACCAGGGGGTCTCACCCTCATTTAAGCGGTCTCAGGTAGCTTTTCACTATCTATTTTGAATATCCAACTGGCACTTTGGGCGCTCCGTAAACATTAAAGACAGGAAGTCTATCCAAATTCCTTTTAGTCGCGTGTGTATCTACCTATTGACTAAATGTCTGCATAATATTAGAAAGATTGAGCAATTAGGGGGCTCTCACCATTGCCCTGTGCCCTTTGTCCTAAAATTTTGATAATTTTTAGCTTAAAAGTGACAATACAAGCCCTCCATAGATATCGAATATGACATTATTCTGGGCAATCCTTCTGATACAACCATTATATATACAGAGTCTATGATTTACTTAAATTTTGTGAACATTGAAAGACTAGGGGGTCTCACCCTCATTTAAGCGGTCTCAGGTAGCTTTTCACTATATATTTCTTTTATGGGCTTTCCATAAATATTTCTATTTATAATCCTAATTGTTTTCTAGAGTAATCGGTTTTTGTTTTTGTTTTTAAGAAAAATCCTGTATTAAAGTACTGTACCTCTTTGATTTTTTTTTATTGACATTAATCTATATTACATTTAGACAAATATGCAAATTAGAAAAGGGTTTATATTCGAGAACAACGAGAATTTGCGACAGCTTGAAGAGGTCATGAAACTATCTCCTACGTATCTTATCAGTTCTTTTAACTATAAAAATCATGCTTTTAATGTTATGAAGTATTATTCTTTTTTTATTTTCAACTTAATTTTGAATATCCAACCGACTGCTAGCAGCCGGTTGGATATTGAATATCGAATATCGAATAACGAACCGGCTGCTAACTTCACACACATATTGCAATAGGCCTAGTTTTTTTCAAAAAAGAAGACAAAATATCCGGACAAAATATATGATCTGACCAAATGTTCACAAAATAAAACTTGTGATGGAAGAAGACATACATTTGTAAAATATACATGAACAATAGCAATCCGTAGATGATTCGAAAAGGATCTGCATCCATCTCTGACTTGTCGTAACAATCGTCTGTTTCTGTAACTTTAAGACTTTCTGCAAGTGGCTGCAATATTTTCTCTGCTGTTGTCTCAAAATTTTGCCGTTGATGTTATTATCGTAATCACAAAAGCGCGTCAATGTGGAACATACAATTGCCTATTGTAAAACGTTTATGTGACTGGATGTAGACATGACGTCAATCATTGTTTACAAACGTTATTTTTGCACTCGCACTGACATTTCAACAGTTCAACAGTTCAAACTTCTCCTGGATTGAACGTAGATCAAGGTATAGTACAATGAATATTTTAGAACTGAGAAAATTGTAGCATTATATTAAAACATACAACGTTAGCCAAAGTAGGAGAATACGCGTTACACAGTGGCGAACCCCTGGGGTTCCGGGGGTTGGAACACCAAATTATTTTGGACGTTCAATGCATTTTGGACATTTAGTTGGAACCCCCTTTTTCCCTTTATCTCGAATGTTTGGAACCCTCTTTTAAAAAACATGGGTACACCCATCGGCGTATCAAGGGGGAGGGGTCCGAAGGTTGGACCTCCCTTTCTAACGATTAATGCATAAATTTGAAAACGGAAATTTATTTGGAAACCCTAACTCAAGATTTCGAACCACCTTTTAAAAATGTGGTTCCTATTTTGACGCAAAAAATATTTTTGTATACCGATACTTCATTTTATTTGGGAAACATTTTGCTATTATACAAGTCCAACATTGTCCCAGGTGCCTATATTATACAAAAATTATTTCATCTCTCCACATGGACTGTTGTGTGTAGGGGGTTGCTGTTTAGTTGTTGCTGTATATAATAGAATTGTGTTTATTTGAATCTTTTTACTATAAGTGATCTCGTTTGAAATGTTTTTACACTAACATTTTTGTTACTTCGGGTTTTTTTTAAATATTTTTGTTAGCATACTATGCGATCTGGGCAATGCGATATATGGGTTCTCTCATTGTGCATTTGTTGTGGTAACAATCATCCCACAGTCTTCCTATTTTTATATTGTAAAGAAGGATGTCTGTAAAATATTTAAGTTTCTAATTTTGTTTTGGTACTGGCTATGGTTATATTGAAATGTAACAGTCATAAAAAAGTCATTGTTACAATGAAGTTTAGGCTAATTGCCGGAATGCAGGCCTAGAGTTGACTAAGGAACTGCATGCTTACTTACGAATGTAACAATGATATTTATGTCTACGGTTAAATTGTGTTAATGTTACGTAAATGCACTCCAATGAAAACTTTTTTTTACAATATTTTATACATTGTCTTAATTTCAATTTGATTGACAGTTTCCACAAAACCAGTATGTTGTTTCAATCCGATGCATTCTTGGCCGGGCGAAACCACTCTAGGCAGCCATCACTATAACGAGTAATGGGGGTAATGTGGTATAAGTACCAATGAGAAAAGTCGCCTGTACATATAAGTCGCAATTTGTAAAAGTAAACCATAATAGGTCAAAGTACGGCCTTCAACACCCTTGGCTCACACCGCACAGTAAGTTATAAAGGGCCCAAAAATAACTAGTGTAACGGGAAAACCAACGGTCTAATCTATACAAAAACGAGAAACACTTATAAACCACATAAACAGACGACAACTAATGGATCCCTAAAACATTACTAGTGTGAAACCGCATTCAAACGGGAAAACCAAAGGTCTATTAAATCTTTATGAAAACGAGAAACGAGAAACACTTATGAATCACATCAATAAGGCAACTACTGAATAATAGGACAATAACAATTTTTCTTTATTGTTACATATCCCCAAAACCTGTCCGATAATTTTAGAATGTGTACAGTTAAAAACGCCAGAATACTTCAAAAACTCATATACCCCCAATAATACTCCGTTAAGTAAAAAACGTTTACCGCAATTCAATATTAATGGTGTGTCTGTGCCAAACTGTTTTAGGGTTTGTCTGACCGAAAGAGAAATTTGAACTTTTCTACTACATATTCAAACAAAAAATCTTAAGAGTTCTGTCTGACCGAATGATTTTTTGTCTGACATTTTGTCGGTCAGACAGAGTTTGGGATACACTGCCGGGCGGGGATACGATAGAACCCGTATTGTTCGGTTGGATTATAAAAAAAATTGTCAAGCAGCTTCCAAAAAAATCTGGAGGAAAGGTTTAGTAATCCATACAGACAAATGTCCAAGATATGCTACACTGTGCACATTTAATTCTGCTTGAAGACACAGACCCCTGGTTTATAAAAAAAAAAAAAATTAAAAAAATTGCACAATTAAAAGTCATTTTTATTTGAAGCGATTTTATGATTTTTTTTATCAATATGATTATTATTATAATAAAGTTCAGACAGAGGTACTTCACAATTAAGAAAACTAATACATTTTATATTGTATTTTTTCCCCGGTGCTTCACTGTATGTCATTTATAAGCATTAGTTTGTTCAACATAGGTTATTCATAACAAGCATAAATGCAGGCTAAGTTTACAACACATAATTAACTATGGATTGCTTAATGTCCAGTGGCAAATATGTCATGCGTATTTAGAAAAAAAACCATAAACATTAAAAAAAGACACAATTAGACGTTGATAAACAGAACACATTTTGGCGCCCCTGCAATTTGACTTGTTTATCAGATCATTGACGTCACATGGACAAGTTTTGGGGGAATCGGACACGTTTCTGAGTGCTACATATGTACGTTAAAAATGAATTTCCACTTCAATCTATTAAACATTAATGTACTTTTGTATTTATAAAGTAATGAGTGTATATTTAAACGGTTTTTTTTGTCGTTGTTTCACGAATCTTATTATATAAAGCACATACATAGATTGATGGCTACATTTGTACATGTGCATGAAATACTTGCCAATACTTTGATGATGATGAATTGAATTATCATATTTTCCTCTTTTTTTTATTTAGCAACAAATTTCAACTTTGGTTGATTATATATAATTTTTTATATATACATGTAGTATCAGAAGTCCAGTCCATTACATTTTGATGACCATTCCCTTCCATAATTGTGCATTCTTTTTTATTTTTACATAACACAGAAATGAGGAAACATAAGAAAGTTTATAATAGTCATTTATGGAACGCCAACACTGTCTTGTTATGACCATTTTCATTATATGATGTGCATTTACCTTTATATGATGTACACCTGTCATTATATGATGTGCAAACACCTTTATATGATGTGCAAATATCCTTATATGATGTGTAAACATCCTTATATGATGTGCGAACATCATTATATGATGTGCAAACATACTTATATGATGTGCAAACATACTTATATGATGTGCATATATACTTATATGATGTGCAAATATACTTATATGATGTGCAAATGTACTTATATAATGTGCTAATGTACTTATATGATGTGCAAACATTCTTATATGATGTGCAAATGCACTTATATTATGTGCAAATATCCTTATATGATGTGCAAATATACTTATATTATGTGCAAATATCCTTATATGATGTGTACATATCATTATATGATGTGTATATATCATTATATGATGTGCAGTTACCATTATATTATGTGCAAATATCTTTATATGATGTGGTTGTGTCATTATATTATGTGCTTGTAATCTTATATGATGTGGGTTGGTTTACTTCATTATATGATGTCGAAACGTCATTATATGATGTGCTTTAATTCATCGTCGTTATGGTCATTGATCATGATTACGATTAGAATGATTACTGTCTACGACATAACTGATTCCGATCTGCTTCTGTAAACTATAAACCCGGCTCAAATATGTGTCTATCGCTAGCGAGAGTGCAATTAATAGGAAAAATGAGACAATGCAATTTAACAAAATCAACGTTTCAAACATTTCGGAGGGATTTTAAGATCAATTAATACAGGAGCTAATTGGAGAAATTTGCGGCTGTAGCGAAAATATGATAAAACAAATTTTGAGGCTTTTTGTGTTGAAGGTCGTACTTTGACCTATGATTGTTTACTCTTACAAATTATGACTTGGATGGAGAGCTTTGTCATTGGCTCTCATACCACATCTTCTTATTTCTATTCATTGCAAAATACAACATTGAACTCACAGTCAGTTTTAAAAATATTTTACAATAGCTATAGAATTATCTATTCATGCATAATATGGCAAGATGGTTTGTTTTATAAAATTATTATTGAATAATATAAATGGTTAGAAGTATAATGTAGTGTTACTCCTCCAAAACCATACAAAGTCGGATATATTTGTGATATGACGTATACATGTAGTGTTTTGTACTTCCTTAATTTGTCTTTGAAGCAATCTTTTTTCCACAGAATAAGCCAAAATATTCAAATTCAGAGACCGCGTGCTTAGTCCACGTACTGCCCGCGAAATGCGAAATGGTGAGGTTGGGTAATGTTCACATATTTGTATATACAGATTGTTTATTTTCAACTTATTTTAATGGAGATTTTTTAATTGCTAATAAAATTCTGCAACTTGAGTATGTCAACAGATTTGGAGTGGCGTCAACGGTTTCTGAGATACAGAGGGGTTGATTCCTGGTGAAGTGTTTTGGATTTTATTTTTTATCCGATTAGATGAGATTTGTTTCATTGTGTACTCATTTTGATCCTTTTCGGTAATGTCAAAGGATTTTACGTAGTTTATACGGTTATTTAGTTAAAAAAACCACTGAAAATTACACTTTGCCACACTTTTTCAATTTAGGGTATTTGATATTTTATTTTCCGACAGAGATGAATGGGGTGATGCCCGTCTTTTGCATTATGTTCCTCGTTTTCGTCTCTTTAAAGAAAAAGAATTAAATGCATTAACCGTGTCCAAATTTTTACTGTGTCCACACTCTTTGTTTCAACACTTGCCCAATTATTCCGCGATTTCTCTGGCATCTTTTAGTAAATTTTATAATTCGGAATACATTGCTTGCTTGGTGACCACGACAATGGTGTTCGACAAGGAGAAAACTTATCACCTTTTCTATTGACTTTACTTTTGATTGACTAAAAAAAATTCTTAGTGAGTTAAAATATTACAGCTATACCAGAAGATCTGGAAAAAAGAATTAGAAATATATCGTAACTTTTTTCATATATTGTGTCGAGTACTCGAAAACCAGTCCTGAAGAAGCTTTGTTCATTTATAAAAAAAATAAAAATAAACACATGCGTTTGTCCTCCTGACTAAAGACTTTTGAAACCTCTCTCTCTTGTTTTGTATATATTGTAAAGTTATTATTATTATCTCTTTACTGATGTCATACATAGACTTTATGAGAATAAAGATATAGATTTAGAGGTCATAATTATACCGGTATGGGTGATTGATTTGATTGATTTGTTGATTGATTAATATTTAACGCCACTTTCAACACTTTCATGCTATTTCGTGGCGGTGAGTTTATATTGGTGGAATATATATCGTTTGGAAAACTGACAATTCTGGTCAATTAAGATAGGAGTCGAGCTTACCTGCCACATGCGGTATTCGAACTCACACACCTATGTGTCGACAGACTAGTGATACAGTATTTAGAATTTTCACACCACTCGACCAGCGAGCGCCCATCTCTTTCATCCGAAATTGTTTAAAGGAGATATGGAATGAACTTCAACTCGGTGTATTTCATTTGCTTTCAGCTTTTGATTATGTTTTCGTGAATATATTTCACAACTTCAATATAGGTGGTTATGGATGGATGCTTGATGTGCAGCGGCAAATTGATAAGCATATTCGTACAAAAACATGTTACAGCTATTTTTCTAATGTATGTAGTTTAAAGGTTTGGTTGGCTTGCTTTCTTTGTCTATATAAATGTTTGTTCAAGAATAATTTTCGTTCATTTTTTTTACATAAATGATGCCGTTGGTTTTCTCGTTTGAATAGTTTTACATTGTCTTATCGGGGCCTTTTATAGCTGACTATGCAGTATGGGCTTTGCTCATTGTTGAAGGCCGTACGGTGACCTATAGTTGTTAATGTCTGTGTCATTTTGGTCTATTGTGGATAGTTGTCTCATTGGCAATCATACCACATCTTCTTTTTTATAATAACATCATACAAGCGGAAACTCAGCCTATCTGTTGATTAGAATTGTAAAACTTAATTAAAATGCATGAGCAAACAGTTATAAAAACAAAGTAAGCAAGCCAATCAAACCTTTAAACTATATAGATTAGGAAAATAGCTGTAATGTGATATGAATATTAACCATGCTTTGTACTAAACCGACACCCTGAGCCGGATTTTTAACATGCTAGTTCACAAGGTAACTTTCCGAAGGAGGACATGTCACCTTACCCGGACAAATTCTTCTGATTCCGAGCCGACCAGCTTTTGCTCTTATTCCTTAATTTCGCATGCTTAGCAGGGAAGCAGCAAATATCAATTTAAAAGTCTTTGGATTTGACCCGGCCGGGGATCGAACCCATGACCTCTCCCACTCTATGTGAACATGCTACGACGAATGCACCACCACATGCAGTAACCCGCAATATAAAAGGTTTTGTGGGAAGCCGCTCATTTTTTGGTGTGGAAAGGGGACGACAACATTTTTGGTAAATGTTTGATTCCAAATTTCTTGAAAGAGATTTTATATTTTCAGAAGGGAAGCGAAATAGTTTGTTTCCATTTAAAATCAGGGAAAAATGAAACGATAATGAAATTTAAAAAAAAATATTAACCATGTTCTTTTTTCTTTTTTTTTTTTTTATTAAAGTCCATCAAGGAAATACACGTGCTCCTACCCACACTGCATATATAATGTACAGATCATCTGTCTAAGCTTGGTTACAAGGATCTGACAACACTTCGTTTTACTTTCTGTCCTGGTTAATATTACCAGCCAATGAAATTTCAGCCTTCATATGTTTGAAGGTGTGGATCAATCCGACAAAACCAGAGAATCCCAATGATCTTGAATTGAGCGTTTTCAGATCGTCGTAAGCAAAGCTTGAACACACAATACCTGTAATCTAATCAGATTGGTGTCTAAATGAACTTAAACACTGCATTTATTTATTGTTTACTGAGACCTGTTGTTCTGTTACAGATAGAGAGTTGTGTTTTGAATTTTTCAAAGTGAAGATTTACGGCAGCGGCTTTTAATATTTTGCGTTTATCCTGGAACTATAATAGATTTGTTTTTAAAAATAGTGCAATGTGTCTGAGTATACTCTATAGTAAAGGTCCTTTTTTGGGCAATTTTGGCTCTTCAGATATTTCTTGTTTTATTGGCTATTATTTTGATAACTAATCTATAGAGAAACCTTTTCTTGAAAACTGGTATAGACAAGAACACTCAGATATAATCAAAGTAGTGAAGTACTGATCATCGGATGACCGCAGATTCTTGTGGAAAGTCACAAGCACTTGTCTCAGAAAAAAATCATATGTGTACCTGAAAGTAATGTAAATGTACAGAGATATATTTTTTTTCTGAGACAAGTTCGTGCGTGGATGATGAATAAATGATCGGGAATTCAACCTCACCGTAATAACTATTATATTGTAGTGATACAAATTATATATTATTAATCTGTGATCTAAAAAAAATTTGTCTATGAGTATTTATTCAAGAAATTTTGTTATAACAAGCGATAAGGAATGTTATTTTGCACTCTATAATGTCCGTATTTATAAATCGGTTACCAGTCAGAAAGCTACGTAAGTAGACATCTCTTTTGTAACAATACATCGGAATGTTAAAATAAATAAATAAGTAATAATTATGGTAATTTTCTTTCATTGGGGGTGGGGACGTGTGAGGAAACAGTGGATTTTCTCATATTTTTTTCATGTCTACACCTTGAAGAAGGAAAAACAGTCAATAAATACCCCCTTTTCCAAAGACCTACAAATCCCACCCCCTCCTCTTCCCCCCAAAAAAGCAACCACCTGACAATTACACACAAACGCAAATACACACCTTTTCAATACTTTTGTTCGTATAACAAAATAAGTTCCTAAATGCATTCATTATGAGTTTAAAATATTGAGTCAGTAGTGATCTAGATTTCAGGGGGGGGGGGGGGGGGGGGGGCTCCTTCAAGTGTGGAAGTTGTTTGCGACTTCACGAACTTAATTTGGATTTGCCGGTTATGGTCTCATTAATATTTACCACACCTACATTCGATAATAGCTTCAGATGAAAAATTTTCTGCTAGTGAAATTGTTGAAACTAAAGATTAAGGTTTTAACAATTGAGGCGAGCGGAACGAGGCGTAAAAATTGATGACTACGGATTTTGTAGACATCGCCATAACATTACATTGTATGCCGCAAATCTATACATTTTGTGTAACTATATAATATTGAATGCACCTTTCCATTAAAAAAAATTATGAAATTAAAGGCCCCTTTTATTTCTTCCTATCCCCCCTTTTTGGGTTTACAAATGACTGGTCCTTTATATGAGCAATTACCCTATAAAGTCTGTTTTTTTCCCATTCTTTTGTGTCTATCTTGAGAATATATAAAGAGAAACTCGATCGAACAGCTAAAATAATCATCAAGACAAAATTTACATTAATGTACATACTAGAAATTCGTGTATTAACTTCTTATAGATTTTTTTTTATGGTGTACATAAATTGACAAATATAATGCCCTCCCTTGTTAAAATGAGCTAGCAAAGACCATGAAATAAAAGAATTATTTCTTAAATTCAATAATTTTAACCGTATTGTTCATTATTGCAGACTCCGTATGTTTATTATTTTAGACCAGTCGATTAAATCAAAATGTTGCAATTCATATACTTTAACATTTTTCCAACAATATCAGATGTGATTTTTTTACATCTTAAAAAAAGGTACTAAACATGCCAAGGTTTATCTCTTTTTAAATCTCAACCATTTTCCAAACGACATGCAGCTAAAAGTTTGAGCCTGATTAATTGTTACTCCGCAGAAGCAGATCGGAATCAGTTCTGACGTAGTGAGTAATCGTTTTAATCGTAATCATGTTCATTGACCATCAGGACGATGAATGCCCATCATCATAATGATGTTCTGACACCATATAAAGATGTAAACCGAACCACACCCTATGATATTACATTGTCATAATATAATGACCTTACCACATCATATAACGATGTTAGCACATAACATAAGGATACATTCACATCATATAAAGAAGTTTGCACGTAATATAAAGGCATCTGTACATGATATAAGATAATTTGCACATCATATAAGACCACTTGCACATCATATAAGATAATTTGCACATCATATAATATAATTTGCACATCGGATAATGTCAAATTGTCATCATATAAAGGTGATTGCATATCGTATAAAGGTGATTGCATATCGTATAAAGGTGATTGCACATCACATAATGCCGTATCTACATCGTATAAGGAAAGCATCACATACTAAATGACTCAATCACATACCATAAGGGAGAAAGCATATCATATAATGAATTGTGGACATCATATAAAGATGTTTGCACCTCATATAAATGTGTTTGGACAGCATATAAGGACAACTTCACATCAAATAATGATAAGTGTACATCATATAAGGACTAGTTCACATCACATAATGACAAGTTTACATCATATAAGGACAAGTGCACATCATATAAGGGTAAAATGACATCATAGAGTGGCAAATGAACATCATATAATGAGAAATATCATAATAAGACAGTGTCGGCGTTCCATAGTCATTTCATTTTCTTTCCTCAGAATGATTAACAGCAATGGAGACAAGAGCAGAAATGGGGATGTTCGATGTGAAAATTGAAGACCTATAAACAAAATGATGTATCAATATGGCACTCATTAGAAAAAAACCAACATTTAATCATGAACCATTGAATCCTGAGTTTCGTACAAGTACCAAAAAGATGGATGCTTAAAATGAGCTCATATTAGAACTAAAGTGTCCTCTTAAGTTACCACTGTACATGTAGCAAGACACGTCATATGCGGGACTAGTGTACTGAATAGAGGAAAAGTGCCAGGAAACTGACATTCTACGAAGCATTCCAAAGAAAAGATGGCAAAGGGGGAGAGCAATGAAACATGCAAAATTAATTGTTTCTTTGATTGTTTTATTTATGAACTTTAAAGGGGCATGAAAATGATAGAGATTTTTGTCACAAACTTCACATGTTTGTAAGACATTGAATGTTTTATTATATATTAAAAAATGGTTATGATAAATAAAAGAAATTCCAGTTATGATTAAAAATAAGGTAAACGAGACATTGTTTTGTGTCAATTATAATGCATTGCCTGACATAGTAATATATGACTGCATTAATTACAACATGTTTTAAGCAATAGCAAAATACCAAAAATGAACAGTAATCTAATCTTGTTTGATATATATGTATAAATTGTGCGCTATTATACACATTGATATTGTAAAATATCAGCCTCGAACCACAGTGTGAATCTCTCTGATGTCGAGTGCCTATTCTTTTTTCTTTACCCAGAAAGACGGTCACAATCAAAATCAAGAAGTAAACAAAGAATTACAGAACTAAAAGGCATTTACAACACCACTTTGAAAAATACACACAAAAAACCCAACACGAACTCCATTAAAAACCGGGAATGAATTCAGGTGCTCCTAAAGGGTAAAATCTATGGTGGCCGGATGCGGCCATTTCGACTTTTCGCGTTTTCTCCTTTCACTTTCACGCGAAATCGAGAAATCGAGAAATCGGGAAATCGGGAAATCGAGAAATCGAGAAAGCGAAATCGAGAAAGCGAGAAATCGAGAAATCGGGAAATCTAAATCGGGAAATCGAGAAAGCGAGTAATCGAGAAAGCGAGAAAGCGAAATCGAGAAATCGGGAAATCGGGAAATCGAGAAATTGAGAAATTGGGAAATCGGGAAATCGGGAAATCGAGAAAGCAAAAACGCGAAATCGAGAAATTCATTTCGCGTTTTCGCTTTCGTGTTTTCGCGTTTTTGCTTTCTCGTTTTCTCGATTTCCCGATTTCCCTATTTCTCGATCTCCCTATTTCTCGATTTCCCGATTTCTCAATTTCTCGATTTCGCTTTCTCGATTTCTCGATTTTGCTTTCTCGATTTCCCGATTTCCCGATTTCGCGTTTGCAAAATGAAAGAAGAAAACACGAAAACGCGAAAAGGCGAAATGGCCGCATCCGGCCACCATAAAAATCCGATAAACTGCTTATCTTACTTCCTTTCTGTTGTTTTCCCCTTCACTTCAATAGTTTTTCGATAGACGAAAGTAAGCTTGATAATTTTCCTTGGTCATGTTCACGTCGCTAAAAAAATCTGCTCAGCAGGGTGATATAGTCGAAGAGAAAAACGTAACCAGAGAAAAAAGGATACTAGTAATTGTAATATTGTCACATAATTATCAAACCTATATTTGGATACCAATTGTACTGAGATGCACACTGTAAAAAAATCTCTAATGATAGACCAACACTGAATCAGACATGTCTACACAAGATAAAAATATGTCACAATTATTATGTACCATACTATACATACCTAATTATATAAGTTTTCAGTTCCAAATATTTTTTGAAACAATACACATTCAAATTTAAAAAATTAACCACTGCAAATATACCTAAAGAAACAACTATTTTTCATATGGATAAGGTGCGCACTAAAAAGTAAGTTTATTACTAAAACAGTGAATGAAAATATCAACTCAATAATAGAATTTAAAAAATCGGTATACTAACTACAAAATCAGTACCGAAACACTACTGACGAAATCAGCACTGAAACAGTACTGACGAAATTAGAACTGAATTAGTACTGACGAAATCAGCACTGAAACAGTACTGTCAAAATCAGAACTGAAACAATACTGACAAAATCAGAACTGAAACAGTACTGTCAAAATCAGTACTGAAACAGTACTATCATAATCAGTACTGAAACAGTACTGTCAAAAACAGTATTGAATAAACAGAAAGTATAACATTACACGTTTTCTGTCTTGCCGAACAGTACTGATATATACGAGGGTAGAAATGTACCAAAAAAACATAAGTAAATTCTTAGTAGTGTAATGAATCGCTCTACAGTGAAAATGAAAGTATAGTATCATTATTCGACAGTAAACATGACTCGCATAACGAAAGCATCATAGTGGAATTTAGTTTATATATAAGGAAATTGAATGACAAAACCTATTCTACGTTATACAACTTCAATAATTGTGTTGAAATGAATTATTTTCTGCAACAACATCTTACCTGCTTGTTTTAAATCACCTGCACGATCTGTTCGTGAAATGTCCTAATTTTTCACCTATTTCGGTATATATTTCACAGCTGGATGGCTTTAGGCGCGATAAAACCCCGTTCGCATCTCTTACATTGTCTTACTAGTATTATTTATTTCTAAACATATACATTTTAACTCATTTTCTTCATTTTCTTCAAAAATAAAAAATAAATCGTCTGTTTATTTATAATTCTACATCAGAAATTTATGGCATATACAGTGAAAATGATATTTTAGGATCCGCACTTTACATACACTGAACTCTTATAATCTTACATCCTTTCGATTCTTATATTATGTTATTCCACAAATCGTGCTTTTCTCGGACTATTCATGGCGGGTTACCTTAAATTTGTTGAATGTAGATTTTGTCTTATCTTGTAAACTATAGATATTACCTTCAACGATCACATATAATAACATCTTTTGGAAAAGTATAAAATCATTCTTCAAGATCCTGGAACGTCAATGATTTATTAATTGATAAGAAGTAGATGACGTTTAACAAGAAGAATAGTAAGTTTGAGGTATACAACTACATACATGTTAGCATACTACCGGTTGTGTCAATGTTCTTTGGAAGGGCAGGTAGAGGTTTAATCGGTGGCAATTTACGCCAAGATATGTAAACACGTCTGTTCAACCATAAATTTTAATTACAACTAATAAGAGCCAATGGTGACGTCACTGACTTCGACTATTTTTGTAGGAGGTTTCATTCTTCCTTGTCACAAAACACTGCTAACAGCCATTGATGACAAGGAAAATGCAGTCGATCATAATGTATATGTTGCAGCTGTGCTTATTGACCTTTTCAAGGCTTTTGAATGCTAAAATCCTAACTTACTTCTATTAAAGATGAAAATGCCTGTACCAAGTCAGGAATATGACAGTTGTTGTCCATTCTTTTTATGAGTTTTGTCATTTGATTTTGCCATGTGATTAGGGACTTTCCGATTGAATTTTCCCCGGAGTTCAGTATTTTTGTGATTTTACTTTTTTCTATTAAAGATGAAGGTATTCTGACTGTCAAAAAAAGAGGGACGAAAGATACCAAAGGGACAGTCAAAAGACGCACTAAAACTATTTACAAACGAACGTTGTACAGCTATGCAGATTACCATACACTCATTAGCTGATCAAACGGATTATAAGTTATATACTAGCATTTGTAAAAAGAATGACAGTTTTGATTTATTGGTTTGTTATTACAAAAAAGATAACAAATCCAGAAACATTTCAGGTTATCACCATTGGTAACAAATAAAACAGTTATTGAATTCATTTGGATTGGAATTAATTTGTATAATTATGAGATTAAGCTCCTCGAAATGACACCAAATTATTAACTGAAGTTAGATAAACATGATAAAGGCAACAGTATTATACTGCTGTTCGAAAAACATAAATCGAGCGAGAGAAAACAAATCCGGGTTACAAACTAAAACTAAGGTAAACACATCAACTATAAGAGGAAAACAACGAAACAACAGAAACACTCAAGTGCAACAAAAAACCAAACGACAGTGCTACACACACGGAAGTTGAATAGCATTGAAGACCGAAATTTCCTAAAAGTGGTGCCAAATACGGCTAAGATAATCTATGTCTTGATTAAGAAAATCCATAGTATTTCGAATAATTCATACTTAATTATACAACCGTAATTTATACAAATGGCCATGTCACCGAAGTGCTGAATACATGACTGATACCCTCTGGGTCGATAAATGAACTTTCATTATTCATCTTAATGTTTTATATTCAGATTAAAGAATTGTTGTAGGATGGTTGTATTATTGTGTAAGTTTATTTACATCTAGTATATTCTTCGCCGAAAATTTCATTTAGACAGAAGAAATTTAGCCATCTGAATGAGTTGTAGTATATAAATGCTTTTCTTGTCTGAATTTTTTTTTCAAAATTATTGAACTATCATTCAAACAAAGGGTTCAACTTATTTTCTACATGCTGTTTTTATTTCCCTTTTTTCATTTCTTATAATTGTTTTCGTTTGCCTTTTCCTACCAATCTTTGAAATAATAGCATTTTTAGACACAACTCATATGCAAATGACATACCGATACTATCATCTGTTCAAATGCATAAATTGATCATGCTCATGCTGAAAATTTCATCAAGCAGATGTCTTTAAAGTTTTGTTCAAAGATTGGAGAACAAACGTTTTGAAGGACACACAGACGCATATGTACAACATAACAATATCATTTGCATATCTTTTGAAATGTATTCAGATATGCTTATAAAACCCCTGGTATTTAGTTAATACATTGAGCTGTGGACAAACTTAGTATTGATCTAATTTTAAGACTGAAATTTCATCGAATCGTGTCATTCTTATCAGAACTAAAATTAAAACTTAGTGATTGTAGTGATGTCAGTCCGTAGTCAGCTAAGCACGGACACGTAATCATGTGTTAATTAGACTGATATAGGCAGTTGTAGATTTTCGATTTCGAAATCTCATCAAAACATGAAAAAGATAAAGATGACAAATTAAAATAAAAATATGCGAAAATCGCATGAACTCAAAAAGATCCGAAGCGAGACCGGATTGTCAAAGGAATGCTCATCTTTCTGATAACGTAAAAGAGAGGCGAAAGATATAAGAGTGGATAGTCAAATTCACAAATCAGAAACAAACTGACAATGCCATGGCTAAAAACATAAAAGAAGACAAACAGACAAACAGACAAATAATAATACAAAAGACACAAAATAGAAAACTAAAGACTAAGCAACATGAACTCCACCAAAAGCTTGGGGAGATCTCAGGTTCTCATATGTTAGTTATTGTTAAACAATTCCACATGTCTAAACAAGAAGTTCATAGATTGGTCGGCATCACATGTAATGCTGATGGTGAAAATGGCATAAGTTGCACATGAATATAAGGCATATTCTTTTCTGTATCTACGATATTAATATTGATAGTTCTACCAGTTGTGACAGCGTTCGTAAAAATGTTAACATCTGACAGTAAATTTCGCACTTCTATAGAAGAAAGTGCAATCTGTCATGAATTAGTAAGTGCAGAAATGGCGACAGATTCATTTGATTTCATTTGATGTTACACCTGAAAAGGGACCTTTTCGATTTTAATTTTGAATTTTCCTTGGAGTTCGATATTTGTAAAAAAAAAAAATGTTTTTTTAATCCAACTCGTTCGCTATGTCTGTGTTTATGATTATGTGTTGGGTTTGACTGATCGAAGTTCATGTATAGCTGGTTAATTATGAAGTCATGATGGTGATTCACAGTCCGACATAATATGTATCTATCAATACACATATTGTCCGGAAGCTGTATAAAAAACAAATTAATTTTAAGAATAAAACAAATATCTAACATAATGTTAAATTCTTTGAAAGTGCCTAAAACATTTCGCATGGTAGTGACTCTCAATTCGTAATAAAATCACGAACACATCGTTATCAAATCATGACAACATGTTCATGTGTATTGTGATTTTTTTTTGCAATGGCATTGTCAGTTTGGTTTCGACTTATGAGTTTGACTATCTTTTTTGATATCGTGTGCCTATTTTTGATTTGAGCAATGATAACATATACTACTGCTCTAAAAGTCAAATTGAGAATGGAAATGGGGAATATGCCAAAGAGACAACAACCCGACCATAGAGCAGACAACAGCAGAAGGTCACTAACAGGTCTTCAATGCAGCGAGAAATTCCCGCACCCGGAAGCGTCCTTCAGCTGTCCCCTAAAAAAATATATATACTAGTTGAGTGATAATGAACGCCATACTAAGCTCCAAATTGTACACAAGAAACAAAAATTAAAAATAATACAAGACTTACAAAGGCCAGAGGCTCCTGACTTGGGACAGGCGCAAAAATGCGGCGGGGTTAAACATGTTTGTGATATCTCACTCAACCCTCCCCCTATACCTTTGGCCAATGCAGAAAAGCAAACGCATAACCATCCGCACATTAAAATTTAGTTCAAGAGAAGTCCGAGTCTGATGTCAGAAGATGTAACCAAAGAAAATAAACAAAACGACAATACATGTAATACATAAATAACAACAGACTACTAGCAGTTTACTGACATGCCAGCTATAGACTTCAATTAAACTGATTGAAAGATTATGTCTTCATCATATGAATATCAGGCACAATCCTTCCCGTTAGAGGTTTAGTATCATACCATCATAACTTATACGAGAAGAACATAACACGTGTCATGCCAACAACTGGTTTTTAAATAAATGTGTTTAGTTCCGATGCAAAGACCCTATACGTGAATCAATATTTACGCCAAAATATGCAATCTTTAATGACCTGACAACAGTATCGTAACTATATCCCTTCTTAAAAAGAGTATTTAAAGGTTTTGTTAGCTTCTGAGGTGAATACTGACATTTTTGTGCTTTATAAAGAATATTTCCATAAAATAATGGATGTGAAATACCTGAACATATAAGAAGTCTGTTGAGCTATATTTACGAATGTCCTTATACCGATGATAAAAGTTAGTAAATGTTTTGACTAGTTTGTGATATTGAAATCCCTGGTGTAATAATTTTTCATTAGTAAATAAATTTCTCTTGTTAAAATCTAAAACATTGTTACATACACGAGCGAATCGTACAAGTTGAGATATATAAACACCGTAAGATGATGACAAGGGAACGTCACCATCTAAAAATGGATAATTAACGATAGGAAATGAGAAATCATCTCTTTTGTCATAAATTTTAGCATTAAGCTTTCCGTTAATGACATAGATATCAAGATCGAGGAAAGAGCAGTGGTCATTGTTAGTATTAGCTTTATCTAAAGTTAATTCAACAGGATATATTTCTTTAGTATACATACTGAAGTCGTCATTATTGAGAGCCAAAATATCATCCAAATATCTAACAGTATTAATAAATTAGTGTATCAGATGTTGTTTCGATGGGCCTTTGCTGATTTAAGAATGAATTATCATTGATGGGTTCATAATTATATATCAACTGTTTAAATTTTTGAAATACTTAGGCAGGAGTAAAATACTTTTAGAGTTTTCGGTCCTGAGTGCTCTTCAGCTTCGTACTTTGTTTGGCCTGTTTGACATTTGTAATTTATTCGAGCGTCACTGATGAGTCTTTTGTAGACTGGCGCGGGTGTAGAATTTCGGTCCTGGTATCTATGATGAGTTTATTTAGTAAAAGAAAGTATCCAGTGAACACAGAAAAATCAATGAGATAATCAAGACAATTCTAGTGAAAATATCTATAGCACAGAATGTCTTATCCAAATCGCCTTTCCCAAGTGGTAGTTAAGCATGTATACATTAAAATACTAGGAATACGATCATAACTCAATCTTGTCATTTGTAATCGAAGTTTTGACATTCTTACCTATTACTTCGTTTTATTTTGCGACTGTCATAGTGAGAGGCTTAGCTAGCTACAACCGATCCAAGTTCTAAACGTTAAGATACATAATTTACTTTAGCTTGATCATTTGGATTGTAGAGCCTCAGTCATTTAGAACTAGATTTAAGAATATGAAATGTCATAAAGATGTGCGAATTTGTTCTCATTTGTGACTAGCATCTGCTTCCTAATGCTGTCAAAAAATATCGTTCTCGGATTAGTAAGACCATATTTGATGGTTTGTATCTGTTTGTATTGTTCACCATCAGAAGAAATCACAATGATTTTTTAGAATTGATCCCAGCGACGAAAACGTTTCCTTTATCGTCTACACTGATACCTCCTGGATTACATAAAACGCTTTTAATCTTGAACTCCAAAACTTGTGTTCCACTGCATACACAAACCACTTTATCGTTATGGGGCGAGGTATAGAAAATCCTGTCACCATGCTTGGGAATGTACGAGTCTGGCGACAAAGAAGTGTTTCGAATCTTGGTATAGCTAAAGTCTGTACATGATATTCTGTATATATGTCTGCAATAACAACAAACAATGATTCACCATCAAAAGTAACCCCAGAGGGCGTATCAGGTAGTTCAATGAACCTTTTAACTTTCTTGGTGATAAAATCCATAATCATAACACCAGTCTTGTCATGTGGATATCCAGTGGAAATAGCTACTGTTTTAACGTCTATGCATACTAAATCGTAGAAACTATAATATTCCGCTGACATTTTGAGGGTAAAGTCTGTCTTACCAAATGAGTTCATGTTGAATTATGTTTAGATCCCTAGTTATAACATGACCAGAGGGGCTGTAATTATAAGGCGAGTGGGAACAGTCACATGTCTGAGGGTTTTTTAGGTACTGTTCTAAGTCAAGGTCCTGTAATGCTTGTTTATAGTTAAATATACACGATATCAACAGGATATAAGTTCTTTATGTGTACTTCAGTAGCTGCGAGCGTTCTTTAAACCAGTATGATGCTATAATATATTTTATTTAAACTGGGATTAGAGGGTAGTGTGAGCTATTATAATCAATTGACGTCCGTCGTCCGTTAATATTTATAACAAATATTTCCCTTTAATTACTATTTGACAAATTATAGCCAAACTTGACAAAAATCAAATATGGGCTAAAATGTCGAAATCTACCTATTCATTATAAAATTTGATCAATCCTGTCAGAAAAAAAACGTTGTTAAAGAGATGCAAACAATATCAAAGGGATATATTCAAACGCATTAGTCGAAAACGGTGAAAATACAATACACAAAGCATAACAAAGAAAACTAAACATTGTAAAGACTACGCAACACGAGCCCCGCCAAAAACAAATATTTGCCTTTAAACATAATTTTTCAATGTTTTAAGGAAACGTTATCGTTGCTATAATCTTGAAAATTAAAATAAAGAGAAACAGTAAACTGTTTCAATGATTCACCGGACAAGATCTACAAATGTTTCAGCATTTGACCGAATTCATCCGTCGACGCCTTATATATGAGTTTGTGTCCTTGCATGATGATTTTTATCCATTATTTTTTTGTGTGTATATGCTGTAACTACAGTAGAATGATAGTTCACCAAAGTAAGCTCTACACTATGTCACTTCAGTTAATGCCCTTTACAAAACTTTGAATTTTTCGAAAAACTAAGGATTTTCTTATTCCAAGCATAGATTACCTTAGCCATATTTGGCACAACATTTTGGAATTTTGGATCATCAATGCTCTTCAACTTTGTACCTGTTTGGCTTTATAAATATTTCGATTTGAGCGTCACTGATGAGTCTTATGTAGACGAAACGCGAGTCTGGCGTACTAAATTATAATCCTGGTACTTTTGATAACTATTTAGTTATGATATGTTCCTTCCTGAATGTTAAGTAGAAAGACTAAAACTTAAAATTTGTTAAGCAGATTAGTTCAACATGGCTGAAATCATAATTTATTTTATAAAAAGACATAAAAATGGGTTGTTCGTGTTATTGAACTTGACTTATGAATTTATCCGTTCTCCATTGATGATTTAATTGAATTTTTTCCCCATTAAGTTATCTTTTATTTTCACTTAACGTCCTTTGTCTATCTAGGGCATACAGTTATATTATATACCCTTTATTTAGATAGGTTAACATTACCGTTAGCAATATTAATTACGGTTTAGTACAATCAGTTTCTATATTCCATTTCAATCTTTAAGTATTTCAATACTTGTATGTAAGATATCCTAGAAAATATATAAAGACCCATTAATCTTTCAATCATCAAACATGAGTTCTACTTTGAAAAATTATCAACATTGTATTTTATCAACAAATTACTTTCCAAACCAAGGCAAGACTCAGATAACTCGCTTGATTATTAAACCTTTGGACTACTAAAGCAACCAACTCCAATTACAAAATTTAACATCATTGTCTTTTGATTTTTTCCAGTGAGAACAATCAACTATGGCGACTAATCAATCACTGTGTGCGATATGTGATCTACGACACCTAACCACATCGTCCACACACTGATGTCCAGAATGTGAGGAAGCACTTTGCATTAACTGTAAAGAACACCACAGCCTGTCGAAATCATCCAGAGCTCATCAAGTCATCCCGATATCAGCTTACAACAATTTACCTTCGTTTATCGCCAATATTGACTTGTTTTGTAGTTATCACAATGAAAAATACACACAGTATTGTGTAAAGCACGAATGTCCTATTTGTTACAAATGTATCAAAGAACATTGTAGCTGCGAAGGAGTGACAGTTCTTGAAGATCTTACACTCGACGTAAAAACATCAGAGGTGTTCCGAGATATGGAACAAGGCCTAACGGATATAATGGGTAATATCAGTCGAATTCGAGAAGACAGGGAGTCCTATGTTAAAATAATTAGGGATAAAAAGGAACTGATCATCTCAGATGTCACTCGCTTGAAGCAAAATATTAACAGCCACCTTGATAAGATGCAAGAAGATTTCATGAAAGAACTTAATAAAGTAGAAGCGGAATGTTGCGAAACGATTCAATCAATCGTGTCCTCTCTCAAGACCAAGAAAAAGAGCTGATTCAGTACAATGCAGAAATTGAAAACATGAGGAAGCATGCTTCCGATATACAAGCATTTCTTGGTATGAGAGTAATTCAGAAGGAGATAACAAAAAACGAAGACTGCATTCGGTCTATAATTCAAGATAAGAATGTAGAAAAAGTTGCCTTGAGTTATTCTATTGATCCGTACATACGGGATTTTCTAACAAACGTACAGAACTGGGTTCCACTATAGTTGTGAGCAGCCCGGCTGAAGGCACCGAGTTAGTCAGAATTAAAGACAGACAAGCCCAAATATTACTGTAGCAAAAGAAGAACAAGTTGTTAACACAGTCAACAATATAAAATTCAATCTTAAGCAGGACCTAAACACTACGTGTGTTAAAACTAGGGGATGCTGTGTAACAGCGCAAACTGAATACTTTTTTACGGATTATAATAACAACCAGGAGAAACTTGTAGCATTGAACTCATTTGGTAAGAAAGACTTTACCCTAAAAATGTCAGCAGAATATTATAGTTTCTACGATTAAGTATGCATAGACGCCAAAACAGTAGCTATTTCCACTGGATATTCACATGACAAGACTGGTGTTATAATTATGGATTTTATCACCAAGGTAGTTAAAAGGTTCATTGAACTACCTGGTACGCCCTTTGGGGTTACTTTTGATGGTGATTCATTGTTTTGTCGTTGTTGCAGACATATATACAGAATATCATGTACAGACTTTAGCTATACCAAGATTCAAAACACTTCTTTGTCGCCAGACTCGTACATTGCCAAGCATGGTGATAGGATTTTCTATACCGCGCCCGATGAAGATAAAGTGGTTTGTGTATGCAGTGGAACACAAGTTTGGGAGTTCAAGAATAAAAGCGTTTTACGTAATCCAGGAGGTATCAGTGTAGACGATAAAGGAAATGTTTTCGTAGCTGGGGTCGATTCTAAAAACATCATCGTGATTTCTCCTGATGGAAAACACTACACACAGATCCAAACCAATAAATATGGTCTCACTAATCCGAGGACGATATTTTTCGACAGCATAAGGAAGCAGATGCTAGTTTCAAACGATGACAGATTCGCACATCTATATGACATTTCATATTCTTAAATCTAATTCTATATGACTTGAGGCTCTACAAACCAAATGAACAAGCTAAAGTAAATTATGTATCTTAACGTTTAGAACTTGGATCTGTTGGAGCTGGTTAAGCCTCTTACTATGTCAGTCGCGAAAAAAGGTAAAAATGTCAAAACTTGGCCATGGGTTACAAATGTCAAGATTGAGTTATGATCGTAATCCCTGTAAAAACATTAAATATTTTAATGTATGCATGCTTAGCTACCGCATGACATAGGCGCTTTGGCCATGAATGAACATTCTTTTATTATAGTTTGTGCTATAGATATTTTCACTAGAATTGTCTTGATTATTTCATCGATTTTTCTGTGTTCACTGGGCACTTTCTTTTACTAAATAAACTCATCATAAATACCAGGACCGAAATTCTACAGACGCGCGTTTCGTCTACAAAAGACTCATCAGTGACACTCGAATAAAAAAATGTCATAAAGCCAAATAAAAAAAGGAAGCTAAAGAGCACTGAGGACCGATAATTCTTAAAAGTTTTACCAAATAAAGCTACGGTAGTTTCTTCCTGAGGTAGAAAAGCCTTACTATTTCGAAAATTCAAAGTTTTGTAAACAGTTAATATATAATTATGAAAACATGAATAATAACTCATTCTTACTTTTAATGCAGAAGTATGTCTTATCATTGTTTAAATCAAAATCAAAAATAGGCGCAAGATATCAAAAAGATAGTCAAACTCATAAGTCGAAACCAACCTGACAATGCCATGGCAAAAAAAAGCAAATCGACTTATAGACAACCAACAGTCTACAAATCACAATACAGAAAACTGAAGACTGAGAAACATGAATTACACTTAAAACTGAGCATGGACCTAAGTGCCTGGGAAAGGTAAGCAAATCCTGATCCAGACGAAACACCTGTCGTGTTACGGCATTATATGCAGAAGATTAGATGAGCATGTGGTCATGATTTGATAACGATGTGTTCGTGATTTTATTACGAATTGAGAGTCACTATCATGCGAAATGTTTTAGTCATTTCAAAGCATTTACATTATGATAAAATATTTGGGTCTTTCTTTTTCTTTAAAATAAACTTGTGTTTATACATGTTCCGGATCATATGAGTATTAGTAGATACATATTCTGGCGAACTGTAAGAGTATCACCAGCATGACTTCATAATTTACACGCTATAAATATATTACGCTAAGCGAAATCCAACACGTTACTAAAGACACATGCATAGCAAACGAGTTGGGTTATATAAACACCGTAAAAATTTAAAAAAAATATTTTTTTTAATTATAAAATTCCTTGCAAGAAGTTAAAAACGAAATAAAAAAAATACTATTATAGCGCCATCGGAGATCTACCGGCCGCGTATTGGATCACAGTAACTTTATTATTCCTGTCATGGGCATTATCATGAAACACACACACACACACTAAGAGAGGACCAGCTACTGTCATGCTTCAGTGATTTCCTGTATAATCAACCATTTTTTCCAGAAAATGGGGGAGGGGGGGGGGTTCCTCCCATAAATCCGCCTCTGGTAGAAAAAAGCTTTAAAGTTATGAGAACATTATGGAGGCATGTGGACTTATAGAAACATTCTAATACTTTCATTTCGATTTTTGAGACGATCACATAAAACTGACGGTGACGTTCAGTTCTAGAAACATGTTCATGACGGGAGTGAAAGTTTTGACACAACAAATACGCATTTAATGCATAATTTCTAAAAGAGGATATAGCATTCTTCCTGATTTAAACTATATACTAAAAAAATATATTTCATATAGTTGAATGTATGCAGTCTATTTTTGTTGGGTGCTATATAATTAACAAATGCCATGTTTTCGTCCTGATATGCATCTTATATTTGCAACTGGACGTTAAACAGCAATGCATCGTCATTCTCATATAGTTTGGTTAAAATCTACTACACATAAACTTACTTAAAATAAAATGTATGAGGTGTCAACGTTGATATGTTCCACCTTAGATAAGTTTCGTTAGGAACTTTGTTATAAACATTTTCATAGTATCTATTTCTGTTGGCAAAAAAGTTCTCTTCCTTTTATTCCGACTTGAACAAGTCTTTTTGTACTGTGACATTTTTTTTCAATTGAAATGATATAACCGATATTCCTTCCATCAGGATCTTTTATTTCAAAGACATTTCTAATATACTAAAGAAATGACTAATTATACTGACCAAAGTGGGATAATCCTATCACTATACTGATTCAAAACAATATTTGGTGGACATCCGAGTTTGATTTTATCAAGTACGGTCAGTTTTCCCTATTTAATATCTCACCTTCTTACTAATATACTGATGTGAACTAGAGACATTCTATACACTGATGATTTTTATAATTGTTTTCTTCTGAAAAAAAAAATAAAAAAGAAAAAGAAAGAAAGAAACTGAGATTAACAAAAAATATGTCACAGTGTTGAAATTGGCTGATGACCCCTTATTGAAGATATGGCCCCTTTAATAAAGATTTTTACCTTTTTTTTTTTCATTTTTGAAGAATATATGAAAAACTATAATTATAGTTCAAGTAATATTTAAAGAATCAAAATTGAACAGCAAGACATGATTTACCAATTGGTCTAAAATAAATGATTAGAATATTTTTGTCAGAGATTTTACCCTGTAATGATGATTTGTATCAATGTTGGTTTCTTTGGCCAAATCTGAAAAATTATTACAGAAAGAAAGAAACTTAAATAAACAAAAATTATCAGCAAAGTTTAACATGCACATGATTCAACTTGCCAAAATCGTCAGTTCACTCCTTATTGGAGTTGTTACTTTTTCACGAATTTTACTAATTTTTAGTGTTCTGCCTCCTAACTTAAAGAATATTACAAACAATGATAAATAGATTGCTTTTTAATGACGATTTTTATTATTATTTTACATTAATCTATTATAAATGAATAGTCACTTTAAATAGCATTGTAGCGTTATATATAGGTAAATTGACTGACCTGGTAGGAAAGCAGGCTCCGTAGAGCCTGTAGTTGGTAGTGTCATCTTAAATGAAAAGAGTTATGTTTCTTTGTACCGATTATTTCTATTGCAGTGTCAATTGTTATATAAACAATATTGTTTTGAGGTGTATATTTCTATTATACAAGTATGGACACAGACGCAAATTGTCAGTGGGGTTAAAAGTCGTTACAAATGTATTGAAAGCTAGACTGGAAATGTGTATTAACAAATTGAGTTGATGTGTACATGTCTTCATTCAAATGCATTGACTGATAAAAAAGGGGGCTTCAACTTCCACCCCTCTCTATGAATAAGTTGTTTGAGTGTTTGAATATGGAGTTTGTTAATAAATAGCTGCACAGTAAGCGCATGATATGTCTCCAATGGGTTTTCAATGTAGCCAGAAACTCCTGCACTTATAGGTGTCCAAAAACTATAAAATCCCTTCTTTTTTTAAGCATATATAAAAATTCATAACACAGAAATGTATAATCTGAAATTTGTTACAATCAAAAGGGACCTTAGGTCAATAGTTTAAACAATTCACCAAAGTTTAATTAAAGGTGATGGATGCATTTTTGTGTTATTGTTCAAAATTGGAAAATTCTCTCTTTTTTAAGGATAAAATCTCTCTTCATAACATGGAAACGAAAATTCTAAAATTTATAAAATCGATGTGGAGCTAATGTCAATAGATATAAGCATTTCAACAAAGTTTCTTGAAAGTAGGGAAGTGTTTTCTAGTTATTGTCTGAAGTGTGGATGATGGACTGATAGACAACAGTATACTATAATATGTTGTGTGTGAGACATTGGTATAATAAAAAGGTTTTGAATGAATAATGATTAGAAACTGTTTAATGCAGTTATTGAGGGAACGACAGTGAAGAAATTGCTGAGATCAATGCGTTTGAATCCTAAGAATTCAATTTTTGTTGAAATGAAATAAAGTTCAATTTTTTACCCTTTGGATCTTAATGTAGACCAATTTGAAAACGGGACAATCCTGTGCAATTGAATATTTCTGGCTATTGGCAATACTGTGCAATTGAAAATTTCTTGCTATTGCGCAATATTGTGCAATTAGATATTTCTTGCTATTGTGCAATACTGTGCAATTGAAGATTTCTTGCTATTGCAGAATACTGCGCAATTGAAAATTTCTTGCTATTGCACAATATAGTATAATAATTTATGACCCCGATTTGGACCAACTTGAAAACTGGGCCCATAATCAAAAATCTAAGTACATGTTAAGACTCACCATATCAAAGAACCCCAAGAATTCAATTCTTATTAAAATCAAGCTTATTTTAATTTTGGACCCTTTAGACTTTAATGTAGACCAATTAGAAAACAGGACCTAAAATTAAAAATTTGGACATGGTTAGATTTGGCATATCAAAGAAGCACAATACCGTAATTCATTTTTTTGCTGAAATCAAACAAAGTTTAATTTTGGCCCACATCCTTGGGACCAAAACTCCAAAATTAATCCAAACCTTCCTTTTGTGGTCATAAACCTTTGTAGATTTCTATTAACTTATACTAAAGTTATTGTTCAAAAACCAAGAAAAATGCTTATTTGGGGCCTGTCTGTTGGAACTAAAATTACCAAAATCTATCCCAACCCTCCTTATGTGGCCATAGACCTTATGTTAAAATATCATAGATTTCTGTTTACTAATACTTAAGTTATAGAGCAAAAACCAAGAACAATTCTTATTTGGCCCCTTATTCCTAAACTGTTGAGACCAAAATACCCCAAATCAATCCCACCCTTCCTTTCATGGTCATAAATCTTGTGTCTAAATTTCATATATATCTATTTTACTTTTACTGAAGTTAGAGTGCGAAAACCGAATGTCTTTGGATGAAGACGAAGATGCCAACGTGATTCCAATGTACAACCAAAAAGTTTTCAATTTTTGCGGTTGTATAAAAATGATCTCAAATCAAATTTTTAATGGAGTTTGCAACAGTAATTATTCAACTACTCATTTTAATACATCATAAAGTATTAAAGTGTAAATGTCATAGTCATGGTGATGATGCCTCCGCTAGCATATAACGTTATAAAGGTACATAAATCAAGAACTGTAAAAGTGAAGCTGCTAAAAATTGAACTTAAACCGAGTTTAGAGGTACCGGTAATAAGCATTATATACACATTTCACTAAATTTAGTTGAGACAAACTTGAGAAATTTTTCCATTTGTGAAAGGGGATAACCCTAGAATGATAATCAAAGTGCTTGTAATCACCGAATGGCTATTAAAGACTGCTTAAATTTATCAGTTGGTAGTAAAGTGAATTTTGCATTGTATATTGTATATATAGCATTATTTTTAGTCGATTCAACTACTATTCTGGACAGAGAAAGATAACTCCAATTTTCAAAGAAGATTTCATAAAGCAATGGTTTTAGGTTATATTAATTCAACAACCATTCTGGACAAAGAAAGATAACTCCAATTTATTGTCTTGAATCTACAAAAATGTTTGTTTTTGGCCCTCAATTCCTCGACTGTTTGCCCCATAACCCACAAAATAGACCCCAAACTTCTACTTATGGTATTAAATATTATGGTACAGTTTCAGAACAATTGAAATACTTATACACAACTTTTTGTACTGACACAAGATTAATGCTTGTTTTGGGCACCTTTGGAACCTTTATTCATAAACCTTAGGGACTATATATATATATAACCGCCCCAAAACAATCCCAAGCTTCCTTTTATGATTATAAATATTATGTTATAATTAAATGGCTTCCTTTTTACTTATACTGAAGTTATTATCTGGAAACCATCCGTCTTGGGAAGACGACGACAGGATACCTACATGTATTTCAACTGCAAAAATTTCTGTGGTTGTATAAAAATTTCAAATATGTACAATGAAATAGAGTTTTAGAAATTGATAAGCCTAGATAGGCCTTATAATTTTCCCCCACATAGTTGAAGGACCATTTACACTCAGGACCGAGTCATAAGTAGGCAGTACAGTCTACAGATGTATTAAAACAACCTAGCATCATATTGCTAGTAGTGGGAGTAGCATTCTCAGGAAAATTTGTTCTTTTTTTTTATAATATGTTTGGTTCAAATCAAAATAGAATGCTTTTATCTCCCTAATACTTACATTGTAAATAGAGGTGGTACTACTTTGACAAATCCTTGTACATGAGAGTTTTCTGTCAAATCTTTATTTCACAAAGAATGAATTGCATAACAATGAACTGAGCTCAAAGCAAAGTACTTTAATAATACACTTAGACAAAGAGCTAAATCCAGTGATATACTTTGTACTACAGGTCCTTCATTAACATCCATTGACCAAAACCATATCTCATCAACATTCCATACTACATGGTTGGATTCTGAAGTCCTGAAAAAGACATGATTTTTTTTATCATATTTTAAGTATATAAACACAGGTTTAAACTTTCTTGTTGTATAATCATTCCGTATCTAGCAACTATCAATTTGCTTAATGCACATATTGATATATGTTGAGTGTACCTCTGTTGGAAATAAGAACACACAAACCTCCACCTAGTTTTAGTCCATGGACAAAACATTCAAAACTATAAAATATTAAAGATCTAAGACTTGTCAGTGTCTATTTACCATTGCCACTGAATCAGTGATATATGTATTGTACACATAATTATATACATGCAAGACTAAAATTATAAAGTACATACATGTTTGTATATAAGACTAAAACTGACATTCATTCCCAAAGTCATTTTCAAATCTGACTTCATGGTAAAATAAGATTCCATATCTACAACCAATTAAAAGGAAAAATCCCTCTGATAGACTAGCATTTAAATCCGATTTCTAAAATGGAAGCTAGGTCACCTTGGAACTTAGAACTAAAAAAAATCGAAACAATATATCTGATATATTTCAAATGCATGTACATGAAATAATATAAATCTCTAAAATTCACCATATTGTTCTCTTTTTCATCTTCTGTTAGATACTGTATATCCAGTGGCGGATCCAGAAATTTTCTCAAGTGGGGGCCCACTGACTGACCTAAGAGGGGGCTCGTTCAAGTCATGATTCAGTGATTCCCTATATAAGCAAACACATTTTTTCTCAAAAAGCAGGCCCCCCCCCTAAATCCGCCTCTGATATCAACCTCTAGATGTCTTTCAATTACATTCAGTTTAGTGTGGGTTGATCTTTGATTGTTGTACATGTTACAACCAGATTCCCGGCAGGGAGCAACTTTGTAAGACCGCAGAGGTTCAAGCTTAGATTTTGAAATAAGGGGGAAAATGTAACCTTTTCAATTTATAAAACAGGCTCAACATCATTTCTAAACATATATAAACATATTCTAAATTGTGGACACACCTTCATTAAATATTCTACTTCAATTAGTGGAGGAGATCAAATTAAAAAGTTGCAATGGTTAAATACTCCAATCACAGTCTTTCCTGCTAAAATCTCATGTGTAGAATGTGATAGATGGTTTTTGGGTCTATATATTGTCCTTGATATTGAGGTTATTTTGACACAGCAAAATATAAAGAAAATGTAAACTATGATCTGGAAATTGACTTCGTTTTCGCAAAATAAGCCCACTTAAACTGAACTTTAAATGCAAAAGACCTCTAAATGGCTAACAGATATTGCTATATAAAAGAATAGTCCATGATTATACATGTACATGATCAGAGCTCCAGATAAGAATTCATAAATTGGGGTTTTTACCCACCATTTTCTTATATAATTGGGTGATAAAGTTTTTTAATTGCATTATCAATTCCAATTCACCCCTCAGGTTAATATCAAATTGGGTTTTTCACCACCAAGCTCCTTCATGTATTGGGTTTTTTCATCAACACAATATTGAATATTTAGGCAATATCAACCCCAATTTTTTTCCATCTTAAATTAATACATGTAATATGTTTCTGTCTTTGTTTAGCTCTTTTATTTGGTTTAGGGTTTTGGTTAGGGTTATTTGCTAGCTGTTTTATTTGGTTTATTCACTGAGAAGCAATTGTAGGTTAAATTTGTGTCCAGTTTCAAACAGTTTTTTTTCAAAAAAAGGATATGTGTATTCACAGGCACTCGTCTTATACCTTTATATGATAAATTCTGAGACCAGTGCCTGATCAGTGGCTGTGTGCATGGTGTGTGTATTCATTAATTAACCGTAAAATGAATAAACCAGATGCTTCGCAGGGCGTAGCTTTATACGACCGCAGAGGTTGAACCCTGAACGGTTGGGGCAAGTTTGGACACAACATTCAAGCTGGATTCAGCTCTAAATTTGGATTGTGATTAAATAGTTGACACAGCATAGGTTTCTGACACAGAATGAATGTGTTCTAATGAACTTAAAATTTGTGTTTTCTCTTAGAGCAATTCACTATGCTGTTCAATATTAATCCTCTCAAAAAAATGTTTGAAGAAATTTTCTTTTTATTTATGAAATTTCAAATGAGAAAATTGAACCCAATTTTTTAATCACATCCCCCTTTCCCTTATTCCAAAACTAATCTCAATTAAAATATTCTAATGGAGTTTGCAACAATAACTACTCATTTAAATACATCATAAAATATTTAGATGTAAAAAACTGCTTGTTATCACTGAATGGTAAAAATGGTAGTAAAAAGTGAATATACATTGTATATTGTATATAACAAAGATTTAAGTTGATTCTGGACAAAGAAAGATAACTCCAATTAAAAAAATTTCTTGCAATAAGATATTTCTTGCTTACTATTTTGGACAAAGAAAGATAACTCTAATTAAAAAAAAAATTGCTATTTCACAATATTGTGAAATTGGATATTTCTTGCCATTGCACAATACTGTGCAATTGAAAAGACTTGCTATTGCACAAAACTTAATATAATAATTTTAGATCCTGATTTGGACCAACTTGAAAACTGGGCCCATAATCAAAAATCTAAGTACATGTTTAGATTCAGCATATCAAAGAGGCCCAAGAATTTAATTTTTGTTAAAATCAAACTTAGTTTAATTTTGGACCCTTTGGACCTTAATGTAGGCCAATTTGAAAACGGGACCAAAAATGAAGAATCTACATACACAGTTAGATTTGGCATATCAAAGAACCCCATTTATTCAATTTTTGATGAAATCAAAAAAGTTTAATTTTGGACCCAGATTTGGACCAACTTGAAAACTGGGCCAATAATCAAGAATCTATATACATTTTTAGATTCAACATATCAAAGAACCCAACCGATTCATTTTTTGTCAAAATCAAACTAAGTTTAATTTTGGACCCTTTGGACCTTAATCATTAATGTAGACCAATTTGAAAACATGACCAAAAGTTAAGAATCTACATACACAGTTAGATTCGGCATATCAAAGAACCCCAATTATTCAATTTTGATGAAATCAAACAAAGTTTAATTTTGGACCCTTTGGGCCCCTTTTTCCTAAACTGTTGGGACCAAAACTCCCAAAATCAATACCAATCTTCCTTTTATGGTCATTAACCTTGTGTTTAAATTTCATAGATTTCTATTTACTTATACTAACGTTATGGTGCGAAAACCAAGAAAAATGCTTATTTGGGTCCCTTTTTGGCCCCTTATTCCTAAACTGTTTGAACCTCAACTCCCAAAATCAATACCAATCTTCCTTTTGTGGTCATTAACATTATGTTCAAATTTCATTGATTTCTATTTACTTAAACTAAAGATATTGTGCGAAAACCAAGAATAATGCTTATTTGGGCCCTTTTTTGGTCCCTAATTCCTTAACTGTTGAAACCAAAACTCCCAAAATCAATCCCAACCTTTCTTTTGTGGTCATCAACCTTGTGTCAAAATTTCATAGATTTCTATTAACTTAAACTAAAGTTATAGTGCGAAAACCAAGAAAATGCTTATTTGGGCCCTTTTTGGCCCCTAATTCCTAAATTGTTGGGACCCAAACTCCCAAAATCAATACCAACCTTCCTTTTATGGTCATAAACCTTGTGTTAAAATTTCATAGATTTCTATTCACTTTTACTAAAGTTAGAGTGCGAAAACTAAAAGTATTCGGACGACGACGACAACGACGACGACGCCAACGTGATAGCAATATACGACGAAATTTTATTCAAAATTTGCGGCCGTATAAAAATAGTATATAAACTAATTATACTTGAATGATTTTCTTTTATTCAATTTACATAAATCTGGGTTTAGTTGTATTTTATTAGAACTTTTGATTTCTGATGCTTTATCATTTCATAATTGATTGGGCCTTTCACTTTTTCCAACTGAATTCGTTTTTGATGAAACCCTGTGTTTATTAGCAATGTTTTCGTTATGGTACGCACACACGCCCGTGCGTTCGATGGACTGTTCCTAAAGACACTAGCTGAGTCTTGTTATCATAACTTTCCCTCAATTTTCCAAAATAAGCCGAAAACATGCTTCTATTCAATATTTTAACCGGACATTCACTTTCGTTTTAATTCGATGTATGTTATGAAAAATCCCGAGCAATGCGAAAGAAAATATGACTACATGACACACGCTAATTGGATAAACACCGAGAAGATCGAAATATTTACAAAAACACGTGTACCTATCAAGCAACGGAAAACTCAAACAGGGACCCATTACAGCTACTTGATGCAGGGATCTATTTTTAGAACGACAGGAAATTTCCAATTATAAATATTATAAAAAAAAGTTTAAGCGACGACTGTAAACAGATAAGGGTAAATAACACAAACGGTAGCCAATAAAAGGGTTGAGAACTCATGGTTTTGGCATATAATTGGGTTTTCCGTTGAATTAATTGGGTTGTTGAACCCTTCAATGGACAATTGCATTGGGTTTTCTATTATTTGTATTGCGGGATCACGCAAATACGCAGCTTATCTGGAGCTCTGCATGATATTAAAGAATTCATGAAATTTACACTGATTCTGTCAGTTGAATGGACTAGAATGAGATAAGTTATATACATGTACATGATAGACATAAAGGTTTTTTCCAACAGGACTGTGGTGTAAATTAAATTAGTTGTATTTTATGGTTGATATATTTATGTATATACATGTATGTAAATCATTGGCTCTTCAACCAATGATATTTTACAATATCGATTATTTGTTTATTTTTCAGCATACTAAAAATGTTTTAACACAACACGAGGCGCAAGCTTGATAGGGTGTCCTCACACAGGGTTTCCACTGGCGGTCGCTATTTTCCCAAATTTGCGAAAAATAATACTTGTGGCGATAAAAATTCGTCATTTGCTTAAGAATTTGGCGAAAGAAATATATAGAAAGATTTATTTTCCTCCTTCTTGTTTATTTACTTTTTCGAGTTTCTCGGACTTTAACTTATCAGACAATACTCGGAATTCACCTTGACCTCAATGCATTCTAGCGTCACAATTTCAAATGACATAGGATAACATATGATCTGTCCATATACATGTATGAGGGTAGAAATGGGGATATTTTACTGAAGTATTCTTGCCAAATGAAGATTAAACAGTAATTCTTAGACATGACCATAAAAGAGGGGGGGATAGGACCTTTATCGGGACTCCGGGATCGGGTGTTTTTAAGCTTGGGATTATCCCCCCTCATAAAATGTACACTTTTTTCCAGACGATTAAAAATTCAGCTGAATTTGACAAATCACACTATTTGTTTTCCAAAAATAACCGTAATTGGATGGGGGTTCTGTGTATTCACATTATTTGAACAACTCTCCTTGGGCCGAGAAAAAAAAGATCCCTGTTTCAGGTAACCCGACCGACCCTGTTTTTAAACCCCGACCCTAACTTTTTTATTGGATCTTTCAAAAAAAAAAATAAAAAAAAAATTATCAATCGACCCTGTTTTTGACACAGGCTTCTGATAAATGACATATTTTTTTCTCTCTTGCTTCCTCTTGCATAGAAAGGCAGTAAAACATTTTATTAATGTCAAAAGGTATTCCAAATAGGTTAAAATCCAAGAAATTTGCACAGCAGGTGCTTCATAAACATTGCAAATGGCCCAAGACCACAATTAATGACCCCGCTTTTCGTAGTTCCTTTTAATTAGAGTGTATTTTTCCTTAATTTTTTTTCTTTCCCTTCCCCACTCATTTCTTAGATTTTATTGGGTGGAAATGAAAGATGAGAGGTGAAATAATTTTTTGGATGTTGTATTTAAACTGATTTTGATATGGAATGAGTGATTAGGCCAAGTGCAAAAAGGTCATATTTACAGTTTTCGGAACATCTCTTGACTTGTCCATAGGGGTATGGATGTATATTGGCTAAATTTGTAAAAGTGATTGCTTCAATCTTTCTGAATTTTGGATATATTTTTGGACTAGTGCTACACATAAGACACACAAAAAATTTGACAAAAGTGCATGGTGCAATTTTTTTAATGATACAAAATGTTCTAAAGAAATGATAGAGAAATTAATTGTGGTCTGTGGCCAAATGGCACACTTCCGGTTTTTGATACTAATTATGGATCCGGACTTGGAAAAAACATGATAAATACTCAATAACTCAAAAATGAAATTTTGAATCATCACCAAAAAGTATACAGATATTAAGATTAATGTAACTAAGAAGTGTTTAAAGTTTTAAGCCATAATCAAGAATTGGTTTTGAGATACGGTGTGACATGTGAAAAAAAACACCCCTGTTTAAGTTGCAATGTGTCGTAACTCAAAAAGTTTTAATCTTATTTTCACCAAAAAGTATACAGATCATGTGACCATCATAAGAAACAACAATATTAAGTTTCATGAAATTTGGATAAGTCGTTCTCAAGTTACGGTGCCACATGTTTACGCTGGACAGACAGACGGACACCGGACATTTGTATACCATAATACGTCACGTCTTTGACGGACGTATAAAAAGCAGTACTAAGCATGCATGTTACGCTAGAAACATATTCAAAGAATAAAGTTTTATAACTTTTAATGTCATATTCAATATTTATCAAAACCTAAAGGGGAGTTACATGTATTTTACTTTCTATATTTTTTCGTGGATGTCAATACACCTAATCGCTATTTATTCCATACCGGATAAATTCTAAAATTACACAACTTTTTCATCCAGTTGAAGCTATCTGGGGGCTGTTGAAACAATTCACCATGCACAATACTTTTTAATGAGACCCGTTTTAACTTATTGTAAATACTTTAAACAAAATAATTTTTTACTTCAATTTTAATTTGGAAAAAAAGTGGATCATACTCTATTAAAGTTTCTTGATGATCGCTTTCTAAAGTTTTCCTCCCTCAGCTCTCTACTAAAAAACCTTTATTTTCGGCCGCATGACCCCAACAGGAAGTTGTACATACAGTGTATGACTGTTTTTCCCAGATTGGACTAAATAGCGATAATTAAATAAGGTGTAATTTCCGGGATTGTTGAAAACTTGCATATTCATCACTATCTGATTTTGTGGTTTTAACAATCCGGACAGACAAATAGCAATAAGGTGTTTAGGAAAAACATGACCTAATTATAAAACCTCCTTCATATAAGACAAAAAACATCGGAACTCATACTGAATGGTCAAATGTGTTCAATATGAAAATTTCAGTTAAGATGGTAAAATCACAAATCAGCCGTTAATGTAAATGGACTATAAGTATGACTTTTGAGCAAATTTAAAGGGAAATGACGGGAAAGGGGCAAATTAGCTTTCAAGGGGAGCAAATGCTGTTTAAATTGTTAAGCGGGTTTTAAATATAGAGGGAAAGTGGAGTCATCTTTTTAGACTTTAGACTTTAATTTAGTTACATGTACATATAACTTATGTAGACTTACCTTCTAATTCTATAGACTATTAAAAAAAACCCACACACAACTCGGAACTATTTCTAATTCACTTAGACTACTGATATGCAAACCTAAAAACAATAAAAAAAAATATTATAAAATAGTTATTGAAAGATTCATAACACTTTGAAAGGATAATTCAGACACGTGTTACACGGGGAGCATGTTTGTTTACAAACAATAATGTCACGTGATCGCGCACTGACCTCGCATGCTGCATCGCCCTTACAATTCACTAATACATGTACATAACCATTTTCATGCAAACATGCAACGTGAATGTGATTGGTTATCAAATAATACAAAAATAATGCATGAACCGTTGAAGAAGAAGTTATTTCATCAAATAGATTGGATTTTCCCTTTCGACACGAATAGGTCGAGTTGACATTCCTGTCATCGGAGATAGTATTGAGATAAATGGGATAAAACGGACCGTCAAAAAGATCTGGAGAAGCACATCAGTAGAACCTTAACATAAATAAGTAATACTTACCAAAATTTCTCTAATTGATAACCTATAGAACTGAAATTTCACAAAAATACCGGTAAATAATTTTGTTGATTTGTGAGGATGCTGGTTAAATTGGCGCTAAATAAATATTCTTACTCCTATTGCTTCATGTAAAAAAAATGTATAGAATTGAATTCGACTACAGTTCAGCATAAAAAAACGTGAATATGCAAAAGCCAGGTAATATGTTCATGATAAAGTGTGTATAAATTTTCGTAAACGAAGTTACCCGTATACTTCACCAAGAATTACATTTGAGCGCAAAGTTCTGTATGTGTGATTTGGTTGGTTTATGTAACATTTATTTAGACTGGGATCCTGACTAATCTTGACCTTACGACGCGCAGCTAGATTGGGCCGGATCCCAGGCTAATGTAACATCAACGGAATTTTTTGCGTTGCTATTAGATCATCATGATCATTGAGGCCATCTATTTTTATTGCGGGTTCCACATATTTAAATCGGAATTATAGAAAAAATGGAATGTTGTGAGCAGAATCAAAACAGAAATGATGAACACTGCAACATTTCCAGCAAAATATAAATAGGATGGAGGATCTGTGTATTCACATTATTTGTAAAACTCTCCTTATTCATGTGAAGCGTGTGCTTTACATCGAGGCTTATTCTTTACATCGAGGCTTATTATGCTAATCATCGACGCCACAGTACTTCAACCAATCATACAATGTTTATTTGGGGCATTCGATCGATTTTAACTAAGATTTTGGAATATTTCAATCGAAATTATAGAAAAATGGAATGTTGTTAGTACATATAAAATAGAAAATGATGAATACTTTTAGCTAAAGATAATTTGGATGGGGGTTCTGTGTATTCACATTATTTGCACAACTCTCCTTACTGATGCCATATTTTGGAATTTCCGTGACCTAAATGGTTCGCGAAAATTAATATTTTTATATATAGTATAGTAACCAGACTCCAAGTAAAATTCAAAGCGGAAAGTACCTTATCATATGCCATGCTACTTGGTACTCACATTATCCTAGAATACGGATTATAATAGCTCTGTCAGTGCAGGTAGTAGTAAATTCTTTAACATGGGTAATATGAACTACGACATAATCAAGAAAAGTAATGAAAACATTGTTATTCCTGTACTTGATTTTGCATCTGGGGTATGAGGAGCCAAACAATATGACAATATCGAACGCTTACATCATAGAGCTATCAGAACTTTACTTGGCGTCGGCAAAACAACACCGTGTTCAGCAATATTAGCAGACATGGGATGGCATCCAGTTTTTATTCACAACCAGTGTAAAGTGTACTCAGTTTTGAGAAATAAGCTGTTTACTGCAATATCACCAGATCCTGCGTATCCTCTACGAATACATAGCTTCCTATAAAATACTGACTTAAATGGACTGTCTAAAAACAACCAATATATTTATAATACTAAAATAACGAGGTCAATTTTGTCAGCCGTCATCGGGTAAAAACGACAAATCAGAGAATACAACTTTATATATAGCTCATATAGGACAATGGTGTAGATTTAAAATTACACCACTCCAGGCCCTTTTGTTTTCCATAAATTAATATCCAATAATTAACAAGTTCCGATACCGACAACAATAGTATATTCACCTGTTACCTATTACCTTATCTGTACGTTCCGCATCTGACAGGCGCACCACCAAACGGTGTATTTAGGATTTTGCTATATACACGGGTCATAATCACAGGGTTGACACTACTAAATTGAATCATTGTCAAATTGTTCCATATTGCAGTATTTTAATCAGTAAGACTTTCTGAGATAAAAATACGAATACTTAAAATCTGGACTTGAAATAAGGCGTATAGGTACAGTTTTCAATTTGTTAGCCGGCATGACGTAAAACAGCGAATCAAAGAATTCAACTTTATTTAAAAATTATATAGACGTCGCGTACGGTGTTGGTGTTAGTTTTGGTAACGTTAGTTTGACGTTATTTTTCATGCATTGTATACATAACGTCGTACTTTTTTCATTTCGTGCAGCTCAATCATACAGCATAATTTATATAAGCGGTTTGGTTGACTTGCTACGTATAGAACCGAAATGCAAAAGCGGCATGCACATATTTTTTAAGTACAGTTAAATTAAAACAGAAAAATAATATTCATTTAAATTAGTATCCCCTTGGAGCAAAACCACTGTCTTTTCTGGTGCTTTTTCTTTTAGTTTAAACATATTTATTTATTGTGGATTGGGAAACAAGTTATTACAACTTATATTAATCCGTTCCCACTTTTAGGGTGCGAGTGCTTCCTTGTAGCTTAGCCTGCTCTTTTCGAAATCTAAAAGGGTGACTTTTACGTGCAAGAGATATTGCTCTCTGTTAACACGGGTCAGTCATTTATCACCCTCTTCCGAAGGACTATCATTCACGGTTTCACAAGACCATCATACTCGCAAATGGTGTCAAGGGCTTATTCTTTTATCCGCTTTTGATAATTTCCGAATAAAAATTTTATTAGTTGAATCGTTTGTTTCATCGCTATTTAATAAATGTCAAAAGAATCAACAGTTGAAAGCAAATGCAAAATTAACCACAATAAAATTAATTTAATCAAATTTGCCAATTTCATAAACAAAAACTACTAGGGAACATTTTAGCGCAGACATTATAGCCCATTTTAGCGCAGGATTAATCCGTTCAGCTGTATTTTCGTATCCTTGTATGTGCCCATCGAAATTGATAAAGAAGCATGCTAGGATTTTGAGGATGGGGAAGCATTTTTTATCCCTGTATGTTCCTATGTCCCTAGAAACACACTATCCATTCTTTCTGATTTGAAAATGTGCAATATAAGTTGATCCTTTTTCTATTATAATCGTTCGTTCTAAGACACCAGGTCCCATGTACTGAATAGAGAACGTTCAAACTAGTCCCCCAAACTGCCTCAAATAATAGATTAAAGGGGAGGGAGAGGCTTTCAGAAACATTAAACCTGTTAAGAAAGTTTTGAATAAGCATTCAATTACATATTTGTCGCTGGACGTCAGATAAACAATGAATGAATACACAAATAAATGCGCTAATTTGGGTTACGCAATGTTTCAATCAATCTCATTATTATGATTAAATCATACTATTGGTAGAGAAATTCACAGTTTGTTATATCAAATTGACAATTTGTTATTTCTAATTGATAATTTGTTATATCAAATTGATAATCTGTTATATCGAATTCATAATTTGTTATACCAAATTGATAATCTGTTATATCAAATTGATAATTTGTTATATCAAATTCATAATCTGTTATATCAAATTCATAATCCGTTATATCAAATTGGAAAAAGTTAATTAGCATGGCACGTTAAGGCTTCCGTAATTTGCGACGTTAGGTGCTACATGTCAAGTCTTACAGAACGTAACATCAAAACAAGTAAAAAAAGCATGGTGTGACATTATGACTAGACAAAAGTAGTCGCTGACTGTGTCGTTAATACTTCCGACATGTGATCGAAAATGGGTTCAAAAAAATCCCTGAACAGTAGATTTTAAGGTTATATAGTATTTTTTGTGCTATTATAATTTCAAATCTTCCCCCCTCCAAAACTGTATAATATGACTTATCATACTTGTAACAAAAATGTAAAAAACGGCGTTTTGTGACATTTTGACTAGACAAAAACAAAAAGATCGCGTTTATTTTTTTTCTCAAAATTTTCTCTTAAAACTTCGACACATTTTTTTTCATACGCTTAAAAAAAATGTTTTCACGTTTCAATAAAGTTTCATATGGTAGAAAAGACTGCAACTGCCTAATACTTTTCATAAGACACTTAACAAATACGCCAAAACGTCAGAAAACGGCGAGTGTGACATTTCAACGGATTTAATAAAATGAACTATTTAGGACATAATTTAAACAATACTTACTAATTGAAAACATAGAAAGTTGTATATTTATTGTATAATTTTGACACAGGAAGGGTGGATATGTAAATTGTGGTTTGGATCTGCAGCATTCGTTCGAATTTTGAAGAGCTCCAAAAAAAAATGCGAGATTTGGGTTTTGTGACAGAAACACAAATTAAAAAAAATCATAAATTCTGCCACGATTCTTTTGAAATGTTGTAACAAAACTTTTTTTCATTTTTTTTCCTTATTATATACGGAATAAAAAGATATATCATTTTCGGAATAATCTATTTGAATTACTTTTTAAAATCACTCTTAACTTCACCCCTATCAATATTTTTTTTCTATTTTCGGCTTGACCACAAAACAAAGTGAACTTTTCGTCCTGGTCAGACGCGTCCAGTTAACGATGACGTCATAAATAAAACATACACCATTAACACCAAAAACTACTCTTGCTAGGAGTACAACTTTTTTTTAATAAGTTTGAAAAATTACAAGAATAACTTCAAAGTAACGCTGATCATATGTCCCGGTGTTACTTGTCTACACGCTCAAAATCAGTGTTATTAGGGATCATTCGAGTAACAAAATGAATAAAAGTATTGATTTTAAGGCATATTCCATTTCTACTTTTAATTACGCACATTTTGATATATACATTTATATAGTTATCAATTCCGAAACTTCTAACAAATGCAATAAAGGCGAACTGGAAAGCAAAACCCGCATTATCACCAACACCGTACGACGCGACGTCAGCGGACAATGCTGTTGATTAAAAAATACTCCATTCCAGGAGCTTTTGTTTTCCAAATAATTAATATTACCAATAATTGATGTTTTCAATTTGTTAGCAGGCATGACGTAAAACAACGAATCAAAGAATTCAACTTTATTTTAACTTATAATAGGACAATGTTGTTGATTAAAAAAGTTGGTTAAAAAATACTCCATTCCAGGACCTTTTGTTTTCTAAATAGTTGATAATACCAATAATTGACAAGTTCCAGGTCGACGGGTTCAAACAGAAAGATTTGAAAGCAGAGAAAACTGTGCATCTTTTAATCGGCATGACTTTATCAGATGACATTTACCAATACTAAAATAAAGCTTACTCATAGTTATATACTTTAATTCAGTCACGGACCCGCTATATCACGGGTGTGTTCTAGTAGTTTTAATTTGTCAGTGCATCGTAAGCCTATCTGGCTCTCTGTAATGTAATGGTGTACTAATATGTATTTATTGTATCTATACAGGTTTGACTGTAATAAACCATCCATCCATTCCATTCCATTTCATTCCATTTATTTCCATTTCATTCCATTGCATTCATTCATTCTTTCATTCATTGATTCATTCATTCAATCACTCGCTCACTAACTCATTCATTCATTCATTCATTCATTCATTCATTCATTCATTCATTCATTCATTCATTCATTCATTCATTCATTCATTCATTCATTCATTCTTTTATTCATTCATTCATTCATTCATTCATTCATTCATTCATTCATTCACTCATTCATTCATTTTCACATTCACTCGTTTAATCAATCCTTATCTCGTTAACTCACTCATTCACTCGTTAACTCACTCATTCACTTGTTAACTCACTCATTCACTCGTTAACTCACTCATTCACTCGTTCGTTCGTTCGTTTGTTCATTCGATCATTCATTCATTCATTCATTCATATTTTTATGGGTAGTGATTTCACGATACTTCAATAGATGATTGAGGGTGTTTTGGGTGGGTTTTTTTTTTTTTATCTCAGGCGAACCGTCCATGTTGAGACCCCCCATGAGAGATTATACGTTTTGTATTTTAAGTACAATAAAAATGGTACCGTTAATTTTATTTTGAATATACTTGTAGAGGCATGAACATTTTGACATGACAATAAATTTAAATGCCTAATTCATACAAATATTTGTAACACGATAGACGAGTTTTCTTAACATATAGTTAGTTTTGCCTATGAAAAATAAGATAGAAATAATGCATCAAAAATAAAACCGTATCAGTAATAAAACGGATATTTCATTTATGTTTCGGTTTTGTTGACGAAAAACAAAAAAATCGACGAAAAGCAAATTTAATTATACCCGAGACTACTATACATGTTTATACAACACGTGTGTATTTATATGTGTCTGTTCATACTATATATATATATATATGGCGAGATTTATTAAATTAATCAGCAAGTTTGAAATAATTAATAATAATTAAACATAAATTGTGATTAATTAATCAATAAAAAAAATAGATGGAATAAAATGAATGGACCATGTAATCGCACCTCTCTCAGAAACATAAAAAACTGGACATGTACACGTAAGCTCGAGGATAAATATAAAATGAAGTCTATGAATACATGGTAGATATTTGTAAAATAGGCGCGCCGTACAACAAACAGTTGTACGTGACAGCTCTCAGCATAAACATCTGTGTATTTCATAAAAACAACAAATCGATAAAATAAGGTAATGGCGACGGAAAAGAAGGATATCAAATCTTTGAAAAGTGATGAAACAGTATATGTAGCATTTCAAAACAGATCTCCACGGAACGTAACACTTTATTGGCATGACTATTCAGGGAAACTTGTACGGTACGCTGTAATAAAATCAGGAGGGATTTACAGTATAGATACTTTTGTGACACATCCTTGGTCAGTTTCCGACAGTAAAACTGGAGATAGATTGTTCGTAGATAATCAGTTTGTTTTCTTCCCTAAAGTACAACCACAAGAAGGTGACGAACCAAGATACGATAGATTTTTCATTGATTTACCAGGTATAAAACAAGTTACATTTATAGTTTAATTTTTAGGTACACTGCATTTAGAAATACCACTGAAAGCTTGTTTTCTGAATTCGGGAAAACGCTGTGTAATTATTATTTTTGTCACTCATTGCATAAATTGATTCATTGGGGAGTGAGGGGTTCGGATATTATATAGAACCCCATTTCTAGAAAAATACTGATTCTGACACTAAATCATTATGTTAAGAAAAAAAAGCGAATCGAAATTTTTCAACAAATTAATAGAAACCAATGATGTGTATGTTTAACATAGATGACGATCGTTAATAATAGACAGGCCGGTGTCTTCACAAAATGTCCAACTATAAGTTCCTCGAGTCATGAAGAGTAGCACTTCCAGAATTAAACCTTTCGATGTAGGGCCTTTGTTCAATGGACGATTTACAATACCAAAAACATTTTTTGTCGGTTTGAATAATAATAAATAATAAAAAAAAAAAAAAAAAAAACTATTGTATGTTTACTCATTCTTGGCCTTCGACTAACCCACTTGCTCTTATCTTAAAGTTATATATAAACGAGTTTCCTTAGTGCGTAATTAATTGATTACTGAGTGCATAACGTCCAGTGGCAAACATGTCGTTCGTGATCGTCATTTGACACATGAAGTCACGTGAAATGGATCTCCGTAGATTGACTGATACATGTCCGTATAAAATTAAGAACAACAAAAACCATAATTGCAACCTTATCAATATCAAAATAGAGTCATTCGTCGGCATGACTGAACAACGTTTTGAGGCTGAGAGAAACCAGCCACCAGAGGAGCCCGAGCGCTACCTAAATCCAAGAAAAAAAACTGATAATGAAATACGTTAATTTTTTCACGATAACTCATAAAACGCAACTAAACGATTAAAAATTTACAGACAATAGTATTCCGTTTAATCCTAATGACTTTGTAATTTATTTTTAAACGCTGTGTACTTTTTTTAACGTAAACTTAAGAAAGATAATAATTATAGACACCTTTTCCAAAGTATCTGAATATCACATCATGCACCTGTTCATATAACATCATACTTCTTTAAATATCGATAAAACGTACAGCGACAGATTTAAAATACGCCTTCAAACCAATGTAGTAGCTAGCTTGATAGGGCCAAAAATAAAATATTGTTTGTTTCCCCTCACACGACCGACCTGGTAAAATCACCACGACCCAAAAATTTTTATTGGCCATTCTTGTCCACTATTTTTTTTTTGGCTATGTTGGTTATTGGTGTTATCTTTCCGATGCTGTAGTCAACGAGCGTTGGTTTTTGGTGATACCTTTCTGATGCTTAAGTCAACGAGTGCTTTTAATCAAGGTATTTTTGCAAAGAAGCGTCTACATGATTCAGAATCAAGGAAACAAACAAAATGCTCTGCCACACGATTTGTTTGTGTGCAAGGGTGATCTTTTTTAAAAATGAAATAAACCTGAAGAATCTTTCAACCCGCTGAGTGCATCTTGATTTGCTTTGTGTCTAACCTCTGTTCCTGTTTAAAGGATAAAATCTTTTAAGACTTTGAGTAAAAATGGTCTGAATCATGCTTTAAAATCTATCTACTTTGTCTTTGAACAGGTTGGGCACCAAGTCAGGAAATGTGGGGTACATGTATTCCCTGCTTTCTGGGAACGTCCCTGTTTTCTGGTGTGAAAAAAAACCAGTTTAAATAGGATTTCCTTTTTCAATTTATGGCATGAAAATTACAAAAGGGCACGTTTTAACGTTATAACTGCATCAGTAGAATTCGTAAATACTTATTAAAAGTATTTTAGGAAATACAAAACATGAATATAAAGTGAAGCCTTGTTTCTTCTAGAACTCGAAAAAAACATACAAATCTTTGTTTAGGAATCAATTGACCAAGCTGCATGATCCAGGTGTAACTGAACATAACTAAATTATGTTCACTTCTATTTAAAATGTTTATTCATTGAATTTTAATTCCCAAGTGATTAACATACATGTATCTTTTTGTCATCTCATAATTGATGATCAAGGTATGAATTGGTAAACAAAGGAATTATTTTGTTGTGAGTTATGCATCAAATTAGACTTGAAATAAGCTAGATTTTTTTTAACTAAAAAAAACCTTGCTATCATTAAGCATTGTTATCACAAGTAGAATGTGTGCTTTTGTAGATTTCATTACATTAAATGAATAGGAAAATAAGGAGATCCCTGTTTACTGGTTTTTTTTAACACCAGAAAACTGGGGTGTACACTGAATTAGAATACCGGGAATACCCCACTTTTCTTGACTTGAGCCTTACCTGTTGAATTTTATACAAATTCAATATAGAAAACTATATCAAGGAATAAAATAAAATAATTTGCCTACCTACCTACCCATACCCTAACAACCTCAGTCGGGTGAGGGGAAACAAAGATATTTTTAATGTTGGCCTAGTTGAATTTGTTACAGATTTTAAAGTTGCGCTACAAACACAGGCACTTGTTTCTATCCATAGGAAGGTCGACTATCCATATTTATGCCTGTATGGATAGTCGAACTTCCTATGGATAGAAACAAGTGCCTGTATGGATAGTCGACCTTCCTATGGATAGAAACAAGTGCCTGTATGGATAGTCGACCTTCCTATGGATAGAAACAAGTGCCTGTATGGATAGTCGACCTTCCTATGGATAGAAACAAGTGCCTGTATGGATAGTCGACCTTCCTATGGATAGAAACAAGTGCCTGTATGGATAGTCGACCTTCCTATGGATAGAAACAAGTGCCTGTATGGATAGTCGACCTTCCTATGGATAGAAACAAGTGCCTGTGGCTACAAACATATAAGAACATATAATATAAGATTGCAGTCACGTTAATTTCTTGAGTGCCCCTCCACAAAAAAATTACTAATCTACAGTTGTATATGTAACAAAATGTTTATTCATTTTTTTTTTTTTTTTTTTTCAGTGTACCCTCTTTTGATACGATGTCTCCAAGTAATAAGAAAGAAAATACCAAAAAATGAAATGGACAGACTTCACATTCCGGATAATCTCAAACATGCTCTTAAATATGTCCCGGACCTCAAGTGTTCTACTTATGAACGATTTTCTATAATTGATCATGATCAATCATAAATTGGAAAGATGTTCTATGGGCATAGAAATATGGCGGGGAAATATGCAGTTCGACGACAGAAAGAAAGAACGAAAGGATTTGTTTCTTTCGTATTTGAATTTGGCTGCCTACAATCCTGGATTTGTCAAATGGTTTGACATTTGTCTGGTGCATACTCATAACGTAGTTAAGGGGTTTAGACTACATTTATGATAACATTGAGAAACATTGTAAAATATGACGTCAGACCGAGTTGGAAGCTTTAGCGTATTGGATTGACGATTGAAAATAATGTTTTACATTATATGGAATTCGTTAAAAACATTTAATAAATAAATAAAATAAATATGTAAGTTTCAGTCAAAATGTAGTCGTTTCTTGTGATATTCCATCAAGTTCCAAATAAAAAACAGAATTTTGTATTGTGCAGAATAGAGTGGCACTGATAACAAAAGCCTTCATAAGTCATTTAAAGGTCTCTATGCAGTATGAGTTTTGCTGATGGTTGAGGGTCGTAAGGTGATATACAATGTATCAAATAAGTGCTAACTTTTTGTCATTTGCATGGTCTCTGGTGGAGAGTTGTCGCATTGGCATTCACAAGATCCATACCACACTGTAATGTTGTACGTTAGGCGCGCGCGTTTCGTCTACTCAATAATTTCATCAATGGTGCTGGAATCAAAGCAGGTGTAATGCCAAATCAAATACAAAGTTAAAGAGCATTAAAAATCGAAAATATATTTCCAGCACATATTTTAATTTGGTTTACAATAAAGAAAACGCGAGATAATTAGATAGTTGTTGGTATTATGTACATAAAGAAATAGTAATGGTCAGATTGGCACACCATACAATATAATTTTACGTTAGAGATATAAATAAACTAACATTGAGATCAATATACTTATATTTAAAACAAACTAAAATGGCGACAAAGAGTGAAATAAAGTCTTTAAATCACGATGAACGATCGCATGTAGCTTTTAAAAACCGGTCATGTCGAAGAGCAACATTGTTTTGGCATAATTATGAAGGAAATTTAATACGGTACGCCATTATTGAACCTGAGGGTGTACACCGGATGAACACTTATGTAACACATCCTTGGTCCGTATCAGATAGTGAAAGTGGCGACAGACTTTTAGTCGATAATAATTTCGTGTTTTATCCCCGATCACAAGGAGAAGAACATGGATCAAACTATGAAAGAATTTGCATTGACCTTCCCGGTAAGAATATACAAATTATATATATTATAAAGAGAGAGATAAAAAAAAAAGGGGGGGGGAGGGGGGGGGGGGGGGGGCTTCGGTTCTGTATTTATTTCAGAACCACAATATTCTCAATAGCTCCTTAGTTATTTGGCTTATTTTACTCTAATCTATATTTTTTTACAAAGTTTTTTCTGCCGTGTAACCTCATCCTGAACTTCATACATTGACATTACGGGAACGGTAGTTTGGAAAAACTCTGTTTGAGGCTAGTGTAAGACGATCTCTTCGCTTTATAAACTGAACACCCCCTTTTTCTGTCTCTAATTTCCTTTACGAAAGTTGATTACAGCCTGACCACTGCACAGGCATATTGTGCACCCAATTTACATCTTGATTACATTTATCAAAGCAGGGGCGGATCCAGCCTTTTGTTTAAAAAGAGGGGTTCCAGCTATATGTCCATATTCAAATGCATTGATCGGCCCCTGGATCCGCCAATGCAAAGAGTTTTATACTTATTAAATGGGTAGTACATCAAGGATAAACAAAATTATTGCATTCCATGATTGACGTCATGATCATTTTTATCACGTTTATTTCTAGAAAACAAGACAATACAAAAAATACAAAAAAGAAAAAGAAAAAGAAAACAGTAAAACAACGAAACTTTCAAGGAAAATTCAAATCAGAGAGTCCTTTATCAGATGGCAACAGCATGAGCTTAAACACATCAAACGAATATAAAACAAAAGTTATATTCTTAACTTGGTACAGGCCTTTCCTTATGTATACAGAAAATGGTGATTAAACCTGGTTTAATAACTAGCTAAACCTCTAACTTGTATGACTGTCGCATCGAACGTTATCATATTGACAACAAGTGTGAGCAAAACATACAGACGTTACATTTAGGTAAAAATGTCAAAAAGCCGTAACGGTTATGAAATCCTACTGGCATGACTGGCCCTTTAGTAAAACTTTGTTTTTATGTAGGCCAAGGGTATTTATAACTTGTTATATGCGGTATTGGTTTTGCTCATTGTTCAAGGTTGTACTATTACATATACTATTCATTTTGGTCTCAGGAGGATAATTGCCTCATTGGTAATAACATCATATCTTATATGATATTTAAAATATATTTCATTTCAAAAACAAATTTTAGTACCCAAAATTATGAAAACACTAATTAATATTATTATAATTGTTTCAGTGTATCCATTATGGATCAGATGTCTACAGGTTTTACGGAAGACAATACCCATAGTTAACATCGACAGTTTACAGATTCCCAACAATCTGAAACACGCTTTACATTATGCACCAGACATCCATTTTACAGACTATACAAACTTTTGCACAGTCAATGCACAATGAGTCTGATTGGAGTCACATGCATCAATATCTAGTCATCATTTTCAAAAGTTTAAAATGTATAAATGCATTTTAATCTGGAAAATTTCTTAAAGAAACGATAATTATGCCAGTAACCGTAAACCAATCAGTAGTTGTTTTGAGGAGCAAATCAAGACCAAGGCTATCATTCATTTGGAGGTCGATATGCATGGGCGAAGTTGTTTGACAGAAGACCACTAAGTATATAAAAAGTCGAGGAGGATTACGGAGAAATTTTAATGGTGATGATGTCGACCGTCGAACTATGATGTAGTTTGAGAAATTGTTTTGCCAGATTTACTAGATTGGACGAAATTGCACAGCTTCATTTTACAATAAACTAATGAACATTTGAAATAAATGTCAATTTCATCGTTTTATCTTATACACATATATATATTTGGTAAATAAAGGTACATAATAAAATAGAGTATTGAAATGGGAAATATGTCAAACAGACACCAACTCGACCAAAGAGCAGACAACAGCCGAAGGCCACCAACGGATCTTCAACGCAGCGAGACAATCCCGCACCCGGAGGTGGTCCCGAATTAAATTGTGTACTAGTTAATTGCAAATAGACGTCACACAACTTCAAAACATACAAAGGAACTAAAATGAAAGAAAAAAATCCAAGACTAACAAAGTCCAGAGGCTCCTGACTTGGAACAGGCGCAAAAATGGAGCGGTGTTAAACATGTTTGTGAGATCTCAACCGCCCCCTCCTATACCTCTAACCAATGTAGAAAAATTTAAAGAAATAATCCCGAATAATCAATTATATTTAAATTTGCATAGCGACGGTGGTTTTAGTTTGAGGGGGACGTTATCATAATCACGACAAACTACAGATCGGTTTCCTTCTTTTGTGTTTTTTTTTTAAATCTTTTTTTTTTATAAAACAATGTTCCCTTTTAAAAATCTTGGTACTGACATGAACATCTGATTTTATTCTCCAAACCAAAAACCGACAGAGTAATGATCTAGTACACAAGCGTGCTGCACATTTTTCATCACACCAGTACATTGAAAAGGCGACCTTATGTTTGTTAACTTGCCTTAGAGTCCAGCTGCAAATATTTCATGTCATATTAGTAATACAATTGGCGAACAAATGACCACTATGTATTATGTGTCTTAAGGGGAGTTATAAGAGTGGGAGCCTGCATGGAACAGATGATTGATTTTGTGAAATCTGGAAATACATTTACAAAGAAGAAAAAGAGATATTTGGTTAGGGTCATGCAGTGAAAAAGCGACCAAGTTAAAATAAGTGTCTACACGTCATCATACTTATAATTATGAAAATATTGACTATATAAAGTATTGTCCTATCTGTCTGAAAGTTCTTCCGCAGACAGTTTTATTTTAAGTGCAAGGACCGTAGCACCTGATAATACAGACCCAATATCAAAGACGTAGTTGTACCCAGTGGGGAATCCAGGGGTTGGAACCTCACTTTTTTGAACGATCAATACATTTGTTTCGGGACATGTATGTATACATTTAATTTTACACTGGGTACCTAGGATCACCCTCTTTTGAAAATGGATGGATCCGCCCCTGGTGCTGGTATAGGTAAATACATGGGTACATGGTGACATGAAAATTTTGTTTAGCCCTCAACATCGGTCCTACTAAAAAGCGCCCGGGAGCGCCCGTGAAAAGAACAAGCGCCCGGAGAAGAAAATATACCGCCCGGGGAACAGAAAAAGCGCCCGGGAGAAGAAAATAATAATATTTTATAACAATATTTTTTTTCCTTAAAAAATAACTAAATCATTGCTTGTTTTGTCCTTAATATAAATGGGGATATGCACGATGCTACATTTAAAGTGTTGTTGCACTTTTACATTTCAGATTTCAAAATTGTATATAAGTAAGTAAATAAATATAAATAAGAGTATATAGAAGAATCATGAAAGACATTTTCCTCGATCAAAATGTATATTTTGTTATTTAAAAATAATCGGTGCCTGAGGTCTAATATTTTCGCAACTGCATGGTGAACACTTTTTTTATACAGATGCTGAGATAGATTTATTATATCATTTTATAAAACTAAAACTGCTTCAACATGTTCAATGGCTATGCTTATCAGGGTTTTAATGCTTAGACTTAGATTTCAAACCAAACACCTGTTTTTTACCCCCTTGTTTTAACTACGGTACATGTATAGTACTGCTTTTTTTCATGTGCTGATTTATTATGTGTATCTCTTTTAATTTTGATTATATTAATATTTATCTGTGAAATTTGGGTTGTCTTATACATTTTTTATTTTGATATCGTTTTTGAAAAACATTTCTTTTGATGTCTTACATTTTATAAATCTTCCGCATAAACTGTGATCCATTATTATCAATCTTTCGAAAAGTATTCATATATTATTGTTAAAATTGTGAAATATTCATACTTGTTTTTGTGTTTTATTACAAATGTCTATTATCTGAATTTACAAATTACTTGTCTAAAATAAAATAAAAAATCAATGTTCATAACTTAAAAACTTTGTCTCATGCCAATAAAATATCTATATATTTTCCCCGGGCGCTTTTTCTGTTCCCCGGGCGCTATATTTTCTTCTCAGGGCGCTTTTTCTTCACTCGGGCGCTCCCGGGCGCTATATTTTCTTCTCCGGGCGCTTTTTATTTTCCCAGGGCGCTTTTTCTTCACCCGGGCGCTCCCGGGCGCATTTTAGTAGGACCCCTCAACATGGTTCAACAAACATTGCCATTCCGGTTAATACTTTAGTCATGTAGAGTCAGTGCTTTATTCAATGCAAAAACACGCAGTCTCTGCAACTTTTTAAAGAAGATAAAACGTACTACAGCAGCAGACGAGCCAAACGAGATAGTGCAAAGCGAAATTGTTTTAAAACAATCCACAGTTTTTTTCCATAATTTATCCATGAAACCAAGTTTCAGTCATTGAATAACTGAAATTAAACCAAAGCTTTTAAGCTCAACTGGCTGATAGGATCTTTTTAAATAATTTTCGATTGTATGCCTTTAATCTTGGAAAAAAATAATAATAACGAGGAAGAAACTTTTAACAGCAAAATCGAGCAGTCAACAGGCGAGGGATTCAGGCTCTTATTAGTCAACAGGCGAGGGATTCAGGCTCTTAGTAGTCAACAGGCGAGGGATTCAGGCTCTTAGTAGTCAACAGGCGTGGGATTCAGGCTCTTAGTAGTCAACAGGCGAGGGATTCAGGCTCTTAGTAGTCAACAGGCGAGGGATTCAGGCTCTTAGTAGTCAACAGGCGAGGGATTCAGGCTCTTAGTAGGCTTGGTTGTTTACCAGTTTTCAAATTAGCTTATATCATGTATATTGATGTTATGAAACTCAATTTTGTTCTGGATGTCTTCATCTTTGTTTTAAATTGTAATACGTGTGTTGATTGATAGCTGTCAACTATACATCCAGTGGCAAATATTTCACGGAGTTTCAGGATGCATTGATGATTTGAAGAAGAAAAAAAAAACATATGAAGAAGATTTTGACCACCCCTTGAAGGAGATATAAAGTGTTAGATTTAACCAAATGGGTAAAAAATAACCTGTTGACTCAGAATTATGTCTTGCTTGTCAGTATAAAATTTAGATAAAGACAATCTGTCAAACAGCCAGTTTCACGCTTATTAATTTTAAGTTGCTGGACTATGTACTAGTTGGTTTAGACTTTAACATGGTCAACAACCTGCGATTTGCAGACAGTAAAGTAAATTTATAGAGAAAATATTATTGATCTATTAAAAGTATTTCCTATCAAACTGACTTCAGCAGAAAACTTAACATTGTTAATTTTGTGAATTGCTAATTAATTTATAGTCCTTGGACCATCGCCTAGGGGTTAGGACCTCAAAATACTGAAAAACTTTATAGAAAATATCAAGTAGGTCTTGTCAAACTAACTTAAGCAGAACACTTCTAATTGTTGAAACCATTAATAGTAATGTCATCCTCCACAGAAAAGCAATGCATGTCTCACCTTCCGTGAATTTCTTGACAGGCGACATAAACCCTAATAGGCCCTAGGGGAGATTGAAATTCTTCTCAATAACATTATGCCTATTAGGATAATTAAATAAGATTAATTCTGATTAAAATCACAGGGATTTCATTTTTAAAATATTTTGGTTTTGTCATTACCGACCATGCAAGGGCTGTATAGCCAGTCAAGATCATTAAAAACTTCCATTTGTTGGTTCTGTCAGGGTTCTCATAAATGAATTTTTGTGATTTCTGTCTGAACATGCCATACCAGAAACCTGTTCACACAATGGACTCATCCTGATAACACTTGCTATTTCCATATCATCTCTTAGTTTTTAAAAAGAATCCAATAATGTTTTATGGAAATTTGCTTCCTTTCTCATGCAACAGTTGTATCTAAGGTAAAGTCCGTTAGAAACGAAAATAAAGGATGTTGATTACAAGGTTGGATGACATCAAGAAGACCTGTCATTATTTTCAGACAAATCTTTGGAGAAAGAATACTACGTTGTGTCTTTACAGAAAAAACAAATACTCTTTTGTCATGTATAACACTGTTATGGAGGGTTATGAAACATAGGAGTAAAACAAGCATTTTCTCAATAAGATCATATTTATTATGATAATTATATAATATAAACATCCATATTCACATATCACAGTTAAAATAGATTTAAAAAGTTTAAAAAATTAAAATTACATAATGTAAGGAGTATACATCTAATATGTACAAGTTTGTAAGGACTATTCCATTAAAATAGAGGGAGGAAGGTCATATGGAAAGTTCCATTTAAGGCTGTTGGGCAGTTGAGATTGTATATAAAAGGGAGAGGTGGTATTATTTACAATGCGACCATTGTCCACCATACACTGGGATGTTAATTTATTGTATGCAAATTTCTTGATTAGGACATGGGTAGTATTTTAATTTATAAATCCCTTCCTATCAACCCTCATCTGTTTAAATGGAATAATCCTAATGGTAAAAAAAACAGAAATTAATATGTATACATTTTGCCTGTATTTAGCCATTTTGTTATTTTATAGAACGTCTATTAATGCTACCTCTCACTCAAAGTCAGCCTTTTACAAGAAACCTTATCACAAATTCTTTAGTAAGTTACCAACTCAATTTAAACAGGACTACTTCTTTCATATAAAATTCTTTAAATATATTTTTAAGCATTTTGATCTGGTTTTTTTTTTAAAGTTACAATTATCGTGAATATAAATGCAAATAATAATTCAGAATTTTAGGTAACATTAGATCAACTTTATTCATAATATTGGCTGACACAGTCAGCCATTATTCACAACATCAAAATAGAAAAAAATAATAAAATTTGCACAAAAAACTGAAATATATTTCATATCAAATACTAAAGCCCTTATGGGACTAAGATCCTTAAACTACATCACACGTTTCCATACTCAGAGTACAAATTTGATTGGTTAATTTCAGAGTCTTAAATATGATAATCTAACTTGAAAGCTCTCTGTCATAAAAAAACTACTCAGCACAAAATCTGTGCTTGCAACACCAATTCCAGTATTTTGGTTGGTTAATTTCCCCAGTCTTGAGTATGATGACCACACTTCAAATATTTTTAACGACATGACCTGGGCTCTCTGTCATAAAATTTTACTCAGTACTCACGAGTATAAAAATTTACAGTAAAATCCCCAATTCGAGTTTTCTGATTGGTTGACTTTTTAAAAGTCTTGTGTACAATAATCATGCTTGAAACATTAATGACAGCAGGGCCAGAAATAAATCTTTTGCAACCACAAAAATATGAATCAATAAAAAAAAAGTATGATCGTTAAGTTACATTATTCATTACATTTATCAATTCTTTATTCATTACATTGATCGATTCTTTATTCATTACATTTATCAATTCTTTATTCATTACATTGATCGATTCTTTATTCATTACATTTATCAATTCTTTATTCATTACATTTATCAATTCTTTATTCATTAAATTTATCAATTCTTTATTTATTACATTTATCAATTCTTTATTCATTACATTTATCAATTCTTAAAAACATGATGTCAGGGAAAATGTATAGTCAATCTGCTCAACAGAAGCCATGTTTTTCCTGCAAATCTGTACAAAAATATATATTTAGTATTTACAGACTAAATATTGCACATATATAATCACATAATACTTGACTAGGTTAGATATCTATTCAATACAAAAGACAAAAAAAAATAAAAATATCTTTATAACTGTAAATTCAGAAATTATTGCAGGGATTTTATTAATGTGAATAAAGTTGGGTTGAAGTATATAAATTTGGTGAGTATAGCGATAATAAGACCTGACATTCTTATATCTAATATTGTTTGAATTTTCCTCGGAGTTCAGTATTTTTGTGTTTTTACTTTATACATATATCTGTCTGCCAGTTTTCATGTAATCGCAACCACTAATCACCAATTATTTTCTATTTCGAAGGAAAATCACAATGAAAATATGAGTGCAATGTTTTCTGAATTTAAAGTACTAATTCTTGAGATACTATTTTCTATGAATAACTAAGATAAAGTTAAAACAAAAGTTTAAATAAAATACAATTATTTAATAGAAGTATACAAAATTTATAAAATCTAGTATTCATGAATATATAATTATTTCTCAATCGACAAAACTATTGGTATCCATATAAATAGCTACAGTATCAAATTATATAAGTGGATAGGAAGACATTGGCCAAACATTATCATTTTTGTTTATTTTTTTGTTTAAGCAGCAACAATATCCCAAAAGGGCCCTGCTGAAACCATCTTTGTTCTAAAATAAACTCCATCAAATTTTGTTGCTGTTCTATCATGCATTGGTTTGGATTTTTTTTTATACATTTGGATTTTTTTTTTACGTTTCAGACAAAAACATTATCATGCTAATTGGTCAAATATTATTAATCTTGTTAAACCTAACTTTATTCAAAACTTATACATTTATAATAAGTATTTTAATTTATCAGAAATTGAGGTTAAAAAACATTTACTAAAAAAAAATACATTAAATTACTGATTATCAATAACTATAATGCTGATGCAACGAAATAAAGATTTAGAGTTTATAACACTCAATTTTGATATATATTAATAAAAAAAATACTCTATTTTTTGAAAGAAATGACAAAATCTTACTTGAGAAGAAAACAACTTTAAAAACTATGTAAAATGTGATATAAATATGTTAATTTCACAAAAGCATTATTCAAAAGAAAATTGAGATATGTGCACATATAAATGCTTATAAAGAAATCTAAAATACCATTATACATAACACATTGTTTGCAGCAATATAAAGTATCATATACTGTTATTAATTGTGGGAATACCAATTTATGTGAATTTACCAGTATAGGTGATCTGAGAATTTAAATATTCAACATAGTATAAATTTTCAATACGCTTGAATGAAGACAAACTTATGATATTAAAACGGAATTATACAAATTATTTTACTGCATTGAGAAAACTATATTTTTGACCTTAAAATATGAAAAGTTTTACAAGAAAAATAAAAAAAAAAAATCCATTTTCACACTTTGTACATATTTCATACAAATAACTTGCCATTTGAACTTTTTGTAGATTGTAAATATCACAGAAATACATGTGCAACAAAAAAAGATATGATATTTTTTTACACCAAGATACTAAGCATTCTTAATTTCTTTTCCTTCTGTTCAAATTTTTCTAAAATCCCAAAGCTATAATAAATTACTTGGAATTTTTTTATTGTAAATAAAATTTCAGAAATAAGATGTGAAATGCAAATTAATTTTAATCAAAAAGATAAACAAAATATGACTGATCCAGATGAGTTGTTGTCATGGAAATATGGAAGCACCACTTATTTTTTATTGTTTTTTTTTCTAATCATTAAATCTGTTATTTGATTTACATCTATAAATTCTAAGATAAGACTTTTCTTGTCCATAATAGATACAAAATAAATATACCAGTAGCAAATTCACTGTTTCAGAATCTAATGCATTTTGGGTACTATTTTCAAAAGCATGAAATTACCCATAGTCCTTAAAATTCTGTATCAGCAAATCTATGTATTGTTTATAATTTCTACTAACAAATCCAGATTATCTATAGATAATTATCATCTTAATTCTGCAACAAAACATTTCAAATGTCAGGATGAACTGTTGTCTTTCCAATCAAAACATTACAAAGATCAAGATGAACTGTTGTCATGCCAATCAAAACATTACAAAGATCTGGATGAACGGTTGTCATGCCAATCAAAACATTACAAAGATCCGGTTGAACCGTTGTCACGCCAACATGGAAGCATCGGTTATTTGTATTCTGTCTAAATTATACCATTGCACATTATCGCCCTCTAGGTTAATGTTCCGTAACTTGATGTAGACAGCACCTATTAAATTGTTTTCTCCCAACATATCGTGGTCCCATACACTGACTTGTAGAGTCTTCATACGCATATCGTTATCAGACATTTTATATTCAATCTGTAAATAGAATTCAATAGTTAGTTTCATACAAAATGTTTAAAAATACCATTGAAAATCTATTTATCTATTGACATCAAATTAATACCATTGACAATTTATTTATCTCTTCATATGGGTGGTTTCACAATTTGCAATTAATTCCCATTATATAACTGAATAAGTTTCTATCATTCTATCCTACCTCTCACCCCCAATTTAAGTTCTGCAAATGCAGCTGTGACCTTGACCTTTGACAACAAATTAAATTTGGACCTTTTACAAGGTAACTCATTAGGTCATTATCAAACAGAGTTTATTGGCTCAAAAGAAACTATAATGTTTTTACATGCAGACACCAGTACTACATTTATACTGTAAACTTGATTTAACCTTTGTAGTTTTTCCTTAGATCAAAGGAGTATGTCCGGTAAGGACCGATTTTGGCCTCAAATTTCAGTTTCATCTGACGAAAAATTTTGACCACTTTTTAAACACTTAAGTGTCTATTTCATATGATACAATTAATTTATGTGAAAGAATTTAACTTATTTAGTCATTAAAAACGATCCGATTCAGGCTCAAATATGAGAAATCTACCAAATATGCGAAAAAATGTCACTTTTCAGATGGTTTTTGTCAAAAACGAAAGTGGCCGCATCCGTGTTCATCCTCAATCTTTATATATGTTATGTATTATCATCAAATACAACTTCCATTTCAATATTTTGGATGAACACGAATGCGGCCACTTTCGTTTTACACGGAAACCGTCTAAAATTTAACTTAAATGCTGGAATTGTGAAGATTTCAGTAATTTAGCATGAATTAATGGTGCTAGTTCTCAATATATGTGCATTGTATTGTCAAAAAGAGCCCATATTTATGTAACAGAACCTTTCTACTATCCAATAAATGACTAAAAGTTTACATTTTAACAATTTTGTAAAACTGCTATATTTTGGGGCCAAAAAGGGGTCTTACTGGACCTACTCCTTTGTCAATGAATAAAATGACCTATTGTTTCAAAACCAACAGAACTTTGTTGTGCTTAACCAGCTGCCTCATTGATCTGAACCACTTGGTAATACACACACACAGAAAAATATTCACTACATTAGATTAATTTTTGTTGGATACCAATTTGCATACATTTAGTGGGTAGGTACAGGTGATTAATAAATTTAAATGTTCAACAAAATTACAAATTTTCATATAAGGTTGTATGCACACTTTGGTAAAACCTTGAAATCAGATATTCATGAAAACACATGCTGTCCTCTTTCCAAGAAAATACATATCCACTAAAATAAATGAATGAAACTTACAACTTCATTATATGTTGGATGTGTGGAGTCTTTTACAATTTTAGTTTTCCTTTTAGTTTGTTTATCTGGATCTGGTAGGAGGTAAATCTTCACATAGGGACTAGGCAATGTAGAACCACCAGGCTGAAATAGACATATTTGCATATTCATAGAATATTCGAATTAATTAAACCTGAAATATGCACACACAAAAAGTATGAGTTTTTGTTAAATACTCTATCTTTTTCCTATAAAAATGGTTTCAGCCAAATCTTAAAACATAGGAAACCTGAAAATCTGTTGTATACATTGAATAACATAAAATATCAAAATTAATACTGTAATTATAGTGCTACCATAAAACTATCAATATTTTATTTATCCAATATTGATTTGTTTAATAACGGATAAAAGACATCACAATTAAGAAGATAGGATAAAGCTACACTTTAAAGTTTATGAAATGCATTCAAATACTTCCACTGTTCAAGAGAAATTTAATTATTCTTTCTGGTATCAAACCATCTTGGGCAAAAGGGGGGGGGGGGACAAAAACAACAACAACAACAATTTTACTCACCAAATCTTTAGCATGCATCACCATTATCATTAAAGTACTCTTCTTGTATTCAAGCGACAGCTTCACTTGACCAAATGGGGAGCCTTGAGGGACTAACTGGACTTGACTTTCTGAAATATGATTAAAAAATGCTTCAATTATATTATTTATATGATAATTATAAAATAATTGTAGATAGTCATCTTTTCCTGTAATCATATGAAATTTTATCTTGTAAATTAAAAAAAAATCAAAGTTAGTAAGCACCAGAAAATTTTTCCTGTTTTGTATTTTTTTTTTTTAAATATGTGTCAAAAATTAAAATGTTGGTGACAATGAAAGATTTAATCCTGACTTAAAGTAATTTCTCGCAATTTGGTTGGCTGATATTGTACTAATAAATTTCAGTACAATTTTTTATTACGTCAATTGAAATTATCTCCCTTATTTATTATGCCAATATGAATTATCTCCCTTATACCATTGACCTAATAAAAAAAAGAAAATTTGAGTTGATTAAATATTTTGAATTTTTCACAGTTTTAGATTAAATATCTAAAATACATTTGGTTGATATTGTCCTAAAATTGAATTGAAATATAATTACTATATGTAATATAACAAAATCAGGATAATTTCGTTACACAGTGTTCAATTGTCCTAATACGGAATTTATCGGGTCAATAAAATTCTCGTATTAGAACAATTGAACACTGTGTAACTAATAGTTTCCGTTATTATTAAGGTAAATGCTTTTTCTGTCCTGATTTTCAATGAACATTCTTTTATGACTCCAATGTTCTATGTTCCATTGGTAAGGGCATCATGTCAACCTAAATTTAAAACATATAGAAACTGGTTTCAAGACAACACTAGCATTAATACAAACACAGTCAAAATTTTTTGGTAATATGTAAATTAATATTGATCTGATAAACTTGTTATTGCGTTTCATTAAAAGTATAAGTAGTTATGGTTATTTTGAATGAGATCATACACCAATCTCAAGTTGTCTTTAAATTAGATGAATGAGTTGACCAGTGGTCATCCATGTCAATGATGTCATTGATCAATCTTGAAATAACATAAGCATTGTGACGGGAAAGTGCAGGAATTTGAAAGTCTATTATTGCTATGTTAACTTAGCTAACTCACTCACAAATTGAATAATGTAGATTCAAATATTAATGCGTCCAGTTTCTTGGTAAAGAAACATAACTCTTGTCAGGAAAACTAGCAACTCTAGGGTATTACCATCAGAGTCAAAAGCATCTTTATTTAACCGTCACCCTCTGGACCATATAAAAGTGACCTTATAAGAAAGGTGTCTTTTGGCTTGAGGTGTGCATAGGTATTTCTATAGCAGAACTCACATGTTGAAACTCACACAAATGATTAAGACATGGTGTATGTACATGTGTATATGTGTATATGTTAAGACACTGTATTGTGAGAGTGTGTATTTATTTTCCATTTATTGTGCAACCATTGGGCCACGGTTTTTTAATTTGTTGGTTTACGGATTTTCCCCATGAAAAAGTCGGGTAGGTCGGTCGGGAAAAAAAGAGAAAAAAAATCGTCTTTGAAGACAGAAAAATATGCAAAATCAATATATTTCACCTTTCTAACAATGTTTGTTATGCTATTTTATCATCATTTCTTAAATTTTAGTTCGATGAAATATTATTGTTCAGCTGTTATAAACATCGCATGACATTGTCTAATAATTTACAGTAAAAAAAAGGGGGTGTTTTCACAACAGAAAGTGTTATCAATTTTGTTAGTGATTAATGCATTTCATTTCATAAAAAAAGAATATTTTAATTATTTTTCAGGGATAATGCATTTGTTAGGGTCGGCGAGAATAAAAAAAGCAGGAAAGACAATTCTATTTTTATTCTGGAAATTGGCAAAATCGGGTCGGCGGATCCGTAAACCAACAAATTAAAAAATCCTGGCCTTGTAGCAATGTATGGTCAAGGTGTTGTGTATTTTTTTTAAATGCAATGTGATCACTTATACACAATTTATAAACTATATCAATCCTAAAATTTGACTTTCTGATACCTTGATATAGAGAACTATTTTAATACAGTAATAAATCCAACATGCTGAGAAAATTATAAATAATAATTATAGGTCTACCAAAGTTGTTTACATAATTTCTGAACTGATTTTACATTCATAGTCATGCTAAGAGATACATTTCTGTCATGAGCATAGGAAAATATATGTTGAAATCTATTGCGCTATTAAAGTTAATACATATTTAAAATCATTTCATATCACTCCACTGAAATAGGAAAACTGTATAATGAAAAAGAGAAGAATTAGCTTAAGTGAGACATTCCTAGCACACATTATCATGATTGTAAATCGTGCACTTCAAAAAATGTAGCATAGCTCTATTCATCATAATCTAATATACGCATTTTTCTAAGAAAGCATTAGAACACTTAAAACCTTCATTACAATAACCTGCATGACAAAAGTGCATATGTAAACAGTGAAAGTAAAGCTGCTGTTGGATGGACCTGGCTAAAACATGATCATAAAATTACCTTTTGGTGAAGGAAGCTCTAAAAACATATATCCACAAAATGTATATTCAATTTCTTGTTCTGTTTGAAGGTTGCAAAAAGCATGTTTAAAATTTGATTGATTCATTGATTAGTGTTAAATGCTGCGTCAGCGCTTAATGGATATATTATGAAGATTTATAATTTTAACTTGAACAGAAATATAACCATGGTTTCCACTGTTAGATGTTTTACTTCATAATGCGTTACATCTTTATATTGATATTTTGCCTGCCAATCCCAGTATTTTTTACTTATCTTAACGATGTATTCATGATACACATTTGAGTTGATTTGACCAAAAAATTTATTTGTCTATTTTTTTTGTATATTGTCAAAGAAAAAGCCAGATGCTGTTTTGCTTGCAAAGAAAAATTGATGTTTTAAAATTAAAATGCAAAAATTAAACAAATTAAGAAGCATAGTTTTGCTTTATTATTTTTAAAAAAGAAGCAAATACATGTACTTTTAAAACCAGATTCAGCATCTATAGGAAAAAAATAAAATAAATAAAAGCGAGACAAAAATTCTGTGAAACAATTAAGTACTATCCAAATTAGAAAAGATCAAAAACATTTTGGCAAAATCAATTTCATCTGTAAACTATAGCTATAATGACTTCCAAATAATGTACTATCTACATGAAATCAAATATGTCAACTTTTCTAATCAATAAATTTGTTTACAACTTATCATGTCAATTTAATACCAGTACCTCTGAATTTTTGTATCCCAAGATTTTCTTTTTGAGCCTCTTGTTCATCTCTGAGCAATGGATGGAAGAATGTATAAACAATATCGCTCTGAAAAAGTAAATATGTCATGTTTATAAATGTTTTGCTACATAGTTGCCTAACTAACACTATTTTAAAAAATACTTTAAGTTTATTCATAGGGATACAGAAAAGTGCATGGGTTCAATTTTTGCTGTTTATTTCTAGGCAATATTCGGTGCATTTTAATTGTTCTTGTTTAAATAAAAGATGAGATTTTTTTTGCAGCTCATCTATTGTACTGGCAAAATTATCTATTATAATATTTATACACCTTGAAGTAAAGCTTTCCTAGTAAAATTGAAACAAAGAGTTGAAATCATTGCTATTTTTATTTGGTGACCTTTTTGCATTAAGTATTAAAAACGTCTGAATTTTTCATAGTTACCTCAGATATTTCTGCAGCCTTTGTCCATAAATCTTGTAAAAAGTTTTCTATTTCTTTTTTCCTTATCTCTGCTACTGCTTTAATGTGAGATCTTCCCCAAATTACTCTGTAAATAAATAATTACAAAAAAATAATTTAATTTTGGATGTAACGCGTCTTCTGATTGGCTTACGTTATTTTGTTATGAGCCCGTAGACATAATTTAGTCATGTGACCGTGACGTCAGCAACGTTTTTTCATTGTTTTTCTACGGTTTAAAATGGAATTTAGAATTAAATTATAAGAAATGACTAATATTTTTTCTGTCTATTCGAAATAACATAAAAAATGCAGTGCACACTGTTAAATAACCCGCTACGCGCGTTATTCAATGTGCACCAAATTTTTAATGTTATTTCTTCATAGACAGAAAAAATATTACGGTCATTCCTTAAATAAATAAATATGTCAGGAGTCTGTAGTTCAGTGGTTGTTGTAGGTTGATATTTTTTTCTTTCGTAAATTGTTTTGTTGTAAATTATACTGTTGGTTTTTCAATTGAATAGTTTCATATTTTTTATGTTGGGGCCTTTTTAAGCGGACCCCAAGGTATGGGTTTTTCTCATTGTTGAAGGCCGTATGGTTGCCTATAATTGCTAACATCCATATTATTAATATTTCAACTTTAGTAGAAAGTTGACTCATTGATAGTCAAACCACATCTCCTTTCTTTTATATTGGATATTTTTTGGGTGTTATTTCCGCAATAGGGTAATAATATGATAACATCAAATACAATATAGGCTTTATGATTTAGAATGTTGCAAACATATCCTGCCCCAATTTAGAAAATAATAAAAAAATATCTCTGCAAATTACGAATTGACAGTCTTGCATCTTTTTGAAAATTCTATGATCTTACTTGCTAGACAGGTGTGGCCATGGTATCAACGGGAACATCTCCATCAATTTATTTCTAAATTCTACAAACTCTGAAAAATGACGGAAGACATAGCTTGGCACTTTCTGGTTGTCCCTCTCAACTCTCAGGATAAATATCTGTAAGCAATTACAACATGTGAATAATTTTACACTACACATGAACTTTCTACCAGGCCCGTAGCCAGGAATTTCCCAGGGGGGTTCGTTGGACTCATGAACTTGACTTTAACAGTCACAATTTGAACAAAACGTTGACTTTAACAGTGCTTATTTGATTTCAAAGGGGGGTTCGTCTGAACCCCCCCCCCCCCCCCCCCCCCCCCGAACCCCCCTGGCTACGGGTATGTCTACCTTAAGTTTACATTGTAACAATGGCTAAATAATCACCCAACTTTCAATAGGTGAAGACACAGAATGTTCATGTTTGTTTTAATGCAAACTTTTCAAATAGGATTTAACTACAAGAGATGTAAATCTTCAAATGTGTGAAAATAAACTGTAATTAGATTCTTGAATAATTTCGTAAATTTTAAGTAAAACTTTAGATTGATTGATAGTTTGGTGTTTAATAAGATTTTTAGCAAAATTTGGTATTTCGTGGAGATCAGTTTTTTTGGTGGAGGAATTCGAAGCTGGAGTGTCAGGAGAGAACCACCAGTCTATGGTAGGAAAACTGACAATCCTAGTCAATTATTAAAGATGGCAGCTCATGCACTGCGGGATTCAAACTCACAACCGCAGTGTTGAATGGTTAGAGATTTAGTGGTTTGACTACTTAGATGACTGGAATACCATGAAAAATTCAGATCATCATTCACAGACTCCCATGAAAAATTCAGATCATCATTCACAGACTCCTATGAAAAATTCAGATCATCATTCACAGACTCCTATGAAAAATTCAGATCATCATTCACAGACTCCTATGAAAAATTCAGATCATCATTCACAGACTCCTATGAAAAATTCAGATCATCATTCACAGACTCCTATGAAAAATTCAGATCATCATTCACAGACTCCTTATTCTAACACATGTGTTGTGAAAAAAAAGAAGAGCTTAATATGATTATGTCTTGTTGATTTGTACCATGCCCACTTTCAATTTATCGTATATATTATTATTCAAATCAAAATCAAATATATTGATTTGATTTGATTATTATTCATCACCAAGATTAACATGATTAGTGTACTTACATAATGTCTTTCTGGAGTATATCGTTTCTGGTAACTATGGACTTCAACTTTACTTATTTTACCATCTGTGTTTAAACTGTAAAACAAGCAAACATAAAATATACTTATGAATCACCACACAAACAAATATTCTTGCATTTAAAAATAGGTTTTATACTAAGCAAGACACTTCTGTAATAAATGCTATACCAACTATATAATAAGCTTCTTAGAATAATAATAAAATTTAAGATGCAACTTGGTGGCACTTTGTTTCACTTTTCTACCACCTATTATGCAATTTTATTGAAAATGTTAATTCTGAGACTTTGTTGATCTTTATTAATCCTCCCTAAGTCCTTTGACCAAGAAAAAGATATATGAGAAACTAAACATTCAGATTGTTCTTTCAGGCATATATCATGTGCAAGTTTATTGAAAAGCTATGTTTTTACAATTCAATTCTGAGAAATAATAGTCTTTTTTTCCTTTTTTCTGTTCTTACAATTACTTTGCCTCCAAATTTATAGAGGTATGTAACATAACAACAAATCACAATTATTCCACACATGTCATTGAAACAAAGAGAAAAAGAAAATTTTGTCAGATCTTCCAAGAAAAGCATGGACAGATGGTCTGCATTAAAATCAGAATAGCTCAGAAAAGCTCATATTGCATCACCATCACTAGAAACAGTAACCTAGGCAGTAAAAAATTAGACGATTATCAAGAATAATGTTTAAAATTTTACTAGCCATTTAAATTTTGAAAATATGCTCTTAAGGGGGTAGACCTTGGTTCAGGGAGATAACTCTTTAAATCAGATAAGCGTTTGTAAAAGTCAAGTTCATCAATGTATTTAAGCATTTACCTGAAACAGATTGAAAATAATCTATGAAACCTAGAAGCTTAGAATATATTTTTGAAGATGGTTGACACAAACGTACTGATGATTTTAAGATTTATTTCCCTTAACCTAGGTCTACCTCCTTAAGTACACATAGTACTAAATGCATGAGAACATTTGTTCCAAAAGTTTATGAGGTACAGAAAGTACAAGTCCATACACTGATGCAGAACATGCAAGTATGTTACAGCATAAACCCCATTTTTTGTATGTGGTCATTTAAAAGTGTTAGTTTAAGAATTGGTTATATTTTGTTTTGGAAATCAAAACTTTATTTGTTGAAGGCCATACGGTGACCTATAGTTGTTAATGTCTGTGTCATTTTGGTCTTTTGTGGATAGTTGTCTCATTGGCAATCATACCACATCTTCTTTTTTATATTTACATTTGAAAGTTTTAAGAGTAAGGAAAGTTATCTAAGTCTACCTTTGATATTTTTCAAGGCTTTTATAACCAAATAAATAGAATAGACCTCTTGTAAAATATAAGTTCCACATAAATGATATATGTTGTAAAAGTATGCACCTTTTATTTTTATGTGTTCATTTATTTGTATGTGTTAATTTATTTGTATGTGTTAATTTATTTGTATTTAATTTATTTGTATGTGTTAATTTATTTGTATGTGTTCATTTATTTTTATGTGTTAATTTATTTGTATGTGTTAATCTATTTGTATGTGTTCATTACAGTAGAAATATTTGGTCAATATATAGCACATTTAAGGAACAACAGTGCTGTAGTTAAAGAGCAGTTTAGCTGGCAATATGAATCATTGCCAGTAAAATGTATATGTGTGATCGTCAACTCTCTTATTGATGTCTGCAACTATTCAACTACAGAACAATATTCATATTCTTGAGCATCACAAAAAAACAGAAGAAGTTAGAAAGTATGATATGTCATCATTCCCTTATTCCAGCTTAAATCAAAGAACTGTTCATGCTGAGAAACTCAAACTTCTTGATACCTGCTTGGAGATATTTCTGTAACAACTTTCTGAAAACTACAGTTGTAGGACATTTGATTCATTATTATATTTCTTAAACAAATCTCGAAATTATCAAATCAACTTTATTACAAGATTTCTCATTTTTATCACTCTTCAGGGAGTTATGTCTATCTGAACTCCTATCAATCATTTAGAATGTACAGCTGCATATTTTAAATCTAACCTGTAAGCTTTAAAATATGGATTGCCTTTGTGCAAATTGAAATTAACCTATTATTTTATTTCTTAATTGATGTTACAATCTTGCTATCATTTTTGTTATTCTGCAGGTCAACTGATGCATCCACGCTCTCATTGACTAGACTTGATGTACCTTTCATAGACATTTTCCCTCTGTAATCATTTGATCTGGATGTTTTTATTCTTTAATCATCTTTTTACACAGACCTTTAGTTTGAAATTTTGGGCTACCATTTTCTGGTGTTCAGCTAAGTTAATAATTTTCTATTTAGAAAATTATGGTATTTTCACCTTTTACATTCGATGGTTTTACCATACATGTGACACATTCCTTATTTTTTGTATACAGAAATAAAATGTATCGATAAAGTATACCAACCTGTAAGTTTTAGGTACAAATGATAACAGAGCACCTTCCTGATGGCTGGAAAATTTGAGTTGAGCTAGGTTGTGTATAAAGAAATTAAACTGGACAAACACAGACTTCAGACTCTCTTCTATCATTCTGTGGAAAAAAAATAATACATTTAATTATTTTATAACATTTGATTAAAAAGTTCTGTATCTGCAATAAAAATATGTATGAATATATAACATAATTGGGAATCATGTTTATCAGATGTTTTGTAGATAAATAGATGAGATCTGAACTGAGGTCTCACAAGGTGACTTTGAATAAAGTATGTGATATTGATAATGATAAAGATGTCCAATTTTTCTTTTAATATAATATGGTGTTTTTTTTATTTTTACTTTAATCCCAACTTATGAATTTAATACCCTTTACACTACATACAAAATTGAAAATGATTACAACAATACCTGTTGATACACCAATCTTGAGGTTTTTTATGAATTAAAAAAAAATAGTTGTCCTGAGGTCAATCATCAAATGCGTTTTCAAACAAATCGGTTTACTGTAACATAATAACACAAGCATTGTGATGGAAAAGTGCATGAATTAGAAAGTTGTCTATGATAGCCTAGGTCTGATCTGAAATTCATTGAATGACAATGTTGACTTTTTATTGTGAATATAAAAGTTGTAATTACGGTAAAGAATCCAATATTGCTCATCTTATACAATAACCCTTTTAATGCATTTGCACATAATCTGAATGCTTTATACATAACCTGGTAAATATAGCCGAGGCCTGAACTGATGTCTGACTGGGTAACAGTACTCTCTGTATATATCTAGCTGCATCTTTATGGATACCTGGGATACCAGATTTGGACAACTGAAAATTTAAACAAATGTTTCAAATTGGTGTCTATACAATATGCCAGGATTTTAAGGAATCTCTATATTCTAAAGAATTTTATTTCAAAAACCCGCCACCAATACCACACTCCCAAAATAATAAAAAAGAAATAATTAAAAACTGAACTGCTGATGTACCTGTCTTTGAACAGACACAAGCACATGTGGCGGATTTAAATGGGTTTTTTAACAGATTTCTTCTAAATCATTTGGTTTCTGGTGGGAAGTGCTCATTGGCAATCATACCACATTTTCGAATTTGTATATTAAATCAAGTATTCGACATTCATATGCATATTTATATGGTTTGAAGCACTATTATGAGAAATTCATTGTACAAGACAGGATTTTATAGTAGCTGTACGGGAGACCTAAATATATCATAAATGCTACAACTCAACATTACCAAACTACAGATGAATATGAAATCAAATCCTTTTCATAGTGCTTGACATATTGTAGTGCCTAGTTATCTTACAATAAATATTGATATACCAGTATTGAAAAACCGAACATTTAAAAAAATTGAATAAATAATTAGTTAAACAACTACTTACAAGAGCAAACAAATTAAGGAACAGATTTGTATTCTTCCTAAGGATATTGAAGGCTTGACAACACATATCAACAAACTCTTGGAATTTATTGTTTTGTTTTTCACCATTGTTGATGACATAGGCCATGTCAGATGTCAGCACAAATGGAACTCGATCTCTGGAAATAAAACATACAAATACTTTGAAACTATGACAATGTTTTACGATTTTCGTAGATTGAGGAAATTTTTTATCCTCATGGCTATTTGATTTTGTGGTTTTAACAAAGTCTGCTCATTATGTATGCACCTGTCCCAATTCAAGGGCTTGCAATTCAGTGTTTGTCGTTTGTTGCTGTGTATCATATTTGCTTTTCGTTGATTTTTTGTGCATAAATTAGACTGCTAGTTTTTACTTTTGAACCGTTTTACATTTGTCATTTCAGGGACTTTTAAAGACTATTCAGTATGGGTTTTGCTCATTGTTGAAAGTCATCAGGATGACCTAAAGTTTTTAATTTCAGGGACTTTTAAAGACTATTCAGTATGGGTTTTGCTCATTGTTGAAAGTCATCAGGATGACCTAAAGTTTTTAATTTCTGTGTAATTTGGTCTCTTGGCGAGAGTTGGTCTCATTGACAATCATACCTAAGCCTAATGTAGTCTGTACAGCGTTGGATTGGTTTCTATGTCATCAAAAGTAGTACATTTGTCGTTGATCCATCTATCAGTAAACCATCATCGTAGGTAGCAGGTAATGGTGAGCTTACCCAGCACGTTCTTTCAGTTATAATGACTGAGACGTGACTGATGGTAATGTGTTATTTATATACTATATATTTTAGTTATCAATTTATAAAAGTTTTTTTAAAAAGCTTGTTATCATGAAACAGAATAGCAATCATCCTCAACCCTCACTGTAATAACACCAAAGTTATCTTACTATCTAATTGAGGATTTCAGCAAAAAACATTTACAGAAAACTAACCATACCTTTTAATATTTCCAAACATTTGAGCATCACCGAGGAATTTGTTGAAGTCTATATGGAACATGTGACCCGACTGTTTTAACATGATATTGTCATTATGTCGATCACAGATTCCAAGTACGTAGGTAGCTACACAGTAGCCTGCACATGATCTAGTGAAATTTTCTACTGCCTAAAAATAAAAATACAAAATATTATACAACTATAGATCTAATCGTTATTTTGAATTTTGCAAGATTTGACCTAACTGACTTGATTTTGTGCTGCAATATTGAACATTTTTCTTTTGTGTTAAAATTTTACAGGAATGTGTGTCATATATGCTATAATATAAAACAAAATGCAATAACTTGTATTAACAAATACAAAATGTTATACAGAAGTATCAGATGAAAAATTCGGGTTAAGTGTCCTTTAAAAAATAAATGTTGCAAAATTAAAAAGGTGTTTTCCTCAAGTGACTTAAAAGAAATTACTTTGTCTTTTCATGTGTGGAAAATGTTTTGGTTTATATGGTGTTTCCTCTTTATTCAAATCCCTGAAGTTTGTTTTTGCTTATTATGACACTGTGTAGAGAACCATTGTTGCCAGGTTTATTTTAATTCAAGTCTGCACCTCTAGCCACAAGTCCTATGCCCCAGACAAGTAAAATTTAATTTTGACTAGTAAGTTTTTGCACTTCTTTGATTAAACATTAAACACATAAGAAAGTGTTGGAATATTGGACTTCAAACTAGTAGCAGGAAAAATATTTGGTGCAGACAGTAGTTCTATAATTGTTATCTCAAAATTCGGAATAATTGATTAAATAAGTTCTCCAGTTACTACGAACAAAATCTTACCTTCTGATATTCTAGTTCTGTTGGATTATGTTTCTGTAACCACTCTTTGATTGGTCGATCTTTAAATGACCCTGTGACCCCAGAGGATACTTGTATTTTTCGTAAAGTGTCAGATTCTGTTACTATTTCTACCATTCCTGAAAATAAAACAGTAAAACTGATTTTTTTTGGGAAACCTAAATTGTGACCTCTTTCAACAGGTTTTATTTAAGAAATTACTAATATTTTTTCTGTCTATGAAGAAATAACATAAAAAATTTAGTGCACACTGAATAACGCGCGTAGCGGGTTATTTAACAGTGTGCATCACATTTTTTATGTTATTTCAAATAGACAGAAAAAATATTACAGTCATTTCTTATAATTTAATTCTAAATTCCATTTTAAACCGTAGAAAACCATGAAAAAAGGTTGATGACGTCACGGTCACATAACTAAATTATGTCTATGGGCTGATAACAAAACAACGTCAGCCAATCAGAAGACGCGTTACATTCAAAATTAAATTATATCGTATCTTTATCAAGTACAAAGATATAAAAAAAAAAATACAGGTAATATTATTTACAAAATATTTTAAGATATTCAACAAATATACATGTATGTCAATTTGTTAAAAACAATAAATATGATTTTAACACCAAATTGGAATAGACTACTGTTTTAAAAAATCATGTATCAAATACACATTCAAGTAGTTTAGCTGAACATTACTTATAATATTCATAATAATAAGGTTCTGGTCACCAATATACAAAGATGAGTTTTAAATAAAAAGCTTACTTTGTCGTTAAAAAATGCAAACTACCTTGTCCATCTTAAAACAAATGGAAAATTTTATTTTTTGGCAAGGAATGATTTCAAATTAAGATGTGCTTATTCTTTATCAAGCAGGGAACACCAGAAAAAGGTCAGTTTTGGTGTTAGAATACTGTAAATTCAAAGATTATTGTGTGCATTTATTATTGCGACCTTGCGATTTTAGACTTAAATTCGAAAAATCATGTTTAATTCAAATAAAAAATTTCAAAATAAGAATTTAAATTATTGCCATTATGACCCGGTCACATTTTTCGCAATAATAAAAATATCACAATAATTTCTGAATTTACAGTAATGTGACTGTGTAAGTTGCTAGATTTTGGTTGGCTTTTTTTCTTTTTTCTCTCAGGGTGCTGTCTCACTTCGGTATACATGTACTACACCAACTATTTTTATTAATAATCACACAATTAGCAATACACTATTATATTACCCTTTTTAGGTCCTGTAGCAAGACAAGAAAAGGTAATCATTTTGAGATCTAATCCTTGTTTTAACCACAATCTGTCCATAATTCTTATCATCTGTAGGGTTAACATGTCTTGTCGTAAATCATCACCAACCTACAAAAAAAATAGAAATTAGTGTCATTATTATGCAAAATTAAGTTATACAGAAATAACTGTTTAGTGTCTTTAAATATCAGATTTATTTGCAAGAGGCTAAGAAACAGGTGTAATGCGAGCTCCAGTGAAAACATACAGCAATTAATTTTTTATTTTTTTTCCCCATCCAAATCGTTATTTGTTTTTGAATGAAAGCGACATAACTAAAACACAGACTGCAATAAAAAGCCAAATTGAACTGTAATGAAAACAGTAATTTGACCCGTTCGCTTGCAGCAGACACAGGATACCAGGAGACTATATATGTCTAGTATAGGTTTAATGCTTTATGTTATCTGTACACATGTGTCAGTCTAGTAGAAAGGTCGATTGCAGGACAGATCTGTTTATTCAAAGAAAAATCAGTGAAAACCAGTTATAAATTCAAACAAAGCTTTAAAACCAGATTTAATCCACCATTTTCTACATAAGAAAATGCCTGTACCAAGTCAAGAATATGACAGTTTTTATCCATTCGTTTGATGTGTTTGAGCTTTTCATTTTGCGATTTGATTAGAGACTATCCATTTTGAATTTTTCACCAGAGTTTAGTATTTTTGTAATTTTACTTTTGCCCATCCTGTCAGGTCCAAATCTTATAATAATTTGTGTCTAATCATAATACAACCAATATGTCTTTATATATATTCCTTTATCAATCAATAATCTTACCTTAAACATAGAGTAAACAGGATCAGCATGCTCCTTGGAATTCTTAAACACAAGTTTTAATGGAACGGCATTGGAATTAAAATATGAACAAGACTGAAATGAAAAAAAACATATTAAACTCGTTATCATCTAAAAGTCATAAGAAACGAGTGACCGGTGAAAAATAATGTTCTTCCAATTCTTGAACCAATGCATACAAACATCATAAACTTAGTATTCTGTGCACGAATTTATCATTTTTTTCGTGTAAATTTCGTATAATCGTCATTTTTTTTTTCAATCGGTCTGTGTTGTTGTGAAAATATGGCAGGTAATTAAAGTTCGAGTTTTGAAGCCGAAGTTTAACGATTGTCACCTGTTTGTCAACAATCGACAAAAAAGCATGGAAATTGAGCAAGTGTTTATTTTAACTACATCCAAGCGTATTGTGATCACTGGATTTTTACGAGAAAGGTCACACTGAGGTTACTTTGCATACGGAAAATATGTCGGGGGGAATGGCTTCCTGGAAGGAAGGAAGCAATTAAAATAAAGTAAACTTTTTCTAAATACATGTATGAGTAAGTTAAAGAATTTTCTTCAGAAAAAAGTATATGTACATAAGTTTTATAATGAAAAGTATCCATTGAGTTATAAAAAAACATGTGCATTATTTTTTTTAATTTGAGGTTTCTTATGACTTTAGTTAAATATACTGGCAAATAATAAAATTTGCTTGGTAATTTATTGAAATATGGTTCCAATATATTACAATTATATTTACAGAATTATTTGCAGATTCAGAATTTTCTTTTTTTGCAGTACTTTTTAAAACAAATTACACTTTTGCAACATCTTTACTTATTACATACAAAGACATTTTTTAATATTCCACTGCATGTTGATTTTGATAGCGAAATCAACATTTGATTGGTTGAAACATTCACACGTGACTTGGAACAAAACTTCATATTCACCTCTGAATATCATATTCCCCTCCGACATGTCGGGACTAAATCATGCGACATTACGCACGGTTTATGTACATAATGTCTTGAACTTCTTATTTTCTAAATACCTTTAGCAAATATCATTATCATGTTCAAATTTATTTCAGACGTTAAAACAAAAAGACCAATTAAATAATGAATGTTTATCTGTACTGTATGTCGTGTTAAGTAATAAAAAGCAGATTAGTCAGAAAAAATGCCGGAATGCAAACTAATATTTGAAGTTCAGATAGTATACACAGCTTATGCAGTGGAATAAAGCATTAATTTCCCTTGGCCTCTGGAGATATGAAGATTTGTTCACCCTCGAAAAATCATATTTCCCTCGAGCAGAGCCCTCGTGAAATATGAATATTCTTGGGTTAACAAATCTTCATATCTCCCTCAGGCACGGGAAATAAATGTATAATATTCTATAAATAAAGAACAATGGTAAATGCAACTCCCATGTTCTCCAATACTTACTTTCAGATCAAGACCACAAACTGATATACCAGGGTTGTAAGGCATCAAAACATCTCCTTTGTCATGGAATAACTCATATACAGTTTGTAATTCTCTTTTTAGTGTATTCTGAAATAAAAATTAAAAACTTAGGAAATATCTTATACGGTATCCAATACCTAGTAGTAAATTGTATATATGTAATATAATCAATGACAATCCTGCTTTGTCAGCCATCCATGATAATTGATATCAGTCACAGTTGCAAAGGCTTTATCAAACCCCTAATATGTAAACGTTATTTATTATATACTTTGTAGTAAATAGAGATAAATTGCATATGTAATACGGTCAATGTCATTCTGCTGTATCAACTACCAGCAATGATATCAACCCTAAACCAATATAATCCCTCGAGAAAGGTTCTTGGGTTTACATAGGTTTCTCGGGTTGATACAGATGTGAAATTGAAAAAGCTATACGATATACTCTAATATGTAATCAGTATCAGTCATGGTTAAAAAGGCTTTATCAAACCCTTACATATTCTGTTATGTGACATGAGGCACAAAATATTTGTCATGTATATAATAAAGAGTATATTCTATGGCCTTTAAATTTTCAATATCACACACCATATCAACCCTGAACTTATATAATCCCTTGTGCAGACAAGGGATTTACTTACATCTTTGTCTTTAGATACTTGGACTTTTTCTGACGTTTGTGTCAGACATTTGACCATTTCCTCCTGTTTTTTAAACTCTTTGTATAGAGCATCTCCAGCCACACTGACCAGTGCCACAAACATTAACTCATATCGTCTTTTATATCCCTGGTCTTGAGCCGCACCTTTTAACAACCTATAAGTATTGAATGATATATCAATGCAACTGCAATCCAGTGGTTGTCATAGGTTGTAAATCATTTCAAATTAAGGGAAATATCTTCTTAATCCAAAGCTTAGCTCTGATTCCTTGTCTGGATTTTTCTAAGCCAAGGGTCCTTTTTAGTTTGATTAAGTCCCATATTACGTTTTGGATTTTCAAATATTGTGGCCTTGGTCATCACTAAGGAGACATTATTTGACAAAATGCACAGCTGGTGCTGTAAAATTGGTACAGTTTATGTTAATTTTCTCTACCATATTTATTTTTTGTTAATTTATTGCATATGTAGCTTAAATAAAGCTGTTTGTTTTCTCTGTTCAATTTCTTCAATTTCGTCATTCAGTGAGATGTTAGTTTATAATATGCATTAACTGTTATGCTCAATATTGAATCCTGTACCATAAGATAATTATATTTTTTTTATCTATGACCTAAAGTCTTCATGGATAGTTGTCCTATTGGCAATAATAACACATTTCCTTTTTTTTTTATGAAAACAAAATATACACATTTCTTAATATGGTGAAAAGAATTTTTGTTTAAATTAACGGTATCAAATAATAAATACCAGTTTCCAACTAATGAATTGAACATTAAAGACTCTTATAAAAAAAAGTTTGGTAAACCTGGTTTTACTAACTCATAAACCATGAGAAGTTTTTCGTTCAGTCATTATTTGCTTCATACCTATTCAATGATAGGTTTAGGTTTTCTAGATTTTGACCTTGAGTCTAAACCTTCAAGTTACTTGCAATTTTCTATATTTACCAAAACAACTGATGAGCAAATCTGATACTTTTACAAGCTTGTTCCAGTAACAGTTTAGCTAAGGCTGATCCATGGTAACTTTCAAACTTCAATGCCTGAAAAGAATAATAATTTCTTTTATCTCTCACTATATTTAATTTTTAGCCAATAGCATATCATTTTGTCTTCAGATATGACTGTTTTTTGTTGGTCCCAACCACAACTTTAATGAAAGTCTTCAACCAAATAAAAGTTATTCACCGTTAAATTTTGTTTCATAGTCATGATTTCATGGAAACTATTCACTTGCTTAGTGAAAAGACACATTATTCATGAAAAAAGTATTAAAATTAGTATTTAAGGCTGTCCTTTTGGTTCATGTCTGTCATATTTGTTTTTTTGTAAAAAAATTGTTATAAATTAGGCTATTTGTTTTCTTCTTTGAATTGTTTCACATCTTTTCATGTCTGGGCCCATTATAGTAGACTACCGTATACAGCAAGATTTTATTCTCATTGTTGAAGGTTGGAAGGCGACTGATAATTTCTTATATCCACTTTTTTTTTTAACTCTCCTTATTTTGATAGGTATAAGGACTTCAAATACTACTTAAAAATCAAGTACAATTTCATACCTGTATAAGCTGAGGAAGAAAATCAATGAGTTCATCAGTTGGCATATCTTGCAAGCATCTACATGCAAACTCTCTCACGTGTGTGTCTGAATGTCTGTAAACAAAAAGATACAAGTCAACAAATCATCTTACAGAGACACTGATAATGGAAATTAAATTTCATGCATCTTGTAAATTTAACCTTAGATGTTAAATAGTGATTTTCATAACATCCTTATATATGTTATAACATCACATTTATTCACAACCTGTTCACTATTTTTTTATTTACTTTTGAAATGTAACATGTAATCTTTCTATGCAGTTTATCAACTATACTATTTTTCTCATTTCAAAATTTTAAACAACACCAAAAAAATTATAAACATAAATACCGAACTCTGATGAAAATTTTAAACAGAAAGTCCTTTATCAAATGGCAAAATCATAATCTGAAATGAATGGAAAACAACTGTCATATTCCTGACTAGGTACAGGCATTTTCAAATGTAGAAAATTTTAATTTATTTCAGAAAAGTAAAGATTTTTAAAAACATACTGAGGAAGCAGTAATTCTAATGACTGCATGGGATCCAACTTCTTCCATAGTCCTAACAAATCATATATTTCTGATAAATGTGAAAAATCCCAGTTTATCTGTCCCTGTAGTATCCATGGTAACAGATTTGAATAGTCATATAAATAATGTCTATATTGCCACAATATTCCTAACTCATCTGCCTGGCACCTGTAAATACATATTAAACATAAAAGTAAATACCCAACCGCATTTTTGTGCCTGTCCCAATTCAGGAGCCTCTGGCCTTTGTAAGTCTTGTATGATTTTCAATTTTAGTTTCTTGTGTATAATTCGGAGTTTAGTACGACGTCCATTATCACTGAACTAGTAACATATTTATTTAGGGGCCAGCTGAAGGACTCCTCCAGGTGCTGGAGTTTTTCCCTGCATTGAAGACCCATTGGTGGCCTTCGGCTGCTGTCTGCTCTATGGTTGGGTTTGTTGTCTCTTTGACACATTCCCCATTTCCATTCTCAATTTTATCAAACATAAATACTTCCCAATGAGTTTGTTTGTTTTATTCTGTGTATTGGAATGTATTTACAATGTCTACTTTGGATCATTTATTTTCGTGGGTAATAATTTTCATGGATTGTGGAAAAATTGTATATTTGTAAATATCTTATTTTGTTGATTTGCCAAAGACACATACTGTAGATTCATTTGTTTTAGTGGGTATTAATCCTAGTTGATTGAGGAAAACTTGCATTTTCATTGATATTTGTTATCATGGTTTTGCCAATCTCTGTATATAAAGGGGGTCTCATTGGGGGGCGGATCCCGCTTACTGTTTTGTTAAGATTCCCGTATCCCGCTTACACTATGTATGTAAGCAATTCTCATTTTTTTGTCATTTCCCGGGTCCCGCAAGACCTCATGTCCCGTTTTCACCCCCCCCCCCTTAATTTGACTTTCACGTGTCACGCTTATAAAAAATCGTCAATCCCGCGTCACGCTTAGACCCCAATGAGACCCACTATAAAGCTGATAGAAAATGTAATTCGTTGAACATTTCAATTTGTGGTTCACCTGTACCAACGAAACCCACAAAAATTGGTATCAAATGAATAATAATGAATCCACAATACTAGTCTATTGTAAATATTTACAAACTAATCATTGGCTCTAAAACTCTCTACAAAAACATTATTATTGAGTTGTCTGCCACTTTGTCATTCTATAGATTGATACATTATTGGAAATGGTTATAGATGGAGATGATAATTGTGATTTAAAACTTTTTTTCTGTTATTGTATTCCATTAGGACAATTGATCCTTTGCTGTTTAAAACCACAACAGTAGTTTTGTTAAATATTGACTACTGTTATACCACTGACCCAGGTTAGGGGGAGGGTTGGGATCCTGCTAACATGTTTAACCCCGCCATATTATTTCTGTATGTGCCTGTCCCAAGTCAGGAGCCTGTAATTCAGTGGTTGTCGTTTGTTTATGTGTTACATATTTATTTTTCGTTCATTTTTTTACATAAATAAGGCCGTTAGTTTTCTCGTTTGAATTGTTTTACATTGTCTTATCGGGGCCTATTATAGCTGACTATGCGGTATGGGCTTTGCTCATTGTTGAAGGCCGTACGGTGACCTATAGTTGTTAATTTCTGTGTCATTTTGGTCTTTTGTGGATAGTTGTCTCATTGGCAATCATACCACATCTTCTTTTTTATATTACCATATAAATACCAAAGTCTAAACCATAAGAACATATCATATAACTAGGCAGCAAGATCAGATAAAAGCAAAAGTGAGTACAATATAAGACAGCCATTCAGATTCCTGAGAATAACATAATAGAACTGAGCCTTTTAATATTACCATTGTTTATTCTTTTAAAATAAACTTGTAAGTAAAATGTACCAACCATTTAATCTCATTTTTTTTTTTTAGAAAAAGCACGGGGGGGTCTCAACATGGGATTTTGGGTACAGGTGTGCAGCTGGGATTTTAAAAACACCCCCCATTCATATATTGAATAATTGTGAAATCCCTACCTATACATATATTTCACAGCGAAATCATAACCCATTCATATATTTATCAGCTCAAATAGTACCTATATGCATATACTGATATATCACAATCGGTCAATTACTACCTATTGATATATTTCCTCGGTAAAATTGCACCCCATTGATATATTTGACGGATCAAAAAAGGGACCCATTCCAGCGGCACATATGTATATACCTTTATATAGGAAGAGACCCCCCCCGTGAGAAAAAGCCACTAAAAATAATGGCCACATGTCCTAGAATTTTGTATATATTGTATATGAAAGGTTAAGATTTAGACTATATATATTAAAGTGTTCTATTGATAAGTTGAAGCCCATTTTGACAAATTAGACAAGCAAAGAATTTCAGTAAGAAAAATGTAAAATTTCCATTCAAGATGTAATAGAACATCACACATTTTCTTCCATTTATACTTGTCAACTTTTCTCATTTGAAATTTTATATAATCAAATACATGTAATTTGTGTTTTTTCTATTTTTTCCTATCCCTGATCAAAATAATATGCCTTTTAGATTATGAATGCATATCCTAGCTAATGTTGATAGACACAAGCAAGTATATTATGTACTATGTAGTAGTAAATATATCTGAATTATCAGAAACTTACAGAGCCTTAGAGAATAATGATAGCAACTTTTATGAACTAAGCAACGAGCCTTAGAGAATAATGATAGCAACTTTTGTGAACTAAGTAACACACTCTCCATAAACTTTCCTGCAGATCATATTCATTTTGTTTACACTCAAAATAGTTCAGAGGTCTTATATTGTAGAGGAGTAAATACATTCTTCAGCATGAAGTAAATTAAAGTCCTTACAATGCAATCACAAGTCAGATATACAATCAGTAGTACAAATACATGTACCAAGAAAATTCCAGTTGGAAAAAACAATTTCTTACCAGGAAAAGTCTCACCTTTCAATTATAAATCTAGTAAATTGGAAAAAATAGTTATACTATTGATCTATATTTTGTTCATTTGTCAAATGTTTTGCAGATTATAACTTAAGGATGTTCGCTTGTCATGTTTTGGATTTTTTGACGGATTTTCAAAATCCTCTGGTTTTATCAATTTGAATGCCTTAAAAAAATTTGCCCATTGACCCCCATTTATCTTTTTATAAATCTTTTACATGCATAATTATAAGCCATTTGTTAAAGTCTTATAAAATCTTTTTTATTTTTTAATAGTTTTTGAGATCTTTAACTTGTCAATGATGAAGCTATGAAAAATCAAAAGAGAACATTTTCCCGCCAAATTTTCAATGGCATTATCGCATATATCTCGAAAACAAGCACATTGACCTCAACATTTTTTGTTTTTTTTTTATTCCTTAAATAATCCTCTATCAATATATGCTATTGTTATGGAAAGTTATTTATTTTGAAACTGAGTAGCGAACTTCCTTAACATTATAAGTTTTTTCTTTAAATAACTGCGTCTTATCTGATTTACACATCCTTATCGCTATTTGTCAGCCATTACTTGACATCACAAGGGTTCCTGTAAATTTTGACACCACAATAGAAAATAACTGAGGCCACAATATTAATGGAACAAGAAAAATGCTTATTTGGGCCCTTTTTGGCCCCTAATTCCTAAACTGTTAGGACCAAAACACCCAAAATCAATCCCAACCTTCCTTTTATGGTCATAAACCATGTGTTTAAATTTCATAGAATTCTATTTACTTTTACTAAATTAGAGTGCGAAAACCAAATGTCTTCGGACGATGATGACGACGGACAACGATGACGCCAACGTGATAACAATATACGACCAAAAAATTGAATTGCGGTCGTATAAAAAGGATTGTTGTATGTCATCAATAGTTTAAGGGGAGCATATTCTCATGTCTAGAGATGCAAATTGCAAAATTGTGATAATATCTATTGATAACTTTGACATGTGTTTTATGATGCATTTGCAGGAGCAACCAGTAAAAAACACCTACTAATGAAATCTTTCTGAAATACTATCATTAGTCACCAAAAAAACAAGACATTGTAATAATTGTATGAATCAGTTAATCAGAAACTTTTACAGTCTTTTACTTACGATGAAATACAATCTTTCTCCATCACAGCTTTAATAATTTCTTGGATTTCTGGTAATAATGAATTAAAACTTTTCTTTTGTCTACAATAACATGAATAAATAGTAATAATATTATAAAACAAGAATGTGTCCCAAGTACACGGATGCCCATCAGCACTATTATTTTGTATGTTCAGTGGACCCTGAAAATGAGGTTAAATCTCTACTTTGGCATTAAAATTAGTAAGATCATATCATAAAGAACATGTGTACTAAGTTTCAAGTTGATTGGACTTCAACTTTATCAAAAAGTACCTCGACCAAAATCTTTAACCTGAAGCGGGACAGACGGATGAACAGACCCACAGACCAGAAAACATAATGCCCATAAATGGGGCATAAAAACAAAAATTCTATTCATCTTTTAATTGTCTTGCAGATATTTTGAATTGAAATCTTAGTTCCGGTGTCACTGATATCTGCCTCATGTCTCTTTTTGTTTACTGTAATCCAACTTTTCGGCAGCACGATTTATATTTAAAATATTTTTTCCTCTTGTCCAAGTCGAGAAATTAAATTAATGGAAAAAATTACTTTGTCTGTAGTAGATTGACTTTTATTACCACTAAAATTGATAATATAAAATGTATATTCAAAATAACTCTATCATATCTTTTTAAGGTGGTACCCAACACCTTCACTAAAATTAATATGGCTCGTTTAATTTTAATAAAATTTTCAAAGTATTTACTTCAACCCTTTGAAAAAAATATAAAAATCTCAAAAAATTGAACCAACCATTTTATCAGAAAAATTACACTGGTTATATAGCAGTTTGACAAACACTAATTTTGATCATTGAGAAGCTTAATATTTCTTTTACAACACAAAGTAATTCAAATGTTTAGCTGACTTTACAGAGTTATCTCCCCGTAGTGTTAGGTACCAACTTAAGACTGAATACTGTTATATTCCTAGCGCACTAAAATGCTCAGAAGAAACTTAATTTTTCTGCAAAACAAATTATGGTAAAGCTATTACTTTTTTTTTTTTTATATCTGTTATTTGATGAAGAAGATGGCCATATTGAATTTCGTATTATCACCCTCTTTTCAAAATTTTGAGATTCTTACAAAGAAACACTTTACATGATGGGGATAGCTGGTATGGATTTAAAATCACAACCATATTTTTTTTATTCTGACACCTTCATCAAGTTAGTAACAAAAGAAAAGATAAAATATCCAACTTACGAAATTTTAGATGTCATTACTGTAGGGAATTCAACATGACAACCAAAATCTGGAAAATTTATCTGGAAAAGAAAAAAAAAATATACCCATCAATTTTAAAGTCAAAGCATTTAATACATTCATAATATATTACATTTCAAGTCTTGTCATATGTAACGGAGCATCTGGGTAATCCCAGGAGGTGATGTTGATCACTTATTAAATGGCATTTGCAGCAGATACTTTTAAAACAAAAATCAAATGAAAAATGGTTGGATTATGTGTGAGCCAATGCTCCATGCCGAGGGCTTCACTTTGACCTATAATTGTCTAATTTTTACACATTGTGACTTGTTGTCTCATTGCCACTCATACAGTTGATTCATTTATTTTCGTGGGTACAAATTTCATGGATAGAGGAAAACTTTTAAAATGTTTGTTGATATTTAATTTCATGGTTTGGCCGAAGTATGCATACAAGCCTATGGAAAATGTTGTGTTCATTGAACATTTTATTTCGTGGTTCCCCTGTTTCCATGAAATCCATGAAAATTGGTATCCAACGTATAATAATGATTCCACAGTACCACATTTTTTTTATATCTATTTGATTACAACTGTGAATAATTGTTATGTTAAGAGAAGAGGGGGGTAGGAGGGTCCTGATCCCAAAATCCCAGGCTTAAAAACACGAAATCCTGAGGTCCTGAATTCAAATTAATTTAAATCCCGACATTCTGTAATTCGAATAAAGAATTCCCAGATCTGGAAAGGGTCAATCCCAAAATCCTGAGCTTAAAAACGCCCGATCCTGGAGTCCTGATAAAGGTCCTATCCCCCCTCAGAGAAGCATTATGATTATCAAATTGCATATAAAAATTTGGATGTTAAGGCCAAGTTTATATCTCTATTATGGATAGAAAAAAGAGCTATTCCAAAATTTGTAAGGTATGTAGATGGGCGGCACTCATGAATATGAAATTTTTGTAGTCGCATTTCCATTAGAACTTTTTAAGAATAATAAGTTCAATGAAAATTGTTACTTTACCGGGTTGTCAAGTTTTTAAAAATTGCCTCCAACAGCATGACCCACTAAATGTTTCATTCTTAACTCTTAAGTTTTTTTTGTACTTTTTTTTATATACAAGTTCAATACTATAACTGTCTTTACCTGCATCAATACAGTATCATTCTGTATAACAGAACCAATAGGTAACAACGGATCAGCTGCAGCATGCATTCTTAATGGAACTAGGTGACTCCCTCGTATCAACTCTCTACAAAACACATTTGTACAACATTTTCAGAGTCTTGTTAGGGTTAATCTTCTTTCATGAAATAACATTTAAATTAGCAAAACTGGCCACCTCATTGGAATTTGTTTTCTTCATACTGAATAGATTAGCATACATGTTGTTCCACTTGTATTTTTGTCGATCTGATGAGTTAAGTCTTTTTGAACTGATTTTTATAGTTCGTTCTTATGTTGTACTGTTATACCATTGTCTAGGTTAGGGAGAGGGTTGGGATCCCGCTAACATGTTTAACCCTGCCACATTATGTATATATGTGCCTGTCCCAAGTCAGGAGCCTGTAATTCAGTGGTTGTCGTTTGTTTATGTGTTACATATTGGTTTGTGGTTCATTTTTTTATATAAATAAGGCCGTTAGTTTTCTCGTTTGAATTGTATTACATTGTCATTTCGGGGTCTTTTATAGCTGACTATGTGGTATGGGCTTTGCTCATTGTTGAAGGCTGTATGGTGACCTATAGTTGTTAATGTCTGTGTCATTTTGGTCTCTTGTGGAGATCATTGGCAATCATACCACATCTTTTTTTATAGTAAAAGAGTGGCAAGGATTTAAGCAGAAAATATCAGCATTTTTTTGAAAATTATGTTGGTACAAGTCTTTTGCTTTCCTCTACTTTTAAACTTAAGGTAAAGTTACAGTAAATATGTCATGTCACAGTAAATGGTCAAGTCACAGATTTTTATAATTTTTTTGGATATAGCTATGGTTTGTATAACTAAACAGAAATTGAAAAAAAAATGCAGTCATAATTTTTTTATTTTTTTAAATGTCACTGAATGGATTCTTTCAAAAAATGAGAGTATTTGTTTAGAAACACATACAATTTGGCAAAAAATGTTCTTGAAAAATCCATGTTCTGTGATAAATAATTTTTCACCAAACACACCATATTTATTGTCCCTGCAGCTTACCTGATGGTAAGAATTCTATTATATTGTGTCACATGGATTGCTTTCTCCTTAAAGTATGTGTAAGAAAATTGTATATGTATATAAAAAGTGGAAATAAACAAAACCAAAACAACAGTTTCATTTTTTCCCCCTTTGTTCACAAGCAAATAATAAGCCAAGTTGGTTCATGTCTGTCATATATGTTTTTTAGTAAATTGTTTTGTAATGAATTAAATCAGGCAATAAGTTTTCTAAATTGAATTGTTTCCTTTTTTTTCTGTTAGGGCCTTTGATTGCAAACTATAGGGTATGGGTTTTTCTCAATGTTGAAGGCATAGTTGCCTATAATTGCTTACATCTACTTTGAACTTTGGGGGATAGTTGTCTCATTGGAAATCATACATCTCCATAATTTTGTATAAGACAAAGCAAAAAATAATCATACTATGGTGGATAGTTGTATCATTGGCAATCATACCACTTCTATTTTTACAGGACTAATTTCACTATAAATCATATTTCAACAATTCAATTTTGAAACTGGTACCAATACATACTCTTTTTGTGAGTAAAGTTGTATAGTGACTCCACCCAGAACCGTCTGTAATTTATCAGTAGCATTTGCAGGACTGTTGTTACCAGTAGCTACTGATTTCTGACCATACAAAGTCAGACATAGTCTTGTCTCCCTTGGCAAGGCCATTAATATCACTTTTTCAAAATTTATCCTGGAAAATAAGGAAACAGTTTCATCAAATAAAGAGACTGATTTTTATTTCTTTTTATATTACTCTCAAATTTTTCATGTTAATTGCTTCAAATTTTTTTTGTAATCCACTGCACAGTGATTTGATTCTCAATTTTCAAACATATTTTATGTTATTCAATAGAAACGATCCAAGTTTTACTTATTCACAACAATTTATATTGGTGTTATTTTTCTACTTGATAAAGTCACTAAAATAAATTGCTCCCAAAAATTATTTGGTTTTCAGTAATGAGATTTGAACAATGGTAAACTACTATTGTAGCAGGGTGCATGTGTAGTGTAATGTTCTGTTAGATGTTACAATTTTCACATAATTTTTAAAATGCTATTTCAGTTGTTTTCTCATTGTAATATTTTAAAGCAAAAAGGGTCAAAGCACAACAATTAATTTGTGTGTGACCGATAAAACCATTGCGGGTTTTTTTCTCTCTAAAATTACAGAAATTTTATAACATTATTGATCTGTCTACTTTACCATTCGTCCCACAGTATTCTATCACACAGGCCAGTATTATTGATAGCTTTAAAACTCGTCATTCTGTCCAGCTCAATCTTCTTGTTAGCATAGTACAGAGAACATACAATTTTATATTCATCATATCTGAAATTAGATTAGAGGTATTAGATATTAAATGTATTTTGGTAAGAGGGCAGCTGTTTTTCTAGACATAACTCAAGAACTGTTAAAGTGACACTACCCATATCTAAACTTGATCTGTCTTTTGTTGTAATAAGCATTGTGTATAAGTTTTATATCATTTGGCTGAGGCAAACTAAAGTTAGACAACGGAAATCAATTGGGATGTATGGATGGACAAGGGTAACACCTCTCCACTGCAGTGTGGGCCTAAAAATTAAAAAATCTCTTTTTTTCTGTTTTGGCCATGGTGTTGTCAGTTGATTTTCAACTTGTGAGTTTGAATGTCCCTTTGGTATCTTTTGCCTCTCTTTTAAAGTTCTTTAGTTTGTCATTTTTATGGTATTGTGATTTAATTTATTTATATATATAAACCTAATACAAAATATGGTTAAATTGAGGTATTTTGGTAAATGACAAAAAAGTTAATGATCTCCTTTTCTTCTCAAAATCTTTGACTTTATATATACTTACTTTGAGGACCAAAATAATTATCAACTTTTTGGCGTATTATAAACAACAAAATACGGTACTTACCTTGTTGACCAGTATGAAGGAATTCTGTGTACTGTTGCTATATGTAATATGAAATTATCTTCAACAGTGGTTACTGATTTACTGCCTGAAAATAAATTAAAAACAAATATGCAATTTGAAGTCTATATAAGAGTGAAGCGCAACACCATCAAATCAGTTAGAGAAAAAGGAAATGTTTGCCTGTTGTTGGCCCATCCATGACCTTTACCATCAAAATAAGTGTCAACAGTAAAGTTTATAACATGAAACTATCAAAAATACCTAGAAAATAAAGTTTCAATAAATCTTTAAACTTAATTAATATTAAAAGAAGATGTGGTATGATTGCCAATGAGACAACTTTTCACAAGAGATCAAACGACACAAAAATTAACAACTATAAGCTTATGTCAGTCTAAACAGAAGTACATTACAAGCAAAAACCTTTTAGATTTTAATTACATTTATATATCCCAGTCAAATTGATCAGAGTTGGTACATATACTCCTTGTTTCATCTTTGTCATCACCAATCAGAGAGTCTGTTACATCTACTTACCCCAGTCTGCCTTGACAGTAGAACCAATCAGAAAATCTGTTACATCTACTTACCCCAGTCTGCCTTGACAGTAGAACCAATCAGAAAATCTGTTACATCTACTTACCCCAGTCTGCCTTGACAGTAGAACCAATCAGAAAATCTGTTACATCTACTTACCCCAGTCTGCTTTGACAGTAGAACCAATCAGAAAGTCTGTATGGAATGTTATGCAGTACATTCTAATGAATTCTTTCACAGCCTTCAAAAGCTGTTCTAAAGCCTCTTCCATTTCTTCTATCAATGAACATTTAATTGCCATACTGAAAATATTTTAGATACGTTTAAAAATATTTCATTACTTAAAGTAACTAGAGGCTCTAAAGAGCCTGTGTCGCTCACCTTGGTCTATGCGAAAATTAAACAAAGGACACATATGGATTCATGACAAAATTGTGTTTTGGTGATGGTGATGTGTTTGTACATCTTACTATACTGAACATTCTTGCTTCTTACAATTATCTCTATCTATAGTGAACTTGGCCCAGTAGTTTCAGTGGAAAATGTTAGTAAAAATTTACAAATTTTATGAAAATTGTAAAAAATTGACTATAAAGGACAATAACTCCTTAGGGGGTCAATTGACCATTTTGGTCATGTTGACTTATTTGTAAGTCTTACTTTGCTGTACATTATTGCTGTTTACAGTTTATCTCTATCTATAATAATATTCAAGATAATAACCAAAAACAGCAAAATTTCCTTAAAATTACCAATTCAGGGGCAGCAACCTGTTGTCCAATTCATCTGAAAATTTCAGGGCAGATAGATCTTGACCTGATAAACAATTTTATCCCATGTCAGATTTGCTCTAAATGCTTTGGTTTTTGAGTTATAAGCAAAAAACTGCATTTTACCCCTATGTTCCATTTTTAGCCATGGCGGCCATCTTGGTTGGTTGGCCGTTTCACCGGACACATTTTTTAAACTAGATATCCCAATGATGATTGTGGCTAAGTTTGGTCAAATTTGACCCAGTAGTTTCAGAGGAGAAGATTTTTGTAAAAGTAAACAGACGACGCCGATGGACACAAAGTGATGAGAAAAGCTCACTTGGCCCTTCGGGCCAGCTGAGCTAAAAAGGATGGGACACAAAAGTAAACCATACTTATTAATTCCTCTCCGAATAACTGTTTATTACAATATAATATCAATATGTCAATATATGAGCATGCAGACTTTCAAAATTTACAATACTTTTTGAGTGTATAGCTTTTGAAAAAGAATGACAATAAAATCTGAAAAATTGACAATGATGATGATATGAATAAACCAAAATTACACTATTAATCTTCAAATGACAACCAATCTCTCAGACCTTTTGATCGCAATTACAAGGCACAATTCATAGTTAAAGCTTCTAAAAAATATTTTCTATTAATGTTAACTGTATTTACAATATGATAAACTCATCTGTTAACAACTTTTTATGTGATTGTTGTAAATGTCTATGGTAAAATTCACAAAGAGCAAGGTGAAAATGTCATTTATTTGTGAGGGGCTTAAAAGGGGGAAGGAGGGTGGCATCTGCACAGAAGAATGCAAAATAAAATAGCCATTTCACGATGAACGAAAAAATTTAAACAATCTTGCACGTTGATCTTTTTACCGATTTCACGAAACACAGTGAATTAGGAACCTTATTCACGGCTGCACATGAAAAAAAAATGGCAAAACAAGTTGCATGAAAATAACCCTTTACCACCCTCATTGCAGACATTGCTGTTTCACTAAACATTATACAAAAAACAATTTTTGAAAATCAGGTCAAGGTCAGATGAACCATGTCAGACGGACATGTTCACTTTACAATCATTCCATAAACTAAATATAGTTGACAGTTTGCTTATTATGTGAGAATATTGGTTTACAGATCTATGTTTACCATAAAAAATAAAATAACAAAACATAATTTACAAAACTCAACTGCTTGGAAGAAGTATTATAGCAACAGCGTTGAATACTAAGTAATAAGATTAGCAAGTGTTCTTCAAAGCAACCCAAAACCGTAAGACTATTCTACATTGTATACTTAGTATCTATAAGATAATATAACTCCTTTAACATATAGTACATGTACTGATTTCTTTACTTTTGTTAGCTTTTTGCAGTAAAAACTGTCTAGCAGAATTATATTTCATAATAAAAATCTATTAATTAATACATAAAACAATATTTTTTCTAATAATGTTAGTTTTGTTACTACATAACATGTTAAACACAGAAAAGCTTATTTGGTTGAAATTATTACAGAAACAGGCTTTGACTTATCCTATAAAGAACGGAGTCTATTGTCAAAGATTTTTCTTCTAAAGACAGGACTATAAATTTAACATCGGAAGCAATTTTAAAGTCAAATGCCCACAGAATCTTATTAAAGCTCGTTCTAATGCAATGAAATACTGCCTAGCTGGTCTAAAGGTAGCATGCTTGTTTCAAATGCCTGTGAAATTGTGTCTGATCCAAGGCTAGGTCAAACAGACAGTTTAAAAATTTGGTATTTCCTATTCTTCTAAGCAGAAGTGAGATAGTACGGCATAAGCGCAAGACCAGTCATCTACAAGTTACAATAATGTTTCTGGGTAGGAAGAAATTATTCCTTCATACGTTACTTTATTAAATGCATGTAACACATTTACAACAAATGTTAAAAAAATACAGATTTTATCATAAACATGATAAATGGCCAAATTCACCAATTAATGGTGAATGGTGAACATACAGTTATCTTACAAAAGTTTGAGGCAAATATACTCAAAATATACTTAGAACTTACTTTCAAGTGTAAAATGATATAAAGCTACATCATATTTTAATAAGTTTTAGGAAAAGTCCTTTTTTAGGAGATCCAAGCCTGTTTTTAGAAATTCAGATTTTACCAATGAAAATAAGCTGCAGTACCAAAAAGCTGTGACCAAAATAACGGCTAAAATTTTACCATTCCATATAATTCTGCTTACTAGATAGGTTGAATATAAACAAAGGGTTCACTACTACCAAACTAAAGAAATGTTAACAAGAAACAGATTATATTAAAAGAACAATTTAAATGATGCATATGTCAACTAGCATGACTAGACAGTACCCAACAGCACAAGTTCAAATATTTATACAATGAGTTTAAAAATACCGTTAAAAGTTCATTATCTCATTAAACATAAGCAGAAGTAGATTTGCCTATTTGTTCTCATGGTAAGCTTGAACAAGTTTTATTGCTGTAACTGATTGACAGATTTCAATATTTACTTTTACACTTTAAATTTAAATTCTGTGATTCAGAATCTAAAGGATTATTGGAAATTTTATTGTTTGTACACCAAAATGAAAATAATATTACTTCTTGGACAACTTTACATTGTTTAAGATGTTATCAGCCAATCACTTGATTTTAGAGTCCACTTTTGAAATTTTAGCCACAATACACCAGGTTCTGGACCTATGAATTGCTGATAAATCTTATAACAGGAATTAGATGGGGAAACGTACAACCACAAATGTTGAACTTTAATTAGATAATGAACTTTCAATGGTATTTTAAAACATTGTTTAAGTAGATTCTCCTTTTCTTGTCTTTGTCTTATCTTACTTAATTAGCATATAACATAATAAAACAATCTGCATCCAAAAATGGTTCACATAAATTATTTCACTTAAGACAAATTTATGGCTAATTCAAAGTTTACTTTGTACAGTTTTCCCTTATCGTGAATATTAAGCAAAATTGTGATCAAAAAGATCATTTTTACAATTTTCCCAATCGTGAAAAACATATGAGAAAAAAATTAGATATTTACGTGCAATTGTTTTTAAAAACTAAACCTAATATAAGAAGACTCAGGTTTCGAATAATTCTACAGCGTATCTTTATCATGGAAATTTCATTATGTAAGTCTTAACCCTTTACTCCATGGAAATTATTTTTTAACATACTTGATTCGCGTAGGATTTTTTTCAATAAAAAAAATTTATCAGGTTAAAAGTATTAAAAAGCATTGTTAAAACGAATATTTCATCAATGAAATTCCAGTCAGATATTCTCATGAATAACCTGTTTATATTGTAGATACAACTTTTATTAAGTCTGATTCTCATTTGTCTTATGCAAGACGTTTTAACTGAGGCACTGCACAGGCGTCAAAAGGCGTCATTATGGAGTAAAGGGGGTGGCGTCAAAAAGCGTCATTATGTAGGCAAGGGTTAAACAAGTCATGTCAGCCACAACCAACAATATTCAACCCCCCCCCTTTTTTCACAGTGCAGTGAATCACTGAACACCACTGAAAGCTGATCTAACCAAAACTCCTTAATTGTACATAAAATTAAATACACTAGCAGAAAGGGTACCTTTGAAGAGGAAAAAGAGAATCTACATTTTGAATAATCTACATTTCTATCAGAAATACATAGCTTTTATATTAATATCAAGAATTTATAGAAAATAAGACCTGGAAAGGTTCTAAAAGCTTAATGCATGATAGGAGTAAAGACCCTCATCATATCAAGATATATTTCAAAACAGGAAACATAATTACCCATGTTTAAGATACCTTAAGGATGAAATGAGTCATTTTACATACATGTAAAATAATAAGTGTAACGATTTGCCAAAACTCACAAAATCATGGAATTGTTTTCAAAATTTGATTTACTATATATGTTTTGTTTCGTTTGCTTTTCTTCTTCATTTTTTAACATGTTTAAAGAATAGGCACCCTTACACAAATGATATAGACATCAAATAGTAAATGTATGTATTCTCTGGCAAATCGATACACCTACAAGCAAAAGATAAAATAATCAAAACTGAACAAAAACAGGTAAAATAAGAAACTAAATGTGAACTACAACATAAATGCAAATTAAAGAAATCTACAAAAAAAATATGATAGAACAATTGTGAAATGGAAAAGCAACCTAAATATACATTGAAATGGTCAATGGTCTTAACATTTGTAGTTTAAAGCTTTGTATGATAGATTTGTGTTCTAGACTGTTCCAGAATTAATTGCATTGGGATTGGATGGAAGGCGCTCCAATTCAATGGGTGGACTATATTTTAGAAAGTAAGCTTGAATAGCGACTGGAAAAATAATCAAATTATAAGCAGGAGGGGGGGGGGGGGGGCATACAATAAAGAGTGCCTTCTGCCCTGCCATACATTTATTTCAGGAACATTCCTCAAACAGATCTGCACAATTTGGTAACATGTTATGGATTTGAATCCATTATTATTAAAGCTCATAAAGTATACACTTTATATTCATTAAATACATTTCTATATTTAAATTATGATATTATTCTGATGTCTGGTTACACAAAATCCTATCCAAAACAATCGTCATTTTAAACTCACCCTATGGCTTGTTGTGTGGCATAGTCTTCTGTATCTTTAGACAAAACTTGACTCTCCTGGCTCTACAAAAAGTTAAATATTTAACATACTGTTGATTCATTTATTTTCTTGGGTACCAACTTTCTTGGATTGAGGAAAATCGCTGTTTGTAGATGTTTGGTTTTAGTTTGTAACCCAGATTTGTTTTCTTTCAATGGACTTGTGACTTTTGAACAGCAATATACTACTGTTGCCTTTATTTGATTTCAAGGTTTTGCTTAATCATAGGCATATATTACTATATATAGAACATTTGAAATACATTGAACATTCAAATTTGTTGTTTACCTCTACCAACAAATTCCATGGAAATTGTTTTTCAACAAATAATAAATCCACAGTATTTTACATACTGTGAGTTCATTTATTTTGAAGGATACTTGATTTTGTGGTTTTGCAAAAGTTTGGACACAAGCCTACATGATATTTATATTGTTTAAACATTTAAATTGCCTGTAAATCAGTGGTTGTCTTTAATAAGTGTATTTTAATAGAACTTTGTTTCATACAAATGTTTTTCTCATTTGAATTGTTTTATGTTGATCATGTCAGGGTCTTTTAGAGCTGACTATACAGTACTGGCTTGCTCATTGTTGAAGGTCTTACAGCAACTTACATCAATGAATCAGGTAGATAGTTGTCTCATTGGTGGTTATACCACAATTCCTTATCTTAATATAGTGACACAAGCTTGAAACTTACTGTGAGCTGGGCTACAATGTTTTCCACTCTCTGAAGAGTTTTTGTTATGTCCATAGTTTCTATCTTACATAAAGTCAAACATATGGCCTTCACAGCCTGGCTTAACTGTTGAGACCTGATCAGGGTTGTCTCATTCTGAAAATAAATGAAAGAATTGTGCAAAACTTGTTATTCTAATTCTTAATTTAAACACAAATTTAAAGAATGAAATTCTATAAATGAACCAACATCTGAAGTGGTGAGTGTGCGGTAGGGTAACAATATAAAATAACACCAAAAAAAGAGCTTCTCTTACAAATGTATATACGTTTTTGAATTTGCCATACATGCCATAAGGTAACATATTTATACAATACACACATAATTAGAAAGTAAGGAACTTTATTATGTTTGTATTGAATAGAATAAGTAAATGTTAACTTGCCTGTCAACTCACTATATAGGATTATCTTCTTTCAATATTTTTGTTTTATATTGGTCTTCTCAACAGATTGACATTCAATGCACAAATTATTTTTTTTAGTACTTTTATTACTTTAAAATTTCACAGTACCTTTAAAATATGGTCTCTTAATTTCTCAACTTCAACATAAAAGGCATTCAGAAGAATCTCCATCTGTTCCCTGAATAAAATAATAAATATGTTTCATTTGTGATACCCAAATAAAAAGTGTAGCTATATTTCTGAGATATAGCATATATTTGTGTGCATTTATTATTGCGATTTTGTCATTTTTAGACTTAAATGCAATTTAATTTTTACGAGTTTGAGAAAATCCTGTTCTATTCATATAAAATATTTCAAAACGCGAGTTTAAATTATTGCGTTTACAACTCTGTCTCATTTTTCGCAATAATTTCTGAATGTACAGTACTGCTATATTGAAATTTTTGTTTTGAAGGTTTTGTTTTCTGGCAAATTTCTCAATTAAGAAACAAATGGGGAAGATATTCCTTCAGGTAAGTTTTTTGTATGAGGAAGATAAGATTAAGCAAAAATAAATGGGTAATGTGTTCATGGGACACAGATGATGCCCCAACTTGCATATAACATTATAAAGGGACATAACTCAAGAGTGGTAAAAATGACTCTACCTAACACCTGATCTTAGTTTTATGGTAATAAGCATTGGATATAAAGTTCATAACATTTGGTTGAAGCAAACTAAAGTTGGGGAATGAAAACGAAAAATTCAGCATTTTTTTCCATTTGTTAAGGGGCATAACTCAGTCTGAAGTTGTTACAAACACCATAATACATATGGTAGTGTTGAATTACTCATATTGTTGAAAAAAAAGGATTTCAAAACTATTGTAAACCAGATGCTCCGCAGGGCACAGCTTTATACGACCGCAGAGGTCGAACCCTGAACAGTTGGGGCAAGTATGGACACAACATTTAAGCTTGATACAGCTCTGAATTTGGATTGTGATTAAATAGTTGACACAACATAGGTTTCTAACACAGAATGAATGTGGTCTAAGAACTTAAACTTAAAAACTTAAAAATTTTAAATTGGACATTTACCTATTATGGTCCAATATCCAAAATCTAAATACATGGTTAGATTCAGCATATCATAGAACCCCAAGAATTCAATTTTTGATGAAATCAAATAATGTTCAATTTTAGACCCTTTAGACCTAAATGTGGACCAATTTGATAACCGGGCCCAAATACTAAAAATCTAAATACATGGTTAGATTCAGCATATTGAAGAACCCCATGTATTCAATTTTTGTTGAAATCAAACAAAGTTTAATTTTGGACCCCGATTTGGACCAACTTGAAAACTGGGCCCATAATCAAAAATCTAAGTACATGTTTAGATTCAGCATATCAAAGAACCCCAAGAATTCAATTTTTGTTAAAATCAAACTAAGTTTAATTTTGGACCCTTTGGACCTTCATGTAGACCAATTTGAAAACAGGACCAAAGATTAAGGATCTATACCACGGTTAGAATTGGCATATCCAAGAACTCATTTTTTGATGAAATCAAACAAAGTTTAATTTTGGACCCTTTTGGCCCCTTATTCCTAAACTGTTGGGACCAAAACTCCCAAAATCAATCCCAACCTTCCTTTTATGGTCATAAACCTTGTGTTTAAATTTCATAGATTTCTATTTACTTATACTAAAGTTATAGTGCGAAAACCAAATGTCTTCGGACGACGACGACGTCATACCAATATACGACCAAAAAAATTTCAATTTTTGCGGTCGTATAAAAATACCTCTGAAACTTGATTGACAATCTATAAACACTTTAAAAAATAAGAGTTTGTATTATACTGTATAGTAAAGTAGAACTTTACAAGGAACACTCAAAATCAGCCTTTTAATACACCAGGAGAAAATTCATTGTATCATAACACCATGGGTTTGTAGAGTACATCAAATTTACTACCAGAAAACTGGTTAATTGGTCAAAAGATTATCTTAGAATCGGTTAGTCAAAACTGTCCAATGTGGCAACACTATTTTTCTACATAAGATAAACAATACTAGTACATACTTGTTGGCAATCATTTCATCTGTCTTCACATAATCTTTAGGGAAATACAAGCATTGGCTATCATCATCAATCTGAAAATTAAACAGTAATTTACACTTACAAATTTGAACCTTATGAATTGGACTTATCAACAGGTTTGTACTTACATAAGCAACATAACAGGTGCTCCATGTGGAGCAGAAACTGCTTGCTGTTCAGGAGCACCTGAGATCACCCCCAGTTTTTGGTAGAGGTTTATGTTGCTCAGTCCTTAGTTTTTTGTGTTTGGTTTTGTTGTTCATCTTTTTGTAGTTTACTGTTTTTCCCATGACATTGTTAGTTTGTTTTCCGCTTGAGTTTAATTATTCCTTTGGCATCTTTGGTCTCTTTTTTTAACAAATGCGATTACAAAATATGATATAAACATGTGTACTTAGTCTGAGAAAACCTAATTTATTCATAAGTTGTAATAAGTTATGAAAAAGCTGTTATTAACTAGGAACTATTCATTGTGTCTTTATGTTCATTTGTTTTTTTTTAATGCATCAGTAAGTCTTTCAAACTATTTTTTTACAATTGACTCTTTTATAGTTTTAATGTTTGAAATGTTTAAAAAAATAATTTAAATATTGACAATTTTGTGTCTTTTTTTTTAATGGGTTGTAACTTCACATTATAAGACACAAAAACAGAACAGTCCAGCAACTTTATAGTGGATAGTATAGAAGAACAATCTTAAGTCTAAATAGACAAATGAAAAATATACTTCAGCTGCTGTGCATCACTTTGTTAAATTCTATTTAAAACTCACAGTTCTAAGAAATGGTAATAAGACTTCCTGCCTCCTCATTAGGGTAAACTTTATATCTTCATCAAGCTTCAAGCAGTTATGGACATATTCATATCGACACAGTGGAAACTTACTGCAAATTATAATGAGTCAAATTATTTTCTTTTTTACTACAAACAAAGGCATAGAACATCAATTAATACAACTTTAATTTTGATTTTTCTTTTGATCTCTTTTAGAAATTCTCTTATTTCTCTCTTGCATTATCTGTATTTTTAGCCAGGTGTGGAGTATAAGATATACAGATCCAAGTAATATGTCTGTAGAACGGGTTTTGCTCATTGTTGAAGGCTATACAGGGATCTGTAGTTCAACTTCTACATTATTTGGTCTCTTGTGGAAAGTTGTCATATCAAATCTTCATTCTTTTTATTTGTATGCATTCATTAAGTTATATTTATAGCATAGTATTCCGAGTTAGACAAATAAACTTTCGAACGCGTAGCGTGAGAAGTTTATTTGGCTAACGAGGAAGGCGTTGCTATAAATGATTTGTGACATGAATGACACGCCCATGACAGTCCGTGCAAAAAAAAATCACGTTTGGCGCGAAAATCTATCAAAGCGCATGATTCTGAAGGAAGCGATGATGGCAGACACATTCTCTCTACCCTTAGAGACTCTACCAGATTGGCTTGAAATTGAAAATGAAGATAGGGATGATTTGGTTCTCTCTCAGGTGTGTACTATTTTTTTAATTGAAATAAAATGATTTCCGCTTATTATTGTCATATTGAGGCACGGACCCCCTTTGTTTGCCAAAATGTTAAAAAAAAATGTTTTTTTTTTACCATATGTACAATTTACTACAATATTAAATTGATACCAAGTCCTACAAATTAATAATCAGTCGATACCATACATTTTCTACTATCTACACGATCCCCAAGCGAAAATATTTGTTTTTACCTTGGGGCCCCAAAAAGGGAAGTCCATGTTCAAAAATGCATGTGCTTCTAATCGTGAATCGGTAAATTTTTACTGTGATGTGATGTCATTTATATGCCCCATATTGGACCTTTTTTTTTGGAAATATAATTATTTCATTCTCTTGAAACGATTTTTTACTATTTTGCAGGTTCTTCAAGAAGTCGAGGAAGACATGTCGTTAGCCAATGCGTCGGAAACAATAGAGGAGAATATTAGACTGTCGCAAATTCATCCAAATATGGAACCATTTTATAACATGAGTGTATCTCAAGCTGTGGATTACTACCACTTGGGAACATTTGAGCTAGGAGATTTCTTGCTAACCGACTTCAAAGATGAGGATGTCGAACCGGTGCGTTTTACCGCACCCGTTTTAGACGAGGATGTCGAACCGGTGCGTTTCACTGCACCAGTTTCAGATGAAGATATATAGAAAAGTTGATATCGTCTCAAACAAACGCGAACACGAAAAAGAATACAAAGTGGTCAATTGGTGTTTTTAATGAATGGAGAATCGCAAGATCTAAACATGGCGATAGTATTGCTGACATACACATGCTTGAAGCTGCCGAAATGAACCACTGGCTACAACGTTTCGTGATTGAAGTGCGTAATAAGAAAGGCGAGGAATATCCCCCCAAGTCACTCTATAGCATAATATGTGGATTATTGCGCTATTGCAAGGACATGAACGTGAATGATAAGAACTTTCTTGACGAGATAGACTTGAGATTTGTTACTTTCAGACGCGTCCTTGATTCTCGGATGAAAGAATTGTTATCAAAAGGGTTCGGAACAAAAGTTAAAGAGCTGATCCTCTCAGTCTACAAGATGAAGAACATTTGTGGCAAAAGGTTTTTTTTGGAATGACGAATTCTGTATCGCTCCAGCATACTGCTTTTTTCTATGCATGTAAACTTTTTGGTTTGCGAGGACGAGATGAACACCGTAATCTAGACTGTTCCCAATTTGAAATTGGGACCGACCAAACTGGAAAGTATGTGCGCTTCATAGGGAGGAGTACAAAAACTTTCAAAGGAGGTTTATCCCATCTTAGTCTGGATAACAAGGATATCAAACATTACTCCGAAGAAGGTAAGACATTTATTTGTATTTTCTAAATGGTTCTTTATGTTGCTTTAATATATATATATAAGTAAGAATATGCTGTATAGTTGCCAATGAGAAAACTCCACAACAGACCAAATAACTTGTATATAGAAGTTAACAACTATAGGTCCCCGTTCCATCTTCAACAATGAGCAAAACCCAAACCGCATTTATAGTCAGCTGAATACCCATATTTGATTGCATTGTCAGTACTTTTAACAGTATGTGAAATATACTGTTAAATGTGATTTTCAACCCATTACAAAACAGGATTAAATAGATATGACGATATTAAAGATTGTATCCAGTTTTCATATGTTCTGTGCATGATAAGTTTTATTTGTTAATTTCATGTTGCTGTATTATTTAATATGTAACTATAAGCAAGTAATATTCCTAAGAATATTGTGTATTTGTGTATATTATATTTTAGTTTAATTTTTAATAATTTGCCGTAAATGTAAAGTCAAATATTTAATGGACGAGATATTTTCATCTAGTTTTATTTTTAAATCATCTATCTGTAAACTTCATTAACTTTTCTATTACCATTGTAGGTCCTCGATGCATTGCTACACATTTTCAGAAATATTTAGAGGCGCTCGGTAATGATGGCATCTTTTACCGTAAACCACTCGAGGGAAATTCTGAGCAAACTGTTAGATATGGAAAGCAGGCTATTGGCATTAACAAATTGGACCTTTTCATGAAGGAAATTTGTCAGAAAGGTGGTATTCAGGGCAACTTTTCAAATCATTCATGCAAGCGTACATGTGCGACTCAACTATACCAAGCAGGGATCGCGGAACAGGAGATAATGTGTAGAACGGGGCACAGATCAAATACTGTCCGAACCTACAAAACTTCAAATGAAACAATACAGAAAAAGGTTTCACATGTGCTTAATCCGCCTCGAGATGCCACCGAAACTGCAGAAGGATCCTTTTTCGAGGAAAATTCTAGTGATGAACTGACTACTGAAAATACGAGTGTGTTAGCCACACCACCGATGAAACGTCAACGGACCACACCAGAAATCCTTAAAGACGTTACAAATACTAAAGGGGTTGTTCAATTTTCAAATTGCAACTTCAACTTTCACTAACTAAGCTCTGCATTTGAACAAACTTTCATTTCAATATGTTATGATCAATTTTAGGTTTAAGTTTCAAAAGTACAAAGAAAATTTGTAAAAAAAATTCGGTTCTATCTTGAAATTAATGCGTAGACGTTACATTTTTTTGGTTGTCTGTCTGGCGGAGAAAACCTACACAGATTTAAAGATTTGTATTTTGTTATAAGAATTCTAATAAAATTGACATTTTTGTGTGTGCTTTTTTTGTAGGCGTAATCTTTTCCTAAGGAGGCGGAGCTTACTCGTGCAATATTGGTTAAAGTGTTGTTGGTTATTTCATGGCAGTTTTCCCATTGAGTTATATAGGTCCATGTGACCCTTCATGCAATATTATTTGGTTGCTTCAATTTAGAGCATACATTTAGGTACGTGCTTGTTGTCTCTGTGTTATTCCATAAAAAGATCAAAGGAAAAAAGAAGATTCATGTTACAAGAAAGTTTTAAATCTGTCATTTAAATTGCTGCGAAGTTTGCAAGAAATGGCTTAATGAGGAGAAAAAAATAGATCTACAATTATAAGTTGTTCACAGTACATCACATTTCAATTTTTTCATCAACTTACTTGAGAAGATATTCTGATCTGTCATAAACCTTAAGTAAAAAGTCTGATGAGTTTAAATCTTTCTGTGATGCTCCTAAAGAACTATATAATACATGGCTTATCACCATTTCTGTGGGATTTTCAACTAAAATAGAAAACAACACAAATTAATACAAAAAGCTTATTTTCCTTCTGATTTTTTTTCAGAGCAAGGTGTACCGGTACACTTTTTCAAAAGTATTTTTAAGCTTACTAATTGTTTGTTATAAATTAGCCCATTACCATGGATAGATTTCTCTTTTGAATTCTTTCACATTTTTGTGTTAAGGCCATTTATAACGAATTATATAGTACAGCTTTTGTCATTGTTGAAAGCAGCATTGTTCTATAATTGCTTACATCCAGTTCATTTGAAGTCTGCTGAATAGTTGCCTCATTGGCAATCATACTAAAACTCCTTATTTTTATATTGCATTACAGTTTTATAAAGACTTTGAACTTCAGGTTAGTGCAAACATCAAATATGATGATACTGAGACTATGCAACAAAAATGTACTTTACTATGATAGAAATTGATTTTTTTATTTGGTCCCTTTTCTTACCTTCACAGGTAAACACAATAGGCTCAGTAACAAAATCAGAGTATACAATAATTTTAACAGACATGGAACACTGTTGTTTGGTACACAGGGGACTGACTATGAATCCTAGGTTGGTCTTTGTATCGGTTGACTTGTATCGTGATTTCAACCTGTAAAATAAAACAAAGAAAAGTTTCATTAGTAGTTATGGTTTAAATAAAATCAACCTAGCTTTTCTTTTCTATTTAATTACTTTTGAACTGAATATAAAATGAAATTGATAGAAACAAACTTAAATAAAAAGTTTTAAGTATCAACATTGAACATGAAATATCAATATTCCTGGCATCCATTTTCAACATAGATTGCATCCCTTCGTAAATTTTACGGACGCCATCACAAGTTGGTTGACCGTTATGGAATAACCATTTCACAAATGATATCAGAAATGTTACTTACGTCGTAACTACAATCCCCTTCCCTTTCATGAATGTGACCTACCGAATTAGACTATTTACCGGATTTGTTATCACATGAGCAACACAACGGGTGCCACATATGGAGCAGGATCTGCTTACCCTTCCGGAGCACCTGAGATCACCCCTAATTTTTGGTGGGGTTCATGTTGTTTATTCTTTAGTTTTCTATGTTGTGTCATGTGTACTATTGTTTGTCTGTTTGTCTTTTTCATTTTTAGCCATGGCGTTGTCAGTTTATTTTAGATTTCTGAGTTTGACTTTCCCTTTAGTATCTTTCGTCCCTCTTTTGCAACTGCCTTTTTAAATTTATCATCATGAAGAGTTTTCAGTTTTTCGAAATGCATGCTTCAATTTTTTTAGGTGTGAGCAAGCTTAAGGTTCAATATTGAAATGTTTATGTTTAATTCATCATGTGCATTATTGTGCAACAAGTTTCAGTTTTGTGTTTTGGTCTAAACTACATCTTGTACATGAACTATATAACAATTATATAAATTATAAAATTATATCTAAAATTCACAAGTTTTAATTATTTCATAACTAAGGATTAACACATACTCCACTACCATCTGACAGAATGCATTGGACTCATCATCAACAAACATGTGCTGCCTCAGCCTCTCAAACGATTTATCCTGAAATTGACATTAAACAAGCATATATGTCATGTATATGTAACTTGTAAATACATGATTTAATAATATATATAAAAAACCCAACATATTTTAAAATCAATCCTGAAAAAAAGACTTTCCAATTACATAATGTTTCATAATTATTTGAAAGCACTGAATAAACTAAAAATCTTACTAAACTAAACTGATTTTTCACATACTTATAGCTTATTTTATTTGGTATTTTAAAGATTTGAACATGTGTAGCTTGTGTAAAACATGTAAACAGTCCTATTGTTATAGACTGTACATTGACCTCAAGAAGTCTTTTGGTTCTGTGTTGTGGATTGCTGCCTCATTGATGTGAACTTATATATCCATTCTCTCCTTGTATGCATCATGTTCTTAAGGATAAAAAGACTTTCATGACCTCAAGAACAAAATGCAAAATGTATAATGATCTGTGATCTAATAAAAAAACTTTCATGTAAGTTTTAAACTCACATAATTTTAGTCATACCTGTGATTTAGGAGGGGGTGGACGAGGTGGTGCTGCTTGTTCAGGTTCATCAACTGGTATTGCACTCTTCAGAAACATCTCAAGCTCGTCATGGCTGGCCATTGGACAAACTCCCTTCTCATCATCCTCATCTGGAATTTGTGGATATAATGATGAACTATATCCACTGTCCTTATTACCTCTGTGAACAGGTTTCACATCTGTTGCCTCTGCGAACACAAAAGAGGGAAATCCACCTTTTGGTGATTCCGCCAAAACTCCTTCTCTTGAACAGACAGACTCGCTTCTTTGCCGTCTATACAATGGATCAAATGATTCTAGAGATAAATATTCTTTTTCAACCTCATCTCTTTCTTCATCGGACAATTCAATCAAATCACTTCCTTTACGACTTCGTGGTAGCGCATCGTCCACAAAATCACGATTATGAAAATTGTCCTGAAAAACATCAGAATCTGTTTGTTTTTTATCTCCCCTTATGTTGTCAAATTCACTAGCACTAGCAGTTCTATGAATACCTGTTTGAGGCACATTAAGTCTGTGTGTTAACCATGCATCAGTACCATGCATACTAGATGGCCTGTTCGCATTAATTGTAGAACTAATGTTTGGTGTAGGATTATAAGGCTGTGGTTGAGAAAACTGATGTTGAAATTTACCAGCCATGACAGCCTGGTTTCCAGTTTGTTGTAAATTCGGAGCTGGTGGATGCATAGGAAGCACCTGCACCAGTCCATGTCCTATTTGTAAATTTGTAGGATAAATGTTTGGGACATTTGAAAGACTTTTTCTAGGAGGTAATGGGGGTCCAGAAGTAGTCACATTTGTCATGTTTGTAGCACTATTCACAGCCCAAGGATCATTGGATGAATTATTAAAGTTTGGATTAAAAAGTTCTTGGTTCCATCCGTAACTTCCAGTTTGTCCAGAGGTCTGCCAGGGGGTCGGTAATCTAGCACCAAAATCGGTTCTTGATGGTTCTCTTCTTACTTCTCTAAATGCATGACTAATATCAGGATATGCTGGGTTGTTTGGATTGGAAGACAAGTTTTCAGATGACGAACTTGATGATATCTTATTAACATTTTCGTTACTTCCTGAATTGTCAAAAGATAGCCCTTGTAAATCCATGCTGTATTTGGTATGACCTAACTCCTTTTGATGTGTAACTGTGGGTTGGTCAGGAGACAGAACTATCAAAGAGTCTCTGTCTTTTGAAGTAGCATTAGGATTGGGATTAGGCATTGTCAATTGTAGCGGGCTATTGTTTCTAGGTATGCTAGTTCCTGTTGAACTTGTATTATTTTGCATTGAAAAATTTCCTGTGAAATTATTTTGGAATGAATCTCCAAATAGATCTGACGCTGGATTCAAGAAATTTTGATCCACTGTAGAATTTGTTCTTGTGTCTGAGAAATCGGGAATATTCCATCCCATTGAAGGCGGATCTGACCTTCGCGATCTTTGAGGTATTGGTGGTGGAGGGTTTAATTGTGGCACTGGGGAATTGTTTGTACCCCTTTGTTGGTAGTTGAGGGATTTTCCGTCCATCCCTTGGGAACTTGTAAATGCCATTTTTCAAGATCTTATCATCTAATCTTTTTCATCTGTCAAGATTCTGTAATCAAAAAATCAAAAAATATCATAAAACATTTAAAACTTTTCATAAATCAATAGCATGATATGACAATAAATATCATGATTATCACTGTACCTTTCCATGCTTTCACCTTTCCCTTTTTATTCAATGTAAAACTCTTATGCCCACAAATCCTGGTTTTCACAGATTCACACTTACGACAGCTGATGATGAGTCCATCTTAACCCAATATTACCTCTTTTAAATTTCATGCTGAAAAATATTGCAAACACAAAATAACTTTTTATATGTGTAATACCTTAGTAGATGAAAGTGTGAACATGGCGTTTCTGATTGTTAACGTTGTAAACCTGTGTCATTTTATTAAAAGAATTGGGAAGAATTGAAGCCAGATTAGTATACTTTTTTAAACATAAAAAATTCTGTTTAAATTATTAAATATGTACAATAACACCTGGAATGAACACTGTTCATTGTCAGAAATTTCCTCATTAAAATTTTCAAACTTTTGCCATTACCATGGTCAGATGGTTACAGGTTAGAAAAATAGGATTTTAAGTCAAAAAGTAAAATTTCTTGAATTTTAAGTGATATCTAATATGAAGATCTCTCACTTGTGTCACAATAGCCAAAGAAGCCGTCTTCTTAGAGTAGCTTCTGTCAGGTTGGCTATCAGTCATGTCAATGAAAGGGTTTAGTAATTCCTCAAAATAATTTTTAAACATGAATTCTGGGTTGCATCAAGATTCTATGAACTAATTCCAGAAGTCATCATTTCTTTCATAAAAATTAGAATCTGATTTTTTCTCAATCAAAAGAATAACCTGACAGTGCACATAATATCTCAAATACAAATATTCTAACATTCTAAATATGTGTTTTGTGTGTATTTTATGCAATTGCAGATTTAATTATCCAAACTTGAAAGCAGGCTACATAAATGTACGTAAGGTATGCCCATGCTTCGGAATGTCACTTTTGTAGTTTTAAACTATTCTAATTATAATAAATAACATTATTCAAATTATTAATTCACAACATGCATGATCATGATGATATGGTTCATGAAAATAGTAAGCTAACTTTTGAATAATTGTGTCTTCCATATTTTCCTACAAGGAACTTGCTTATAAGACATGTAAGACACACATAGCTAATTCCTAAACTAAGATTGTACTTTTATTAAGTAAATATGACAAATCTCAAATTTAATAGTCACAATTTTTTAAATATCAATAAAAGCAGTATTTCAATTTTCACTGAAAATATTGAGTTTTTGATTAATATATATTGATTCTCTGGTTCATTTAACTATTAGGGAGTTCCTCAAAAATTGTTGCACCAAGTCTACACATGGTCATGCAAAGGGCCGCATGCAAAGGGTTAAAAATTTAAAGGAGGTGTGTCAATGAGACAGCAATAATGTTTGCACAGACTCTTTCATACAACATGGAAAGATAAAGTGCTTGTTTATATTTATGTATTAATAGTACATTGCAATTTTCTTTAAAACTCTTTTACTGGAGTGAAAACACTTTACTTTTCGTGAAAACTTGCATGTACATGATGTACATGTAACCAAATTGGACAAAGTCAAATTCACCAAGCTTCAAATTAAACCCGACGTCTCAAAACGTCTCTTAAATTCCATATGTAAGAGTACTATAGAGTAATACAAGAACTGAGTTAATTATTTTAGCTAACTGTTAACTGATTAAATTACTGTACAGTCACATCGGCCCCAGTCCATTTGTTTCAAATTATAAAAATGACAAACGTGAAAAACCACTGGCCTAAAATTTGACCAGGATGTGAAACACAGGTGCTTTGAAGAAGTGAAAATGAAAGTGGGAAATGTTTCTATTGCAGAGTTTGTTGACTCAGATTCATAAAGCTCATACCCATTGAAGCTAGACGCAAACTAGCTAAGATTAATTCTTTCATGTCCACAAACTTTTTTTAACAACATCAACCCACTTCCGGTTAACAGTATTACTGATAACATTTCATAAATTACCTATGCTTGAGGTGTGATATTTAGTAGAAGTGCAATATCATAGATATAATGTAAATCAATTCTTTTATCTTACTATGAATAACTTAATTGTTTTGATGTCCTGTGCGTAACACATTATGTTATCTTTTCGTTTGACATTTTTAAGGAACGATAACTCTCATTTATTTTGTTTCTGTTTCTTGGTTCCCTGTCAAATATTTTCTGTTTTCGCTATGGAACTGTGTTCCTCGGTCAAAGTCTCTTTGAGGGTCCCAATGAGGAATGTGGACTGTAATGAACTGAATAAATTCAACTGTTATATTTGCTTGACAAAAGTCATAGGTTCCGGAAAACTGTGAATATAAACCGTTATCTTTGAAACATCATTTAAAAGTTCAGATTTTTCTAATAATTATAATGTTTGCCGCTTTATGAAAGAATGTAGAAACTTGAAAAAGTCACAGGAAAATGTAGAGGAAAAAATCACGAATAAAAAGTTGCAGGATAAAAAATCACAAAAAATAAAGTAGCAATGAACAAAATATAGTAAATTTTGATATTATATCTATAGGGGCATGGTAATTCCCTGTTTGTTTACAGTGTATATTACAACAGGGCCATGCATATATATGTAAAGTTCAGCGGGAATTTGTAAAATCAGGGATTTTGTAAAATCACTGAACTGATTAGTGATTTTATAAAATCCCTGATTTTGACCAGTGATTTTAGAAAATCTCTAAAATATTTAAGATATTTTTTTACAGATTCACTGAATGTTTTCAGGAGTCTGCAGTTAAAGATTTTAAAACATGATAAGATTCATAAACTATTCTGGATTTTTACTAAACTTGGACAGAAGTCCCAAAAAAAAATACGAAAAAAAACCCAGAAAATAATAAGAATGGTTGAAATCATGCATTATTTTAATAGCACCGGTTATTTTTTTTCACTTTAAGGTTTGTAAATTGTGTCTGTGAAGCAAAATTAAAATAGCTCGATTTCAACAGATGTTGTTCGGTGTGAGCCAAGGCTCCGTGTTGAAGGCCGTACATTGACCTATAATGGTGTACTTTTTAAAAAATTGTTATTTGGGTGGAGAGTTGTCTCATTGGCACTCACACCACATCTTTCTATATCTAAAAAAAAGCAGGATAAACCACAAAAAATGCTCAAGTTGGCAATGTCAGGGAGTCATTCATTTTAAGTTCGCAAATTGTTTCACTAAAACTTAGTAAAAATAGATTTTTTAAGTCATAAAGCAGTATAAAGCGTAAAAAAAAATTACTTTACACCTAATCTTACTCTGAATTATAAAAGGCACTGGCTACGGTTACATGGAAATGTAACAATAATAAAAATATTATTGTTACATTGGGGACTAAATGCCGGAATGCATGGTTGGATAAGGAACCGATTAATTACGAGGCTACGGTTACATTGCGTTATTGGGACTAGTAATATGTACTAAATAATAAAAGTCGAAGACATTATCTTATATTAACAATACATACAAGTATAACATACAATTTTTTGATTTTTTAGCTCACCTGGCCCGAAGGGCCAAGTGAGCTTTTCTCATCACTTGGCGTCCGTCGTCCGTCGTCGTCCGTCGTCCGTCGTCCGTCGTCCGTCGTCGTCGTCGTCCGTCGTCGTTAACTTTTACAAAAATCTTCTCCTCTGAAACTACTGGGCCAAATCAAACCAAACTTGGCCACAATCATCATTGGGGTATCTAGTTTAAAAAATGTGTGGCGTGACCCGGTCAACCAACCAAGATGGCCGCCACGGCTAAAAATAGAACATAGGGGTAAAATGCAGTTTTTGGCTTATAACTCAAAAACCAAAGCATTTAGAGCAAATCTGACATGGGGTAAAAATGTTTATCAGGTCAAGATCTATCTGCCCTGAAATTTTCAGATGAATCGGTCAATCGGTTGTTGGGTTGCTGCCCCTGAATTTTTAATTTTGAGGAAATTTTGCTGTTTTTGGTTATTATCTTGAATATTAATATAGATAGAGATAAACTGTAAACAGCAATAATGTTCAGCAAAGTAAGATCTACAAATAAGTCAACATGACCAAAATGGTCAGTTGACCCGTTTAGGAGTTATTGCCCTTTATAGTCAATTTTTAACCATTTTTCGTTAATTAAAGTAATCTTTTACAAAAATCTTCTCCTCTGAAACTACTGGGCCAAATTAATCCAAACTTGGCCACAATCATCTTTGGGGTATCTAGTTTAAAAAATGTGTGGCGAGACCTGGTCAACCAACCAAGATGGCCGCCACCGCTAAAAATAGAACAAAGGGGTAAAATGCAGTTTTTGGCTTGTAACTCAAAAAACCAAAGCATTTTGAGGAAATCTGACACGGGATAAAAATGTTTATCAGGTCAAGATCTATCTGCCCTGAAATTTTCAGATGAATCAGTCAATCGGTTGTTGGGTTGCTGCCCCTGAATTTGTAATTTTGAGGAAATTTTGCTGTTTTTGGTTATTATCTTGAATATTATTATAGATAGAGATAAACTGTAAACAGCAATAATGTTCAGCAAAGTAAGATCTACAAATAAGTCAACATGACCAAAATGGTCAGTTGACCCGTTTAGGAGTTATTGCCCTTTATAGTCAATCTTTAACCATTTTTCATAAATCTAAGTAATCTTTTACAAAATCTCCACTGAAACTACTAGGCCACAATCATCTTTGGGGTATCTAGTTTGAAAAATGTGTCCGATGACCTGGCCATTCAACCAAGATGGCCGCCACGGCTAAAAATAGAACATAAGGGTAAAATGCAGTTTTTGGCTTATAACTATGAATTCAAAGCATCTAGAGCAAATCTGACAAGAAGTTAAATTGTTAATCAAGTCAATATCTATCTGCCCTGAATTTTTCAGATGAATTGGACAACTGGTTGTTGGGTTGCTGCCCTCCAATTGGTAATTTTTAAAGAAATTTTGCCGTTTTTGGTTATCTTGAATACTATTATAGATAGCGATAAACTGTAAACAGCAATAATGTTCAGCAAAGTAAGATCTACAAATAAGTCAACATGACCTAAATGGTCAATTGACCCCTTAAGGAGTTATTGCCCTTTATAGTCAATTTTTAACAATTTTCATTAATTTGGTAAATATATGTAAATTTTTACCAAATATAGTTCTCTGTTACTAATGGGCAAAGTTCATTATAGATATAATTGTAAGAAGCAAAATCGTTCAGTAAAGTAAGAACTTCAAACACATCACCATCACCAAAATACAATTTTGTCATGAATCCATTTGTGTCCTTTGTTTAATATGCACATAGACCAAGGTGAGCGACACAGGCTCTTTAGAGCCTCTAGTTTTATAGTACATCCTCCATGGATTCTGAAATCGGACTCGGACATCTCTTAAACTGAGTTTTACTATGCGTAGTGTTGTGCGTTTGATTTTTCTACATTGGCTAGAGGTATGGGGAAGGGTTGAGATCTCATAAACATGTTTAAACCCCGCCGCAATTTTGCGCCTTTCTCAAATCAGGAGTCTTTGCATGGCCTTTGTAAGTCTTGTATGATTTTTTTAATGTCAGTTTCTTGTGTATAATTCGGAGTTTAGTATGACGTCCATTATCACTGAACTAGTATACATATTTGTTTAGGGGCCAGCTGAATGACGCCTCCGACGGGTGCGGGAGTTTTTCGCTACATTGAAAACCCATTGGTGACCTTCGGCTGTTGTCTGCTCTAGGTTCGGGTTGTTGTCGCTTTGACACATTCCCCATTTCCATTCTCAATTTTATACATGTATACAGAAGTTCACAGTGTTAGTTCACAGTTAGCAAACTTTGCTTTTGATGTATCAATTTTTGGTAAGTGCGTTTGTATAGCTGTATGAAATTTGTGTCTTGATATTGTTTCAGTTTCATTTCAAACGCATCCCATGCAAGTTTTAAATTTTTCACCCAAATAAAATTGGTAATAGGAATCTCTTTATCTTTTGTTCAAAGTATAATGACAGTAATACGAGTAGGTGTGCAGTTAAATACTTAAAAGTGAACAGTTTTCTCAGCCCGAGTTTTCAACAACAAACCATTGAACTATATTTTTCGCCTTTGGCACTACTAATTTGAAGTAGTATCTTTAAGACTGACATCAAATCCATTTTAATACCTAAAACTATTTAAACACCATTTGTTGAATAATAATATTTATTATTATAACAAGTATTATTTAGTAGACATGAATGAATTAAGCAACAAAACTGACTATTTGGAAGATTTAAGTTTAATAAATCTAGCGTACATTGCTGTTTTCATGTAACAATAACGCAATGTAACCATAGCCTCAATAATTATTGTTACACTCGTAATTAATCGGTTCCTTACCCAACTTTGCATTCCGGCAATTAGTCTCCAATGTAACAATAATATTTTTATTATTGTTACATTTCCATGTAACCGTAGCCAGTGCCATTATAAAATTGAGAATGAAAATGGGGAATGTGTTAAAGAGACAAGAACCCGACCATAGACCAGACAACTGTATTCAATATTTTTAGGCGCTTAATTATTGAAATGCATCAAAATTCTAACAAGTGGTGGATTCTGGAAAGGTACATTGCATACAGGGAAAAAAAACGAAAAAAAAGTCCAATTTTTTTTCTCGCCTCGCTCCGTTCGGCCCTGCGTGTACGAACAGAATGAAACTTTTAAAGGCACAATAAGCCAAATTTGTTTATATTCATGAATTTGTGCTGGAATGACGTAAAAAGTAAAAAAAAAATGTTTGTTCCATTTCATTTTCATGTTTTATACAGTTGTTCATGTTGTTAATCTTAAAGTCATATGAAACGAGTGACCGGTGAAAATAATGTTATTCCAATTATTGAACCAATGCATACAAACATCATAAACTTAATCTTCTGTGCACGATTTTATCATTTGTTTCGCATAAATTTCGTATAGTCGTCAATTCTTTTTTCAATCGGTCAGTGTTATTGTTAAAATATGGCAGGTAATTAAAGTTCGTGTTTTGAAGCCGAAGTTTAACGATTTTCACCCGTTTGTCAACTATCAACAAAAAAAAAGCATATATATTGACATTGTTTAACATGCACATTCAGATAATAGTTTATTTTAAGGACATCCATGCGTATTTTGATCACCGGATTTTTACGAGATGGGTCACGCTGAGGTCATTTGCATACGAAAAAATATTTCCGCGAATTGCTTCCTTGAAGCAAGCAATTAAAATAAAGTAAACTTCTTCTAAATATGAACAAATGAAATAATTTTCTTCATAAAAAAGTATATGTAAATAAGTTTTATAATGAAAATTATCCATCGAGTTATGAAAAACATATGCATTTTTTTTTTTAATTTGAGGTTTCTTATGACTTTAAGAATTCAAGATAAGTCGGGTTGTAAATTTTCACATCCTATGGACAATGAACAATAACAGATGAGTTTAGTTTAAACATATTTTATTCATAGTGGATTGGGAAACAAGTTTTGCAACTTATATCAATCCCTTTCCACTTTGCGGGTGCGAGTGCTGCCTTGTAGCGGCATTAGCATGCTCGTTTTCGAATTCTACAAGGGTGTCTTTAACCTGCAAGATATATGGCTCTCTCTTAACACTGATCAGCCATTTATCATCCCCTTCCGACGGACTATCATCGTTTCCCCAAGACCATACTGGAATATGGTGTCACTTGAAGGAGAGCCGAAAATTCTGTCCCCGAAATTTTCATCCCAGATGAGTGATCAGATACACTACCCTTGAAAGATTGGGCATTCTGCTGGAGCTGTACACTATCAAAGATTTAAATATGACAGAAATTATCTAAGAGATTGCAATCTTACTAGACATAAAAAAAAATCATTGTGTGACCCCCCTGTAAAATAAAATTTTGGATGGCAATCCCCCCAGCTGTGTGATATTTTGGGTAATGACCCCCCCCCCCCTAAAATGAACCAACCCCCATAGCTGATAAATAATGACTGTTCCATAAAGACTTTTTTGTTTTTTCTCACGGGAGAAAGGAAGAAAGACCATTATTTTCTCAATTCACTCTGTTCAACCGAAAATAAATTATTTATATACTCTAGGCTCCTTATTTTCTAACGACAACCTAATACCAACGACGAAAAATAATACCCATGTCTCAATTATTTGCAGTAAAATTGTTTCTGTATTAATAAAGAAAAACACCATATAGAGACTGTCAGGTGCGGTGACCATCTTCATAATTTATTAAACACATAAAACACAAGACAAATGTCCTCAAATAGTTTTCCCAACTAATGGTATCAGACAGTTCATTCAAATAATACACAATGGCATCAGTTCATTCAATTAACATACGATCTACAAAAGAAAAGCGCATAATTAAAATATGAACTCTACCTATATATAAGGCATAAACTGTTATACTGAAGATTAATCTTCCTATACACAAATACACTACTCGTTAGATGGTCTCCACCCTTGTCGATAACTTTTCTCGTGCACGCACGACTTTAAATACTAACGGAACTTCTTACTCTATTGTTATTACAATAAGCCCGCTACCTGAACTCGAAAATTCATACGCCTGTCGTAAATAAATATATTTCACAATTTGTCTGATATTTGTTTTTCTCCTTTTTTAATTAAAAAAAAATAAAATAAACCTTTCAAATGTACAGATCATAAGATAAAAAAATATTCCCTGTGGAACCCCCCCCCCCCCCCCTTTTTGTGCTCTCTATGTTTAACGGCCTCGAATTAAGCTTTCCAATCTAAAAATACGAAAATCTACAGTGCCGTTATACACATGCATGTTGTTTGCTTGGAGTCCCTTCCCGAAAAGAAAGAAATAGCCAATACTCCAAGATACTATATTCCTGCATCACGTGAATTTTACCACGTGAAGCTTAGATTTGAATAAATACCGAATATGGAAAGTGAAACTACAATTCAAAACATAAAGTCCGAAGGCACAAATAAGAAAAAAGAAAGTTTTTTTTTTTTGGCAAAGGGTGCCGGGGTAATTCTCTCGGTGTTCAAAATATACATGAAATATTTGCCACTGCCCCTTTTCTGTTCTATGAATTTTGACCCTGAGTTTTATATCTGTTATATGCCAAGAAATCCTCGCAAAAAATTCCGGTCGACCCCCTACGGCAGTCATTAGTAGCTAAAGATTTGATTTCATTCAAGAAATTAATGTATGACCTTCATGTACGTGTCGCATAGAACACGGCCATATACCAAATGGTCAAAATTAATCATCCATGTAATTTGCTCTATGGGGTGTTTGCAGAATTTCAACGGAGGCAATTTCTTGGCATGTTATTGCCAAAAATTGGACTTTTCAGATATTGTTTCATATGCAAAAGCTATCATATCAATGCTAATGATAAATAAATGTAATGTTTCAAATGTACATACAGTCTGAGACTACTATAACACATATGTGTTATAGTAGTCTCAGATACAGTACAATATTTAGTGATTTTTGGTTTGTTTCTTTTATATTAGTCTTGCTACAATGTAAATCATCAAATTGTATAGTCGACGCCCGGCCCCAGATAGCAATACTTTGTTGGGCCAACATTGGTGATTGGTTGGCACAGTTGGTAAATAGTTGGCGTTGGCAGCACAACAAGAAACCGACGTTGGCCCAACAAAACTCAGCCAACAGTTATTTTGACACTATTGGCCCCTTGTTGGCCCAACAAAACTCAGCCAACAGTTATTTTGACACTATTGGCCCCTTGTTGGCCCAACGACTTTCCATCAACTGTAATTTTGGTGTTATTGGCCCAATGTTGGTCCAACATTTTCTTCCCAACTGTTATTTTTAAAGTAGCTTGCCCAACGATATTTGACTTACGTTATCCATTGGTTCAGTGTAAGATCTTCTGACTGAAACTACTGAACCAATTTTATTCGAACTTTATTTGAATGATTCTATGTTATCGTAGAGAATATAGATTGTGTTTGAAGGGCATTGAGGACTTAGTAAAAAATCAAATAATAAAGTCTTCCCAAATAGGACTATTTTAAACCGTCTGTGCCAAGAGCTAGAAAATTCTTGGTATTTTGAAAAATTCAAAAGTTTTTAAAACAGTATATTTATAAAAAAAAAAACATATCATTGATATTTCATGACAATATTGAAATATGAGCCAACATTGTGCCAACAATATGCCAACCTATTAAGTTCTTATCTCCCCGTATTATACCACAGATTTTTAATTTTTTTTTTTAGATATTATTTCAAAGTGCAAATCAAAAAATGTGCTCTTCATTCTCTTTATCTAATATTTTCAAATCTGTGTAGTCATTTAAATGTATTTATCTTAATGATTGAATAAATTTATGCACAAACAAAAAATACTTAAAACCAGCCCAAAAAACAAATAAAATTTGAATATAGTTTCTGCAAGTTGTTAAACTAATCAACTGATCTCAGCTGCTCATTTGACACGAGTGTAATATCACACTCTCCACATGACAGCCGAGATTGACCTGCCATTACAGTATACATTATATACTAAATATACATACTTCTCAAAACATAACATGAAATGCATGAAAAACATGTTTGGCAGACTGAAGCCATCGTTGGCATACTGCTGTTCGACCAACATTGCAATGTCCAACATAATTTCAAAACCAGACGACGTTCGTAGACTGTTGGCAAATAGTTGACATTGTTGGCAAATAGTTAACCTTGTTGGCATACTGATGTTGGGCCAACAAAGACCCAACATGTTGGGCCAACTGAGGGCCGATGAGCAAAATGACGTTGGCCCAACATAGTTTTCCAACATTGGCCCAACAATGTTGCCAACAGAATGCCAATATTGGCCCAACACATGTTTGCTATCTGGGGGGGAATTATCTTCAATAATTGAAGGAAACAGCTAGAAACTGAAAGAAGAAATATTATATATCATATCATACAAATATAAAACATGCCATCTGGCTTTGCTTATAACTATCTGCAAAGACAGAATACCAGATAGCAGAGAGATATGTTCTATATATATCATGTATATAATAAACATCATATATGTATGGAGAGTTGATATCACATCTTCTTATTTCTTTCGAATTACATGTCTTTGTCTCTCCTATATCTAGGTATAAACGTTAGTATCTTTTCTAGCCATTTCAACTGCTCTCATCCAGAGATTGTATTTATATATGTCTCTGCATGGTTTATATTTTTATAGTTTTCCCCTGTAACTGAATATATAATTATATTGCTATAATTTTGTTTTTGTTTATTTATATGCTACCTGTACTAAATTATCGTATCGTCTCCTATATCCTATCAAAGATTTGTATAGTAAGAAGGTCTTACTGTATCCTTGATCCTATCAAAAATTTGTATACTATACAAATCTTTGATAAGACAAAATCCTCAGGACCCCCCAATATCCAATGTCCATTAGAGTTATCCCTCTTGTAAAATTTCTCAATATTTATAGATGGCGTATTAAAATCTGCAATTTGTCATGGCAGAAAGCACTGTAAGTCACTTTTAAGCCATCATTTAGGGATAGAATCACTGTTTTGATTATTTTTATGGTCTCTGTGAGAAGAAAAGTCACTATAATCCTTTGGAATTAATTGTCAATCTTAAAAGTCAACAGGAAATCTAGTTATCGTCAAAAGAGATAGCTGAACCCGCCCCCGTCCGATTTCAAAATATTTAATTGACATGACAGTTCATGTGATCATTATGAAATTTAAAAAAAACGGAAATTTGAACCAAATCCATGGTTACAAATACATTTTGAAGAGGTTTAATTTTGCGGTACGAATATGACTAATTTTATAGTGTTGTCCGATTTAGTTTCCTATATTTCCATTTATAAATTACCATGGTAAAATTTAGATTTTCAGAGACCCATAATATTTTTCTTCTGAAAATTGACAATAACTGTTCACACGCACTTGTTTATGTCTATGGGGGTTTACTATTCACACTCAAAAATCGTATGAGTGTGCACGTGGGATAGTAAAAACAGTATACTTTCGCACCCTACACGTTTGCACCTCGGAATTCGCCTCGGAAGTCCTTTCGCACCATACACGTTCACACCCAATTTGTATTAGAATCTCAGTTGAATTGAAAGATATTTTTTTATATCTATATACCAAATAATTTTATTTTCTTGAATAAAATTTGAGGAATTATCTTATAATTTTTTTTTTATTAATTTGATGATTAATTATTAAATTTATGTTAATTATGTATGATTACTGCTAGTTGGTATTTATTCCGGCCTAATTTGGTGTTATTTTTAGTGTTTAAAAAGTCATGATTGTTTTTTTTTTTAACTTGCTTTGATGCATAATGTGCTTTAAGTAATAAAGAATGGAAATTGTAAAGAACTGCATATATTTAGCTTGGTATGACTAAAACTTTGAAGATTTTAAATAAAAAAAATGAAATATAATTGTTTTTAACAGCTTGTCTCCTTTGATATCCTGTGTGTTTGGATAAGTATGACAATATGATGGCTAAATATTTATAGCAATACATTTTCCAAAACTTTTACAAATTATTAAACACAAAACCAATAAAATTTTGAATTGATCATTATTATTTTTTTTACCAAATAAAAAAGATTTGAGATACAATGTCACGGTCAATGTGCGATTTGTATTTTATTGAAAATGATAGTAAAAATTTGGGCGCGAATGTGTAGGGTGCCAACGGACTCTGGATGAGAACATTCAGGGTGCGAACGTGAAAGGGGTTAACATAAATGGGCGCAAACGGACCCTGATTCAGTAAAAAACCCATTGAGGTTCTAAACCATTGCCTGTGTCACTGTCACATAGACATATTTACACTTGTAGGCAAAGTTGTCTGCTATTATGTAATCAAGTTCCCTTTATTTTGACACCACAATTCAAAAAAGTTGTTGTCACAATTAAAAAGTGGTTGATGCTTGATGTCATATGTACGGTTATTTTGGAGCAGATCTAAGAGGGGGGCAGGACCTTTTTCGGGACGTCGGTATTGGGTCTTTTTAAGCTTGGGATTTCAGGATTGACCCTTTCAGGATCCTGGATTTTTTGTTCTCGAATTTCAGGTTGTGGAGATTTTTTTGAAAAATTTGGGACCTTGTGATATCATGTTTTTAAGCCCTGGATTTCGGGATCAGTACCCCTCCAACTCCCTCTCATCTAAGGTCATTCAGAGACCAAATTCAGCTAAATATAAAAAATGTAAATATATAGGTTTCTTGAAATGTCATGCAGCCAGCAGGGTGGATTGTATATGAACTGTAAAATGAGGAAAAATCTCTCTTGACTAGACTCGAAATGGTCATAAAATTATACACTATTTACCATGGAAATATTATGGACAATGAAGTTGTTCTGTAACTTTTGTTCTGCTTTCATGGTTTAGCAGTATCCCTCCACTATCATGACTATCTTGGGGAACCATTGAATACAAACTGATACACGATGTTTATACGGTGTAACCATAAAACTCAGATCAAGTTTGAATTTTGGTGGTGTCACTTTTACTGTTCTAGAGTTATGCCCCTTTGCAAATGGAAAAAAAAAATGATTTTTGGTTTCCACTCTCTAAGTTTAACGTTAGTTTGTCTCAACCCAATTTTATGAAACTTATACACAATGCTTATCACCTCAAAATACAGATCAAGTTTGATTTTTTATGGGGGCGCTTTTACTGTTTCAGAGTAACAAAAAATGTATACCCCTTACAAAAGGAAAATAAAATGATGAGTGAACTTAAGTTTGCCTCAACCAAATGTTATGAAACTTATTCACAGTGCTTATTTATATAACAAAAAAAACCAACAGATTAAGTTTGAATTTTAGTGGTGTCACAGTCTTCACGATGAACTATTAAATCTACAGGCCCGGAGTTCAATTTTCAATTTTTTTTAGTTAGAATCTGTTGGCCTGTAGGTATGATTTTTACAGGCCCGAGAGCAATTTTACTAGCCTGGGCTGCCTGGGCTGCCACTCAGCGTGAAGACTGAGTGTCACTTTATCTGTTCTAGAGTTATACCCCTTTACAAATGGAAAAATTGATGACTGTTTGGTTTCTGTTCTCTGACTTTACTTTGCCTCAACCAAATGATATGAAGTTTATATACAATGCTTATAACCACAAAATATAGATCAAGTTTGATTTTTAGTGGTGTCATTTCTACTAACATGACTAATATAGAGTTATATCCCTTTACATGTATTTTTCGTTTTCGTTCTCTAACTTAAGTTTGCAGCAACCAATTGTTATCAAACTACAAAATAGTAACTACTACAAAATTCAGATAAATTACAAATTTTGGTAGCGTCACTTTTACTATTTGTTCTTCAGTTATGTCCCTTTAAAACTTTATATGATATGCAAGCAATAGAGAGCCATGGTATAGTGGTTAGTGCATCAGACTACTAACACAAAGGTTCCTGGTTAGATTCCCGTTCTGGATGAAAATTTCAGGGACTGAATTTTCGGCTCTCCTTTGACACCATTTGCAAGTATGGTCTTGAGGAAACAATGATAGTCTGTGGGTAGGGGACAATAAATAGCTGACCCGTGTTAAGAGAGAGCCATTATCTCTTGCATGTAAAAGTAACCATTGTAGATTTTCGAAAAAAGAGCAGGCTAATGCCGTTACAAGGCAGTACTCTCTGACACCATACAAAGTGGAAAGGGATTAATTTAACTTGCAAAACTTGTTTCCCAATCCACTATAGATAAATATGTTTAAATTAAATTAAATTAAGCAGTATAGCATCATGTGAGTCCCATGGTAACATTCCCCTTTTATTTATAAATGAGTTCAGGGAGGTAACATCAGTAAACTTGTATGGAAAATCAGAGTTAGTTCTGCCCGAAAAGTAATTTACACATTTGAACATTTTTTATCACAGAAGCTATGATATACATATGATACATATAAATACAAATTGAGCAGTATACATACAATAACATATTTTCATGATACATGTATATTTAGTTTCAAATTTTAATCATATAGATATAAACATACGTACACAACAATGTAAACAAAAATCATGACTTGACTTAAAAGGTGAAAGTAAGAAAACAAGGAAAACATTTTACAGGTTTAAATCCCATCATCTGATATGATGAATCTTAGCAATATTGTTATTTATCTACTGAATTTAACTTTTTCCTGACCTGTTGATTATTTTCATTTAAACAATGTGTGATTCATTTGACCACTGTTCTTCAAGTATGGCATCAATTTTTCTTACTTTTCTCTGAATTTCCTATAGTGATGATCATACTTATATATCATTTAAAAGAAGGATTAAGATTGTCTGTTTATCATGTTTATGGTATATATATCAATATAGAGAAAGTGATTCCTGGCACCAAAAAATCTCATGCAATACGATATTTATCCACCCTCGACAGATAAATATCTCGTTGAGCCTCACTTTTTAAAATTTGAAAATTGAACTGTTTGAGGTGATAAATATTGTATCACACTTGATGCTGAGTTGTAGAATCTATTCTTAAATCATGGTTACATTTAAATGCTATCTACATGTATGTATGTGTAGTCCAAGCTCAAAGAAGAATCTTTAATTTGGCATGAATTGATAGAAAAATTGGTTTCATTCCTAGCTCATCATGTTCATTGGTAGTTATTCTGGTATCAGAAGTGTCCAGTTCTTATATTTTTAGTTAAATATTTCATGTCTAGCTTCTTAAATCTATTTTGTGAAATAAGTAGACACAATCATTTGACAATTATGTTTAAAACTTGACCACATTTTACAATGTTTTAAATCCTATTAATTTTATGCAATGTGAATAATGACATGTTTTCTCATCATGCTCAAGTGACAGAATTTATGAAAAAAAAAACATATAATTTTTTTTTTAAGTTTGATGCTTGAGAAAGTGCAAAATATGATTTTATTTGTTTGTCTTAATCATCATGATCATGTTAACACAAATCATGTACATTTAAATCAATACTTTATTTAGAAAAATAGTCCTTTTGTTGTAATTACAGTCATTTCTACAAGTGCCATATAAAGCATCCATAACAGTTCATTAATTTAAAAAATCATTATATTAAGTGCTGTATGGTTGAAATAAGGATGTGAGGAATTCACCCTTATATGAGTGTCTGGATAGAGTATACATGTACATATATTAGATAATAACCTACCAATGATAAAAAGGGCAAAAAAATAAAGAAAAGAATTATAAGTAGGGCCTAAATCATGTAAATTAATATATATATTGTTTGTTTCCCCAATCCCGACCCTGCCGAGCCAGGTGTGGGTAGGTAGGTAGGGAAATAATTTTATTTTTCCAAAAAGCTTGAACATTATCAGACGATCCAGCAAGCCTGTAAATCAGAAATGAATAAAATAATATTTGACTTAGTTTTGACAATAAAATTTTATGAGTAGCACCATTTTTGCAGGGTCGGTCGGGATTGGGGAAACAAACAATATTTTATTTTAGGCCTAGGCTAACAAATTAAAAGACTAAGAGCTAGTAGGCCATTAAAATAAACAAAAGCATGAAAAGAGAATTAAAACAGGGGTGATAAACATGATAAATATAAAGAATAGAGAAAAATGACATAAGAAATTAGAGAATACAGTTCTGAATGACATGAATATAGGACCCCATGTCCAGACTCCAGAACCTTATAAATATATTTCTGAAGTTCCTGGTTTAAGTTAACCAAATGCTAACTTGTAAGACTTTAACATTACATTTTTGAATCTCTGACAATTACATAGATAATACAATATGTATCAGGATTTATGTCCCTAATTAGCAGGTCTAGGTAAAACCTTGAAATTCTTATTTCACATCTTTTAGTATACTTTTCTCAACACGTCTCTAGCCTAAGGTTAATTTAAACCTAAATAAATATCACTTATGCTTCATCAACCAACAGGTAAACAGACAAAAAAATGAAATGATTAATTCTGATGAATTATGATAAGAACATCTTTAACAATGTTTAATAATCGGGTAAATAAACCATTGTTACTGACTGAGACGTTAATTTGAGTCATTTAAATATCACCTCAGTATATTTATTACTAATAAGGTGGTTCTGTTTTAATCATTTAGTATAATTTGTGACTCATGTTTTGATCAGTTCAATTGAGGTGATTTTAAATTTGTTATTATTATTCAATTTTACACGAAAATAGGAAGAGAGATTTTTATTGGAAAATGATTCAGAAAGGAATGAAGGTAAAATATTATATAAAATGTATATGTGTGAAAAATATCAGAATTATTATCGATATTCATAATTGATGATAGACAATGATATTTGTATGTATATTACAATGAGATATCAAATATATTGAATTTAAAGATGCATGTTTATACATTATGTTAATTATATATATGTGAGAGTACATGTATTTATAAAACACGGACAGTATTTTGGCAAGAAATAGAGAGAGTATTTCTGTATTAATATGATAAATTGACTTGTTCTAGACACCATGTAAGAAAAGAACTGTATGCCAATGCATATTACCAATAAAATACCATGGATCAAACAGATGTATCTTTGTTTAAATGAACCATATAGAAAATAATAAGTTAATAATTTACATTTATATATATGTAACATGCAAATTGACGATTACATTTTATTGCCTTTCTGAAAAGCAGATGTTGAAAATATAGGATTTCAATTTTATTCTTTAAACATGTTATTCAAAATCATATGACGATTAACATGATTAATATAAAGTCAGCTGAAATTTTCAATATCGCCAGCTTAAAAAAGACCTTTTCCTGTATATCATGTATATTTTTATCTTTATTCTTATAATCATCATGGACAATTTTTACAATGACACCAAATATGTCATAAGAAACAAGCTGTATCAGATTTAGTTACATTTCGTGTATGACTGAAATCAATTATGTTATTTGTACTCCACCCCTTTTTATTCGATTAATTCGAAAGAAATAGAACATTTGAAAGGTTTATTAGCGGATACAGGACTTTTGTATTAAATCAATTAAACATTAAATCCAAGATACAGTTATATTTAAAGATAAATTGCTTTTTTCATTGCTATTTTTAGTAATTTAAACATTTTACAAATTGAAAAAAAATCTTAATCGTCTTTTAAAACGAAATGAATTAATGACTGGCGAGGATTTTAGATTGAAGTTAAAAAAAATGTCCCATAATCAATATTGGTTGATTGATATTGAGTGATTGCTATTTTAGAATGATTGCCTAATTAACTTGCATTTTACCAAACTACAGTAAAACCTACGAAGTATACCATGTTTACATGGAATACTAACTGGAACAGCCTAAATCACTTGCATTTCATCAAACTTACAGTGAAACCTACATTGTATACACTACATACAACAATAACTGGAAGAGCCCACTAAACTGGCTTTTCTTCAAACTTCAGTGAAACATATGTAATCACTGTATGTGTTGAAGATCAATTGGTGGCCTTTTAATTTGTTTTTTTTTCTCTTTGACACATTCACATTCTCCATTTCCATTTTCAATTTCATTGTATATATATTTGACAATAATACAGCAAAAAGCCTAACTTCATGAACTTACTTGCATTCCATCAAAATCGGTGAAACCTATAACTGAAACCAGTATAAAATATATCGGTCTTATATTTATCTGGTATAATTAAGCTCCTCTCTTTTTTTCTTTACAAAATCTTTAATCCATCAGAGGTATGAGTTTATTTTGGTTTAATCATGTTAGTAGATACTCTGTATCAAAATGATGTTGATGTATAATTTTAATACCTATAAAAATTTCAAAATGTTGGCTTTTAAATGTTGATCAAATTTAATTATATGAGTTATCTCCCCTGGTTTCTTCTACTAAACTATGCAACAGTTTTGATATTTATATTTTTTTTCTATTTTCAGGTAAAAGTTTTATATGATTTTGATGGTGATCCAGATAATGGAGAATTGTCTGTCAGAGCAGGGGAAGAATTAACAGTTACAGCACAGGTAAGTAGATTTAACAAAAAAGAAGGGGAATGGACAAAGTTTGGGCAGTGTGATAGCTGATCATTTACTCATTAGAGTTGGGGAGGGGGTCGGAAAACTTTGTTTCTGCTGATTATTCTTGTAAAGTACATGTGTATAGATCTAAGTTATCATGGGCATTGCAGTGGCGGATGCAGGAATTTTCGAAAGGGGGGGTGCTAGCCCAGGGCAAAGGGGGGGTGCAAAACATATGTCCCGATTCAAATGCATTGATCGGCCAAAATAAAGGGGGGGTGCGCACCCCCGGAACCCCCCCTCTGGATCCGCCACTGCATTGGTGGCTGAGTGGACTGAGAAGTTCATTTACCATGATCACTAGCATGTCAACACTGAGTTTGTGATTTGCGCCAGCTTCCTTAGTCATGGTCATTGAGTTTGAAACTCGATCCTTTTTGTGAACATGGTAAAAAAAATTGATGGTGAAAGTGTTTTAACTCCAATCTAAATTTGCAAAGTTTTTTTGTCAAAAATCATGGTTTTCTCTTGGTACACTCGCTTTATCAACTTACTTAAACTCACTGTGACCGTGATATAAAGAAGATAATTTAAAGAGATGCTGATGATAATTTAAATTTTGTCATCATCGAAAAGGATATTATAATTCAGCCTTCTCCTTCTTAATTTCCAATTACAAGTTTTACTATGAAATTTTAAAAGCTGTACTTAAAATTGTTGTCAACCGTTCCCTGAAAAAAGGAAAAGTATTAAACTATTTTGCTTTCCAGAATACAGTACATAGTTATTTTACAGATGCACGTAGTCAATATTTTCACTATAGACATATCTTATCTAGTATACATGATATACATGTGTCCTTATTGACTTTATAATGTACCCCACATTTCCTTCAATGTATATTGATTTTATATATAATATTTTTTATCACATATTTGTTACGAATATGTCTGGTTTTGCATAAGCAATAACCTCAAAATTGCCCGGGGCAAAAAATACCATATTGATATTGTGCCCTGATTCTAAATGACGTGACGTCACTGTGTCCTTAACGACACGTTTGTGATAAAATGTTTAAGATTTTACCTTTTATCTTTCATTAAATTGTTATAATTGACCTTTGTTTCTCTTTTCTGCAGAAATTAAATATGTGATAAAAAGATTATAACATGTCTTTTCCATATTGGCCCTGGTATCATCCCTCGACCAATATCGGCCCTCTGCTAAAGCCTCGAGGCTGATATGGGAGTCTCGGGATGATACCAGGGCCAATATGGAAAAGGGCATGTTATAATCTATACATATATCATATAGACCTTTTGCCCCAGGAACAGTAATGTTTTTGATACCAAGAAAAGTACTTTTGTAATTATGTAACAGGAAGCTGGCTTATCCTTTGTTTTTTTTTTTAGAAAAGTTAAAATATAAACATGAATGTAAAACAAATTTGACATCCAATAAGCTAGGAAATGCATTAATTAAAAAAATCAAAATTAAAAAATCAAATTTTTATATTTTTTATTCTTTATGATCTTATATTACCCAGTTGTACCTATCCCCTGAATGTATAAACCAGATTTTGATATACATGTATTAAAAAAAAAGTAAAATCACAAAAATACTGAATTCCAAGGAAAATTCAAAACAGACAGTCCCGTAAATCTAATGGCTAAAGAGTAAAATCACAAAAACACTGAATTTTTAAAACAGAATATGTCCCTAATCAAATGGCATTTACCAGTCATTGTTTATTTCAAGAATTAGATAATAAAATGCATTCACTAGAATTAGACTCAGATTTCTTTTGAACTTTTAAACACCAAATTTATACACATTAAACAGAAAATGAAAAGATTAAAATTTATTTCATAGTACATGCTTATTGAATTAAAATCTTGGCTAAAAAACAGAGTGCGATATTAGGGTTTCTTATGAGTTAAAGCTTTATAAGTTTATGTTCCTTATTTCACGGAAAATATATTTATCAATATTTTTACCAAGCATAATATATATCTATATGTCATTATAGAGTGTTTAAATTATATCTTTCTAGATAAGTAGCAATACAGATTCGTAGTTTCCTGTTCAGAACAGGAATAAAACACTTTTGTTCTGATTAAGTATAGACTGAAGTACTTGAAATATAGAAGATGACAGTTGACAGCCTCTTAGTACATGTATACTGGTACTATCCACGCTTATCAATCTTTCCACTTAAACCATGTTTTTTCGTATTTTTTTTTTTTTTTAGCTCACCTGGCCTAAAGGGCAAAGATAACTTCACTCATAGGAGTTATTGACCTTAAATTTTACCTTTTTTAATCCTTTGCCTATTATCTTAAACAATAAAGTCTCATGATCGAAATCATCAGTAGAACCCTTATAAGAGTTACTGCCCTTTGATGACGATTTTTACCATTTTTTTGATGTTTTTGCCTTTTATCATTGTTTATCCTTAAAATTATAATAGCCTTCTTTAATAATAATCGTCAACATATTGCCAATGAGACAACTATGCACTAAAGTTCAAATGAAGTGGATGTTAGGCCTAAATTAAAATATTGTTTGTTTGCCCTTTTCCGACCCTATGTTTTGAAACAGGGTAGGTAGGTAGGTAAAATATTTTATTTTTTTCCCCATTAAAATAACTTGGCTCGTTATATTATTTGTCATGGGTAGGCAGGTAGGTATAATATTTTATTTTATAGATACAAAATCTGCAGAATGTCATTTTGGTCCGTTTTGTTTTTGCAAATAAGTTTTCTGGGACTATTAGTTTTGAAAAAAAAATATCACGTAGAATGTGAAGCTAATTCATATGCACTACTATTTTGTTTTCAAATATCAAAATATAGACCTGTGCCGCATATATATATCTTCAACGTTTATATGCCTGGAACTTTGAAGAGTTTGAACTTGCGCTCACATTCTGTACTACGTATTTTGTACGCTTACCTAAAGGTTTTCTGTAAGAGATGACTTTGTAATGGTAAGATATGTCCGGGAAGTCATACATTACTAGTAGAAAAGTCCATAGAGGGTTAAAAATTTCGTGTGTGCCTAAAAGTTGTTTCCAATAAAAATGCTACAAGACTTAAAACTCAATTGTCACGTATTTTACATCGCATTTATAAATGATCTGTATGGAAAACTTGGCGATTTTACTGCCAGATATTCTCCACTTTACAGGGTTTTGTCACTTTTGGTTCATGTCAGATATAAATGATATATCGGCATCGTTAACATAATCATCCTGATCTGCGGATCACAAAAGGCAATCCCTACATAGAACACAACGTCCGTTTAGAAATTAGTTTGTACACACGTTGATAATTTTGTATCAAACGAACTTTTTCGTAAACGAACCCTACTCTTTAAGTTTAAAGGTACAGAGTAACGTACGTTATATCATGATTTCAGGAAGCGTTCAACATCGATTTCAAACAAATGCATTGAAACTTCAAATGCAAGTGTTCATGTCAAACGCTCAGGTGATACCAAACGGACCGGACCTTATACGTTAAAGATAAAACCCGAGGATTCCGGTAAAAATGATTTGGGCGGGAAATAAAAATATAAGATTTTTGGTAGGAACGAAAAAATGAAATAAAATAAAATCTTGCTGGTAAATACAAATAAAAGATTTTCAGGCGGAGCGAATTTATAGGGTCGGTCGGTAAAGGGCAAACAAACAATATTTTAATTTAAGCCTTATTGTTTTATAATTGATTTTAATAGCTTTATTATTTACTAAAATTTTATTGAAATAGGGATTTCATAATTCAATATTTGGCAGGGTCAAATTAAAGGATGACACTTAACAGACCTGACAGATTTTATCTTCAAGTGATTTGTATTGGACATTATCAGGATTATCAATAAATTAATCATTGAATCAATGAAATTTGAAATAATGTAAATCAAAGTGTAATAATCTTTCGAAAATAAGGAAAAATGTATTTGAAATAATATACAATAAACTATTTATAGAATAAAAAATGTTTCCTAAAAAAGGAATATATATTGCACTGAGTGTCATGTAACCTAAAAGTTGATTGTGTTACTATAAAGTTGCTACATGTAACTTTACTTACATTAGCTAAAAGTGTTGCTAAAGTGTAAATCAGATAAAACACAGACTGGTAACTTTGAAACATCTCAATCTCAGAAATTACTATGAGGTTTTTATTAATGCAAATAATGCAACAGTGTGTGAGGATCTCAATAATAAGAACTCACATTTTGATATTTGATACTGTTACTGTAGGTTGCACTTTGTAAATACAGCTGTTTCTGACAACACGCCTCTTTTGGGGAGAAATTGAATATTCATAGAAAATTAATTTTGTTTACATACTGGTTCCCAGTTATGCTCTCTGCATGCTCTGTGTTCCATATCGCAGAGACAGAACTGGGGAATGTTACCAGTAAATAAACACGTGCATATTGTTTACATTGAAATCTGTGGTAACCTTTCATTCGAGGTAGGGGTAGTTAAGAAAATTAGTGTAAGTTTAAACTCTGAGAAGTTCAGGGCATATAAACGTTGAAAATATGCCGCACAGCCCTATATTTTGACCTTTGAAAAAAATTGTGGTGCAAATGAACTTTCAATTCTAGGATAAGATTTTTTTCAAAACTTCATAGTAAAAGTGGTACAGTTTTAGCCGTAAAAGGAATTCCTATGGGAAATTGCATTGTCAATATTTACAGAAATGCAACCTGTACAAATATCTGTTTGCAGATTTTCAAGAAATCACAATAATCAATATCGCAGTTTTCTTAATTCTCCAAAAATCGAAATAATATACGCTTGCTAAAATAATAATTTCTGAATTTACAGTACAAATTCATGTATTAATTAACACCTGCATGGCATGAAAAAAAATATCTCAGATCATAGCAACCATGTTATAAATGACAGCTATCATGGTTATAGGGTGAAATAGCTATGTCATGTCATGTCAGGCCTGACCACCAAAAGTCAGATTGGTCTACCACTAAGATTGTAGCATTCAACTGAATGTTTGTGGTGGTTTTGTTCCGTTTTGGGGATTAGTAAAGCTCTTAATTACAATAACAGTTTTATATCAATTTTTGAAAATGGATGTATATAATTATAAAGTAAATTTGCTTAATTTTATTTTTGATAACTTCATGAAAGTATGACCACCAAATTTATTTGAGACCACCTGATTTGTGGTCTTGGTGGTCTTAGGTAATAAAAGAACTCGTGAATATATGGCATTCAACAGGCTGTGAATGTTCTAGATGCTAATATGAGGTGCTTCTTTTGCTTTGTAAACAACACCGTGTGAAAATTCTCAATATATCTATACTTAGCGCAGACTCAGAGATATACATAATAATGGATGTTACAATATACCTCCCACGTAAATCCACATGTATTTGAATCTATTTGCAAACGCTAAAATGCCAATTTTATTGTATTAGAAATTGTACTAAAACAAAATTTCAAAAGAACTTTTATTCTTATTCGATGCATAATAAAAAGAAATTATTATACGCAACTATTGTGTTTATTTCCTAAATATATTAACACAGCTATATTTTGTGCAATGTCAATTTTATCATGGAAACACTTTTCTACAATCAGGGTTCATTAAGGGATGAAATAAGCTGACATTTATGTTACGATTTAAAGCTTATCATATACTAATTTAAGTTGCAGATTAAAAACAATTAGGTCAATGTCACAAAAATATATAACTTTTTTGTAACCATTAAAGTTCGTGTAATATTGTATTAAAATGGAATGCTGAGGTAGGTTTTGTTTTGTTTTCCATGTTTTCTATTTGTTTGCATTATTCCCATATTAACTGATTTCAGCGAGTCAGCATGGCAGCAACTTGATCATTACGAAAAAAAATCGCAAATATTGGGTTTGAGAATTAAACATATTTTTTTTCTAAAGGTTATTAACGAATTAATCAGTGCAAGCTAAAGATTTGTGAGAATATTTGAGCTTTATCTAACAAGGAGTAAAAAAGAACAGCTACACACACAGCATACCCACCCTCACTTCAGTATTTGAATGAACTTATTTGTCCTATTAGAATCGAAATAATTCGTCATGAAGCCATAGATTTGTTGTAAATTTACACATGGCATGAGCCGTGATATTCGATAACTTTATCTCTCACTAACGCTCAGGATAAAATTCGAATATGACGGCCCAGGCCATGTGTAAATTCCAACAAATCTATCGCTTTCATGAATTATAGACTCTGGGTAATTTTATTGTTGTATCCCAAAATGATAATAACATCACATCATTGGTTGAATTTCAACTGTTTAGGCCATTGTTAGCCAACCAAACTACTTTGGTGTACACTTTTGAAAATACTACCCAGAATGCATTAGATTCTGAAACAGCCAATGAGTTTGAGAGGTCACTGAGGTCAGTTAAATTGGCATAGAATACTGTTCCATTTTGCACCTTCTCGACCTTCAATGACTTTGGATCTGTGTTTTAAAAAGAAGAAAAAATATTGAAATTATAGCTTGTTTATACAGTATGCAAATTATCTCTTTCTTCAAGCTATATTTGTTACTGCGTAGATATCAAATGACAACTTCACATAGTCTTTTAATTTTTGTAAAATTAGGTATTGATTTGATCGTGAGAGGGTGGGAGGTATTAGCATTGATTTAAAAATAATTTGTATTTCAAAGAGGTTCTGAAATGCTATAAATCTTAAAAGAATTGAAGAAAATTACCAGTTTATGAAAATAGAATCAGGACATATACTTTTTATCTATGTGGGAAAAAGTTTGTTTCTTTTGTTGACATATACAAATGTATCAGATTATAGGACACACACACTTGATTGGATAAAAACAACATATTAAGTGTGAGAAAAGCCAGATTCAGGGCCTGGGGCCCAACATCAAACCAGATATCATTGTAAAGGTCATTTATTGGAATGTTGTTATGATTAAATGTGTTGATAAACTTGACATGAATTAATATCACCAAAAAAGAACATGAAATATGTTAATTTTGTTTTTTTCCCTAAATTTGACAAATTTTTATTGAAATTGAAATTTCTGGCTATTGTTTCTTACATGTCAGGCAATACATATTAAAGAGTTTTAGTTTTGGGTTTACAGAATAGAGAATAGAACTATTGGCCAAAAAGTTCAAAATAATGGTGAAACAAGAGAAAATAGAAAAATGATAAAGACTAAGAGAAATATGGGGTGCTCAAATATAAAGAGTAGAGAGAAATGGTCAAAATAATTAAAGAATAGAGAGAAAATAGTTAAAAATTAAGAACACAGAAATGAAGGACTCTAATCGTGAACCTGCAGTATTACAATTAAGAATTAAGAAAGTTTTACAGAATATCAAATTGAAAGTTACTCAAAAAAGGCCATATTAACATGCACCTTTTGAAAAAATGTTGAACTTAACTTTTTAGAGATTCTAGACCCTCATACATGTAGTTACATAATGATTATTACATGGTTTACTAAATAAATTCTTTTCTTGACAATGATCTATATAAGAGTTTTTGTTCACCTTTAGAACACTCATGACATAAGGAAAATAAAGAATCATTTTTTGAAGACTAAAACCTTTTATCATGTGTATTGATTTTGTCTATGGATTTATAAAAAAATCAATTTTATGCTTTTGAATTAAAAGCTTTCAAGTAATTATAAACGTTTTTTACGGAAGTGTTTTATGATTTGTATTGGACTAATTTACGTTTAGGGTCAAGAATTAGCTGTTTAATGTTTTCTATACACGACAAAATCATCAGAAAACATTTAATATGTTTCCCTCTAATTGTACTGATTATAAGCTTGATTTAACTTATAATAGTTGCTCTTACTTGACCAATACCATAAAATTGAGAATGGAAATGGGGAATGTGCCAAAGAGGCAACAACCCGACCATAGAAAAAAACAACAGCAGAAGGTCACCAACTGGTCTTCAATGTAGCGAGAAATTCCCGCACCCTGAGGCGTCCTTCAGCTGGCCCCTAAATATCCTACCACAAAGTAGAAAATCTATTGAAAATCTATATTCTTTAGATAGGTAAAGACTATAGGATACTACAATGAATGGTTTTTATTAATGCCAAAAATTACCAGTAATTAGTCACAATAATAAATGCACCCATTAATTTTGTAATTTACAGTATATATCTAAAACTTATGTTCAACCCTATGCACCAGATAAATATATATATATAAACCCAAACTATATTTTGTCTGATTTTAATATTAACACATTGACTTTTTATACGGAAATATGTTTTTTTTTTTAGGATACTGAAGATTTTTGTAATTTACAATATACATGATATACTAAAACTTATTTTCAATCCGATACTACAGATATATATATATATAAACCAAATGATCTATATTTTGTCTTATTTATTAGTGCATTGACTTTTTATACATGGTCTATATATGTAAATATTATAAGCACATTGACTTTTTATACATAGTCTATATGTAAATGTTCTTCTTTTTCAGGATATTGGAGATGGCTGGTGGGAAGCAAGAAATAGCCTAGGACACCAAGGATTGATACCTGAGGCATATGTACAGGTGAGAATGACCTCAAAGGTCACTGACCTCTTGACATGGATGTCATAATGAGGACGATAATGATCACATGATTTTGTAAATTTGTACTAACATTAACAGGTGGATGACAAAAAAAAAACTAACTAAAAGATTGAATTTGCCAAGGATCATTAATATGTTACCCTGCATTGCATATATATAATGGTACTGCAATCATTGTAAAGTTCAAAATTTTTGTAATGATTTTTTAATTGCCAAAATTGGACAAAATAAAACCAAAAGTCAGACTTTAATTTTAGATATATAAAGCTGAAATCATAATAATTAAAATTTGTTAAGGTGTGTTTCCCTTGGTTTTAGTTTGTAACCTAGATTTGTTTTCTCTCAATTAATTTATGAATTTTGAACAGTGTTATACTACTGTTGCCTTTTATTCAAACAATATGAACAAGCATAACAATAAGTGCACACCGACATTTCTAAATGTAGACTTGATAATTTGCATTGCTTAGAATCAAGTGATTTAAAGAGGTAAACATTCTGTTTGAACTTGTTTCCAGTATATTAAAAGAAGAATTTGTGTCTCATCAATTTTTATACGACCGCAAAATTTGAAAAATTTTTCGTCGTATATTGCTATCACGTTGGCGTCGTCGTTTGGTCGTCGTCCGAATACTTTTAGTTTTCGCACTCTAACTTTAGTAAAAGTGAATGGAAATATATGAAATTTTAACACAAGGTTTATGACCACAAAAGGAAGGTTGGTATTGATTTTGGGAGTTTTGGTCCCAACATTTTAGGAATTAAGGGCCAAAAAGGGCCCAAATAAGCATTTTCTTGGTTTTCGCACTATAACTTTAGTTTAAGTTAATAGAAATCTATGAAATTTTGACACAAGGTTTATGACCACAAAAGAACAGTTGGGATTGATTTTGGGAGTTTTGGTTTCAACAGTTTAGGAATAAGGGGCCAAAAAAGGGCCCAAATAAGCATTATTCTTGGTTTTCGCACAATAACTTTAGTTAAAGTAAATAGAAATCAATGAAATTTAAACACAATGTTAATGACTACAAAAGGAAGGTTGGTATTGATTTTGGGAGTTTAGGTCCCAACAGTTTAGGAATTAGGGGCCAAAAAGGGACCCAAATAAGCATTTTTCTTGGTTTTCGCACCATAACATTAGTATAAGTAAATAGAAATCTATGAAATTTAAACACAAGGTTTATGACCATAAAAGGAAGGTTGGTATTGATTTTGGGAGTTTTGGTCCCAACAGAATAAGGGGCCCAAAGGGTCCAAAATTAAACTTTGTTTGATTTCATCCAAATTGAATAATTGGGGTTCTTTGATATGCGAATCTAACTGTCACAACTGTGTATGTAGATTCTTAACTTTTGGTCCCGTTTTCAAATTGGTCTACATTAAGGTCCAAAGGGTCCAAAATTAAACTTAGTTTGATTTTGACATAAAATGAATCAGTTAGGTTCTTTGATATGCTGAATCTAAAAATGTACTTAGATTCTTGATTATTGGCCCAGTTTTCAAGTTGGTCCAAATCGGGGTCCAAAATTAAACTTTGTTTGATTTCATCAAAAATTGAATAAATGGGGTTCTTTGATATACCAAATCTAACTGTGTATGTAGATTCTTCATTTTTGGTCCTGTTTTCAAATTGGTCTACACTAAAGTCCAAAGGGTCCAAAATTAAACTTAGTCTGATTTTAACAAAAATTGAAATCTTGGGGTTCTTTGATATGCTGAATCCAAAAATGTACTCAGATTTTTTATTATGGGCCCAGTTTTCAAGTTGGTCCAAATCAGGATCTAAAATTATTATATTAAGTATTGTGCAATAGCAAGTCTTTTCAATTGCACAGTATTGCGCAATGGCAAGAAATATCTAATTGCACAATATTGTGAAATAGCAATTTTTTTTAAATTAGAGTTATCTTTCTTTGTCCAGAATAGTAAGCAAGAAATATCTAATTGCAAAATATTGTGCAATAGCAAGATTTTTTTTTTATTGGAGTTATCTTTCTTTGTCCAGAATCAACTTAAATCTTTGTTATATACAATATACAATGTATATTCACTTTTTACTACCAACTGATAAATTAAAATAATCTTTACCATTCAGTGATAACAAGCAGTTTTTTTACATCTTAATATTTTATGATGTATTTAAATGAGTAGTTATTGTTGCAAACTCCATTAGAAATTTTAATTGAGATTAGTTTTGGAATAAGGGAAAGGGGGATGTGATTAAAAAAATTGGGTTCAATTTTTCTCATTTGAAATTTCATAAATAAAAAAGAAAATTTCTTCAAACATTTTTTGAGAGGATTAATATTCAACAGCATAGTGAAATGCTCTAAGAGAAAACACAAATTTTAAGTTCATTAAAACACATTCATTCTGTGTCAGAAACCTATGCTGTGTCAACTATTTAATCACAATCCAAATTTAGAGCTGAATCCAGCTTGAATGTTGTGTCCATACTTGCCCCAACCGTTCAGGGTTCAACCTCTGCGGCCGTATAAAGCTACGCCCTGCGGAACATCTGGTTATGTAATTGTTCTGAATATGCATATCCATGATAAATACTTGTAATATTTGCAGCTGGACATTGAGCATGTAGAACATGTTGAGCATGTTGAACATGTTGAGCATGTAGAAGATGTTGAGCATGTTGAGCATGTTGAACATGTTGAGTATGTTGAGAAGGTAACACTCATTTATTTAATGAATCAGTCTTGTTTCACCATTGTTCACCTAGCAGACACAATAAAAGCATTTTTATTAATTATAAGGAAATAAAAATTGATGTATCAGTCCCAAATAAAGTCTTTTGGATGAAATAGTTACTTCAGCCTAAAATGAAATATCTTTATTCAGAAATGGGAATCTTTTTTTTCTTTTTGACCCACAATTCAACTTGATATTTCATTGGGGTAACACAGAGGGTGCTTATATCTCCAACATATCTGTGTGGCTTTTCCAGCCACTTGGTTCAATGGATTTCAATTAATTCTCTATTTTCTATTGAGAGATTTCATTCTTAGAATAAGTTGGTTTGATAGGAACAATTAATATTAAACCAGGTTAAATACTAGCATTACTATCATTACATCTCAGTTGTCAACCATTCAAAGGTTCTCCCCCCTTTTTTCCCCAGTAACTTTGAATTAATTAGCATAGTGCTGCTAGATTGTCTTATTCTGAATTTTTTGTCAACAGGTGAGACATATTTTTCAACAGTTTGTTATTTTTTTCTCACATTCCCACATTTTACCCCATATTCCAGAACCCCACTTTAACCCCTATATAATGGATTATTCAAGGTACATCCCAAAAGCATGTCATCCCCTCAAAGTTGTTTTCATATTAAATATTCCATTTTCTATAAAATAAACCCAACACATCCCATCATCATATCCCAGAGTAGCCTACTTAGAAGTAATTACAACCCGCAAAGTGCAAGGTACAAATATATTACAGTACGCATAAGTATTTGACAATTGTTTTTCAATATAACCTAATTTAGGAAGAGGGTAGTAGGCCAAGTGCATGTCATGTGTTTATTACAAATTAAATACACCTACGAAAATTATTTGATACTAATAATGTTTTGGTATATATGTATATTGTTGACATTGGGATTTACTACTTTCTCTACCCCTGGGGCTTTGCCAGATTTAAAGTTTGTTGGGAGCTGCTTCAAGCAGCCTTTGTTTGTTTATATTTACAGCACCCCACAATATGATTTTATGTTTTGGTCAATTGTTAATACTGTGGTAAAAAAAACACTAAAGCAGATATTTATCAAATTTATTTAGAGTGTTGTCTGCACCTTGCCTTTACAGGAAATAAGCAACAAATTATGTTTACAATAAAAATATTATTAACGACAATTACTACTACCAAAAAAATTGCTTATACAAAATACCTGAATTGACAATTTATGTCTTCTTGTCCATCATTGGCAGACTACTGCTGTCAACTAAAGAATAATCTCAAAATTAAAAAAAAATATTGAATACAGAAGGCAAATTTTCAATGCATCTAATGGAGAAAAACGTATGGTGTGCCCCCTACATAGGGTGAACATAGGGATTACCTATGAGTTTTGTCCACCCTTTGTTACTTCCCCTTTTGAGGAAACACTAATATACACCTGGGCTTAGACTTGCTACAATTCCCTTTCTATTATTTCTCTTTTACTAATTTAAATGTTTACTGATAAGTGCCAGTCTACTGATTGTCCTCGGAGAAAGCCTTCCTCCTTCAGATGTCAGTATAGTTGTAATCTCCTAGTTATAGCAGTAAAATTATTAAAGGGGCAAAATTGAAAAAAAAAAGAAAAAACATAATTAGGAAGGGACATGTAGCAAGTCTAACCTGGGCTGTAATGTAACAATACATGTATAGAATGTATATATATATATTAACGAGACAACAACATCACAATAAAATAGATTTTAGAGCAATATTTACACAAGATTATTTTTTTTATTTTATAAGAGTCCTAAATGTGTGTATTACTCACTGCCAGCTCGTTGTGATTAAAAAGATTTACATATATTGCAAAAAAATGCTTTGAATTCAAATACATACTAGACATTGATTTGTTTAAACAAGTTTCATTTTATCTTTATGTCTTTATGCTTTAATTGAAATAATTATTTGCATGTGTTCATAAATTGATGTGTATATTTCTTGTTGTTGTGAAGATAGCATTGCTTAAAATTTGTCTGATCCATAAGTTATTTTGAACAATAAAACATTAAAAATGTAATTTCTATTTTCAGTTGGCAGAACCTCCAGAGCCCTCATTTCCACCCCCTCCACCTCCCCCAGGCCCTACTGCCCCTCCTGCAGCACCTCACTTTACATCAGAGTCTTCTGATGATGTGAATGGTTACCCTGACAACCAGTATAATGGAGGTCAAGGTTATGATAATCATGGGCAGACGTTACCACAGCAGTCTTCACAAGAGGGATGGGACGATGATGATTGGGATGATTTTGACGACCAATCATCAACAAGTACGGCAGGTCACGACAACCATGTAAGTTAAGATGGATGGATGCAAAGTAGATAGTTTATAAACTTTAATTTTATTTCCTGGAAATTGATTTTTAGTGATTTCCAGTATGTAAAAGAACTTTTCTTTGAAGTTCAAACTGTGAGTTTAAATTTTGTGGAAAACAACCTAATCTATGAAATAAAAGATACTTTTCATTAGCAAACATTTCTGCACATACCTTAGTATTACAGGGCTTACAATATTAGAAATCTCTTGTAAAAAAATTATTAGGTCATAATAACAAGGGATTTGAACTTTTGTAGATATGTTTTGCATAGAAGTCGAACAGACCTTTCCAATCATTCAAACTGGTTGAATCATCTGGAAATAATTAAGAAAACTATATTTTATACCACATTTAAAAATACTATTGAAATTAAATTTTCATCATTTAAGGTTTGTACTCTTGGCTGTTAGTTTTTAATGGGAACACTGTTTGTTAACTTGTTATTCATAGATATAGAATTCAGTTGAATCAAGGTGTTTTCAGATTCTATTTTTATGCACATTTTACACTTTTATCATGCTTAGACTTCACAGAGGCATGATTCTCTGACAATTTTTAGCATTTTTCATTTAACTTTTTTTTTTCTATTTGGACAAAACATTTTTTGTTAGTATGAATTGTAAACCAGGCCTTGAAGGCATAAAACTTTGCTCAATGCTCGGAGTACAAAAATCATGCTCGAAACATGAAATCCTGCAATTTGATTGGTTGATTTTCCAGTCGTAAGTACACAAATCATGCTCGAAAGTTTTATGACTGTGAAGCCTGGAACAATGGAACACCAATGTACATATTGGTAACATATTTAAAACTATGTTCAAGTATAAATCAAGTTCATTTATCAATCTCTGTAGTGAAAAAATTAGAATAAAAGAGGTGAAAGATAAAAAAAAAAATCAATGAAGCAGGTATGTAACAGTACATGACATTTAACTTCCCTGTCAAATTGAATATTTCTGGGAAATATCTTAGATATCATTGATACTGTAAACCTTTTTTTTTCTCATGGAAACTTCTATCATATTTATCAGCTGTTTCAAGGAACAATTTATTATATTTTATTTTTACAACTTTCTAAATTATATGTTTTAAAAATGATCCCTGTTTAACCTCTAAGTGACGAATTATATTTGCATTATTTTCTACATGTGAATTTTCCACTAAAAATTAGTAATTTATATTATTTGCTTCACAGTATGGTATATTATTGTATAGCAATATAATATTTCCCACAGAACGTAACCAAAAGTTAGCGTGCAATAAATTCTAATATTGCACTAGTGCAATAAATCTTCAAAATTCATGACGTCATCAACGTTTAAATTTTAGTTTAAACCAATTTTAACTTTCAAATATTATATTGCTATACAATAAAAGGGTTATATTGCATTAATATTGGGGAATATTGTCCCTCGTAGAACATATATTGCACTTGCAAGCTCGTGCAATATAAAATTCTACTAGGGACAATATTCCCCAATATATATTCCCCAATATTCGTGCAATAACCCAGTAACCCTATAGTATTTGATTTGTTAGGGTTACTGAACTCTACATAAACTTTGCTGTTCTTCTCTTCTACAGGATTTACAAGGTCAAGGCAATTTTGGTTTGTCTGTTGCTAAACGTGAAAAAATATCTCCAACCGGCGGTCCTGGTGGTGGTGGTGAAAACTTGTCAAGATATGGTACAGTCAGAGTCAGTAGGTGGGTATTTTTATGCCCCCAGCTGCTAGGCAAATGGGGAATTGAGTGTTACCCTAGTCTGTACTTATGTCTTATAGGGGCCTATTATAGCTGACTATGCGGTATGGGCTTTGGTCATTGTTGAAGGCCGTACGGTGACCTATAGTTGTTAATGTCTGTGTCATTTTGGTCTTTTGTGGATAGTTGTCTCATTGGCAATCATACCACATCTTCTTTTTTATATATGTCTCAAAATTTATCTCCTCTCTCTAATTTGTATCAACCAAATGTTATGAAACTGATACACAATGGTTATTACAATAAATATTAAACATGGAAAAATTCAAAAAGGGGGGGGGGGTATCATCTATGTCCCATGCACACGTTCTCCTTTTACTTTTGCATATTTCAGTCTTAAACATGTTATTATTTTATAATCATTTTGACATTTAATTTCAGATTTTCAAATTTTGCCAAGGCTGGTGGAGAGGCATTTTTAATGGGGCAAGCAACTCCTCCTGTACATATATCAGAAGGAGACAAAGTCAAAATTATTGTGAGTACCTTATATGAATTGAGGGGCGTAAAAGGAGGGGGGGGGGTATCTGCACGGAAGAACGCGAAAAATAAAATTGCCATTTCTCAATGAACGAACAATGAAAAATTTCTTGCATGTTGATCTTTTTCACGATTTCACGAAACACGGTGAATAACGAACCTTTTTCACGGCTGCACGTGAAATAAAAATGGCAAAACACAATGCACGAAAATAACCCTTTACCACCCTCTGAATTTATTATAGACTGAAATACAAGTCAAAATAATGGTCAGTGTAGGGGACATTAATTTTTGCTCTTGTTTGTCTGTAGGTCCTGAATTCGGTTTCCGTTCTCTAACTTTAGTTTTTCCCAAACAAAGTATTATAAAATTTATACACAATGCTTATGACCACAATACACACAGATCGAATTTAATTTCGAGTGGCTTTACTTTTATCGTTCTTGAGTTATGTCCCTTTATAACTTTATATGCAAGCAGAGGCATCATCTGTGTCCCATGGACATATTTTCCATTTATTTTTGTATGTGGTATTAAACTGATAAAAGTAGGATAACTATTGTTGTGTCAGTCAACGAAAATCTCCGTAATTTATCAAAATGATATGTTTTATTTTTGGAAGTAATCTTATTTTGTCATTCTCTTACTGTTAATATTTTTCTCATTTTAGGAAACAAGAGACGGACCTATCTGGGCGGCCACAGAATCCTACACATGTGAAATCAAATCTCCAAAGAAAGAATCCAAACTTAAAGGACTTAAAAGTTTTATAGCATACCAAGTTATTCCATCAGTAAGTCTTAATGATGCCACTGTATTTTCTGAAAATTTATGCCCAGCATACATTATGTTTTCTGGTCCCTCTGTCCGTCCATCAAAAACTATGTGTTACCATTTATAAAATATCAGATGTTTATATTCAACATCAACAATCACTATTGGGATATAGCATCTACTCATGATTTTCAAAATTCGATATTTGTACTAATAGGTCATCATACTGTTTTGCAAAAATAGACACAGAAGATATTAAGGGGACATCCAAAACTCATAAATCAAAGACAAACTGAAAATATATTTGCAAAGAACAAAAAAACAACATACAGAAAAACAAATTCACAAAACACAACATAGAAAACTTAAAACTGAGCAAGATAAATCCTATCAATATATAGTAGCTTGCTTCAGATAATTTCAGTAGTCCAAAATAATATAAATGTAGCAAATTGAGAGTGCAGTATGAAAATAATATTTTATTGTAATTTCTGTTTCAGTTTAGTAATATACAAGTTAGCCGACGATACAAACATTTTGATTGGTTACATAAAATGTTAAAAGAAAAGTTTATATGTATACCAGTGCCTCCATTACCAGATAAAGCTATTGCAGGTAAATTACTTGTTATCTCCCCTTTTAACAATAACTACAAATAGTTCTCTCTTATTTTACAGTAACTACAAATAGTTATCTCCCCTACTTTACAGTTACTACAAATCGTTATCTCCTCTATTTTAACAATAACTACAAATAGTTCTCTCTTATTTCACAGTAACTACAAATAATTATCTCCCTTATTTTACAGTAACTACAAATAGTGATCTCCCCTATTTTACAGTAACTACAAATTGCTATCTCCCTTTTTTTTTTTTTTTAAAGTTACCACAAATTGTTAATTTACAAAAAAACTGCAAACTGTTATTTCCTCTATTTTCAGTTACTTCATAGAGTTATCTCCCTTATTTTTCATTAAATACACTCATTATGTCATCACTCACAGTGAATGTTATTGGTTGTTGGTAATTTACTAAGACATACAGTGAAACCTTGGTAAACTAAACCCTGATAAAACTGAATTTCAGTTTAAACCTAACAATTTTCAAAGTCCCAAAAAATTTCAAAATTATTTTGGTGTCGACTTCCGTTTACCTCTACAACCCGAACACCTGTGAAAACCGAACAAAACACAAAGTCCCGTGGGTGTTTCGGTTTGGACAGGTTTCACTGTATATGTATCTAGGTATCGATATGATATAACAGGATGCTAAATCAGATTTCTATTAGAATCACAATGAATCACCAACAATCACTAACAATCACTCTAGATCTGTTTCATGTTGAATCACTTGACACCACCAAGAGTCATTTTTGATTAAATCACATTGACTTTACTGTAAATAAACAAATCATTATGTGTATCTAAACCACAGATCAGGAAGAGATATATTATGTAACAATTAGGCCATGTACATTGTACAATTAAGTTTCATAAACAGTACAATGAAGGAGGAAGGGGAACTTTATATTCTCTGATTGACTGATTTTTGTTAAGATTAGCTTGAGATAATATTTAAATATTAAAAATGTAAATAAAAAAGGACAGGTCTGGAGAAAAATTCCTTTGGCTTTTAAATAAAAAAAATATATTTCCTTTGCTCAATATGTTAACTTTGAAGCAGCTTGATATTGATATTTATCATACATTTAGTAGTAAATACAGTATTTTTGAATATTTGATAAATAGCCTGCTGTTTAACCATATCGCACAACTTTGATGCATACTCTTTATCATACCCTTTATCACACCCTTTATCACACCCCTACCCTTTATTGCACCCTTTATCACACCCCTACCCTTTATTGCACCCTTTATCACACCCCTACTATTTTTTTTTTTTTTTTTACATTTACTCCGTTTTAGTTTATGCAAGCTTCTTCAGAATTTTTTTCCCTCAAAATGAGTTTATAATAAACAGTCATTTGGGCGTGGCATAATTTATTGAATGGCGTCATTGTTTGGAATGTGATGTCACAAACGTCGAATTTTCATTTTTCTGACACACGAAATGCAACTATAAAAAGAACTCAATGAAATTCCTTACAAAACACACAAAAATATACAATAAACAAAATATTTTTTAAACAACAGCACGCAATTTGTAAGGTTACCCAAGTGCTTCAGATGAGTAATTCATTCAAGAGCAGTTCTTTTAAAACAAGACAAAAGTAGAACTGAAGGCAACCCAGGTGCTAGGGATCAGAAAGCGTTCATATGTACTCTCCTGTTGAAATATATGATAAAGCGTATAAAACATGGCAAAATCCGTATCACATGCTGTATCACCCTCGACCAATATCATCCCTTGGGCCTAAAGGCCCTTGGCTGATACTGGTATCTCGGAATGATACGGCATATGATACGGATTTTGCCATGTATTATTCTCTATTTATCAAATAGTAAATTTTTGTAGAAAGGAGAAGGTAAAATAGGGCCACTTTTTTTGGACTTTCTAAATTTGACTCAGGAATTAATAGATAAAATATTTGAAATGATTGCAAGACATTACCCTCATTCCAAGATCATATTATTAATAATATGCTAAATTTTATATCAGATGGTTTTACTTTGGCAAAAATTGCAACAAGAAATAAAATCTTTGATTTTACATTTTGATAGCATTATTTGTTTGCCAAATATCTTGAAATTGCAATAATTAAACTTGCTTTGGTGACGAATATCAAACAATTGCAAAAACAAAAGCAGGTAATTAGTTATAATTTTACAGTATTTCTGTCACTTATTTAAAAAGCATCCAATCATGATCATTTTTAATTTACATATTTCAGCTGTACATAGAAAATCTACAGGTTTGTTTATTCATATGACTTTCAGACATTTTTTTCTTGTTCTGTATAACTTGTCTGTAGGCCTGGGTTTATTTGGATTTCAGAACTATAGGAGAATGTAACTACTTTTCATTGATTTCAAATGGGAAATGTGTGTTGTTAAGTTTGATAACAAGTGTGTACTATGGTAAAAGAAAAAAATGAGCACAAGCTAAAATTAGTACTTTGCCCCTAACTAATCTTAAAAACTTAAAACCACATCTGAAAATAGGAAGGTTTTTGGTTTCATTAATTCATAGTAAATTGAAACTAGCCACATTCAAAATCATATAATGATCGTGATTTCACCAATCAAATTACAATACTTCTATAAAAATATTATACAATAATGAATGTTAGAACTTTAGAAACATTTTCTGTAAAAAAACACTAGCACCACAACTTATAATTATCTACCCTTAAACAATTTTCTATTACAATTTTTTTGATTTAGTTATTAAATAAATGTTTACTTGATTGATTTGAAAGTATTGAGGCTAGTACATTTTTTGTCATATTTTAAGGTATAGAAGATGAAAAAAAAAACCTCCCCGCACTTTCTTTTTTGGGATTTCAGTAACATGTTTCTTTCCTATTAAAAAAACACCTTTTAAGCCTGTTGTGAAGTCTTTGTCTAGTATAAAATATGTCGGATCTTTTTTTTCCTGAAAGAAACTTTGAAATAAAAACATTAATATATCTTTTTCATTCATTTTATATTTCATAGCTATTGATTGGTATTGTTGAAATGTTAAAAACTATAATGTTTACTTACAGCATGTCTGTACAAATATACTTCACTAACATTTATCTTTAACAGAGTCTTGCAGTTTTATTTTTTTAATGATTTTCATTTTTAGGGAATCTGGTGTTGCTGTGAGATCTTTAATAGCGTTCATTAGTTTTGTTTACAAATTTTCTGGATTAAGGACTATGATGAGTTTGATATTTAAAAAAGACCGTTATGATTTTTAACCGGATTTTTTATGACAAAAATGTCGGTTATTGAATTGGGGATGTACAGCAGGCGGTCGGGCGGGCGGGCAGGCGGCAACCAAATGTTGTCTGTGCATTTACTCATGAACCGTTCAACTAAAGCTTTTCAAATTTTAATATGTTGTTACAGACAACAAAATGAAGGTCAAGTTCAATAATGACGATTTTGACTTTTACCGTTCAGGAGTTATGGTTCTTGAAAGATTGAAAAATGGCATTTCCAGTCGTGTCCGTGCATTTACTCATGAACCGTTCCACCAAAGCTTTTCAAATTTTAATATGTTGTTACAGACAACAAAATGAAGGTCAAGTTAAATAATGACGATTTTGACTTTTACTGTTCAGGAGTTATGGTTCTTGAAAGATTGAAAAATTGCATTTCCAGTCGTGTCCGTGCATTTACGCATGAAGTGTTTAACCAAAGCTTCCCAAATTTCAATATGTTGTTACTGATGACAAAATGGAGGTCAAGCTAAATAATGACAATTTTGACTTTTACCGTTCAGGAGTTATGTTTCTTGAAAGAGTGAAAAATGGCCTTTCAGTCGTGTCCGTGCATTTACTCATGAACTTTTCAACCAAAGCTTTTCAAATTTTAATATGTTGTTACAGACAACAAAATGAAGGTCAAGTTTAATAATGACGATTTTGACTTTTACCGTTCAGGAGTTATGGTTCTTGAAAGATTGAAAAATGGCATTTCCAGTCGTGTCCGTGCATTTACGCATGAACTGTTTAACCAAAGCTTCCCAAATTTTAATATGTTGTTACTGATGACAAAATGGAGGTCATGTTTAATAATGTCGATTTTGACTTTTACTGTTTAGGAGTTATGGTTCTTGAAAGATCGAAAAATGGTGTTTCCATTCATGTTGTTGCATTTACTCATGAACCATTCAACCTAAGCTTTTCAAATTTTAATATGTTGATACTGATGACAAAATGAAGGTCAAATTTGATATTGACGATTTTCACTTTCACAGTTCATCAGTTATGGTTCTTGTGATATTAGCAGGACACAAATAAATGTTAATAAATCCGGTTTGCTGTCGTTGTGACAGCCTCTTGTTTTTTAACTGTTTGTCAACCGCAAAATTTATTTATTCGTCTCAGTTGCTATAGTTTGTCTCGTTGATGTGTACATTTTTTATTCATGAGGATCTATCTTGACAGGGTTTACAGGTTAAAAAAAAAAGGCACACAAAAAAATACAGAAAAGAATAGAGAATAAGGGAATTCTTAGATGTAAGGAATAGAAAAAAAAATATTGCTGAAAATAAAGTGAAAGAAGAAATAAGATATTTAAAATTGATATGTTAACTTTTAAAATAAGAGTTTTCAAATTACTAATGCCGTCTGCACAGAAGTTAACAAACCATGTTACCTCAACAATTGGAAAGGAAAAGGTACAGAACAATTAGAGTCCACTTTCATTAATCAAAATATTAAATACAAAGAAGAGTCATACGTTTAAAGGATTTAGATAAGATATATCTTCTCAAATTCAGACTGAAGTTGAATATCACAGACTTGACTTAGTTGCACTTTAGAGCATTTTATGATATTGGTGAATGCGAAATGAAATAATGTTTTTTGTCCTTCCTTTCACAGGTCGATATGAAGATGATTTTATAAATGAGAGAATGAAACAGTTACAGTATTGGATGGATAGAATGGTCCGACATCCAGTAATATCACATTGTGACACATTTAACCATTTCCTAACCTGTACGGACGAAAAGGTAATAATACTTATATTTTATGCATTAAATCGCAGGATGTGGCTAGAATGATTTGAGTTGTTTCACTTTTGGACAGTCATTGTAATAGAAATTATATGAAATCAAGGTAGATTAAATGTATACCGCCATCTTGGATTGTAATATAGTAGTTCACAAAAGGTCTATTTGTTTGCAAAGATCTGCAATTTTTTAGACACCTTGGCAATTAATGGGTAAGCCTGTGTATTCCAATAAAGACAAATAATTGATTTATTACATTATTAGGACTGATTTATCAAATACCAAATATTTGAGTTTGTTCGAATCAAAGTGTCAACTTGACAATTTAAGGGGAGATAACTTTAACAATTAACTTTTATTATGGAATGATATAGATTTACTTTTATTATGGAATGATATAGATTTTTTTCTGTTTTTTACTTGTAGGATAACAAGGTCGGTGACACCATTATTTTCTATATATAATCTTAAATCTTATAGCATATTTTAAAACGTATCTTTTCTTCAAAATTCTTTCACAGTAATTTCCTATTATTTTTTTTTCATGAACAATATCAGTAATTTTAGGCAATTTTGCATGACTTGAGGATTGAAAAATAACATAGTGATCCATACTTTTTATTATATTTTTGAAAAAGGCATCAACAAATCTAAATTCTGGCAAAGTATAAGTATAAAATTCTATCAAAGGAAATATATACCTATGATCTACCTTAAGCATTCAAAATGGCATAGCTTCATTATCGCTAATTTCTTAACTTTTGCTTTGATGTATGACCTCAAATCACAATAACCTAACATTGCAGACCCATTGAATAGAAATGTTACGCAGTATAATCTTCAAGAATTAAACATATGTACATATGTGTCCCTTAGCATAGCAGTTGTGGACAAGTGTCCCTTAGCATAGCAGTTGTGGACAAGTGTCCCTTGGGCAGAATGAGGATTGAAAATAACTAGTGACATAAGAAGATGTGGTATGAGTGCCAATGAGACAACTCTCCATTCAACTCGCAATGTGTAAAAAGTATACAACTATAGGCCAAAGTAGAGTCTTCAACACAGAGCCTTAGCTCACACCAAACATCAAGCTATGAAGGGCATCAAAATGACAAGTGTAAAACAATTCAAACAAGAATACCACAGATGTTATCTATATAAAAAAAGAGAAAGATAAATATGAACCACAACAACAAACGACCACCACTAAACAACAGCAGTTACAATTATTTTTGCTATAGCAACCCTTTTAAAGTTTATATTAATATTTTCAGAAATGGAAAGTAGGAAAACGAAAGGCAGAAAAAGACGAATTTGTTGGTTTTAAATTTTTCTATACATTAGATACACCTCGACAGCCATTAGATGTCAGAGATGTGTAAGTTAATATGTTCAGTTACAAAACTAAGAAATGCACCACCTACAAAGATATAAGGGCACTATGTTTTCTGTTTTGTGCATCTTTTGCCTATCTGCTAGTCTGTTTATTGGCCACTTAGTTAAATTGGAGATGGGACAGTGCAATCACAGCTCATGGTGTTAAATCGACATGTATTTTTGGTAATTATAAAATTATCATAATGATATAAAGAAGGGCAGACAACACTGTGGCAAAAATAAGATGTCAACAAAACACAACGATAATAATCATTATTATTCGTGGGATACCAATTTGTTTTATGCCCCACCAACGCTAGTAGAGGGCAATATATTTTCTAGTTTGTGGGTCAGTTTGGCCATTTGTCCTGCTTCAGGTTAAAGTTTTTGGTCATGGTAGTTGTTTATGAAGTTAAAGTCCAATCAACTAAAAGCTTAGTACACATGTTTCCTATGATATGATCTTTCTAATTTAAATGCCAAATTCGATTTTTGACCCCAAGTTCATGGTCCACTGAACATGGAAAATGATAGTGTGAATGGGGCTTCCATGTACTATGGATATATTCTTGTTTGGTATAGGTAAACTGGGAATTATTCAACAAAATGCTGGCTTTTTCAGATTACAAAATTAAAACAAAGAAAATGTAATTGTTCATTGGTTCTAACAATAATCAATGAATCCACAGTATTAGAAATAATTACTGTTGTTTTTTTCAGTGAAAGTAAAATGGAAACCTTTCAAAAGTTTGTTAAAGGAATGGATGATAATGTTAAGAATTTAATATCAGTTTTCCATGATAACAGAAAAAGACACACAGGGCGTAAGTACAATGATTACTTTTTGATTACATTCTGATTACAATGAAAAAAATATAAAAATGTGTTTATGGTCAATAATATTTCATTCTTTATTGAACCTTTTTGTAACTGTTTACTATAAGCAAGTTGACTGATTTGTTTACTTCAATAAAAAATTTAACTGTTACAGTATTGAAAGCCATCATTAGCCAAAGAAACGTAAGTTATCTTTGTTCTATGTTTCAACTAAAATTATGAGATTTTTTTTTAATTATGAGGATAAAACAGCTATAGTATTTTTCATTTTATGAATACAGAAATGTGAGTTTGTGAATACAGATCAAGGTATATTTCAGTCTAACATTTTAAATGATCTTATTTTAGCTTTCAAGAAAGAATTTTCCAGGATTGGTGGTGCTTTTAAAGAAGCAGCAACAACATTTAACATGGATATAGGATCATGTAAGTTAATGTGTTATTTTTATCTGCGTGACCAAAGATGAACGCAGGTCTAGAAATTGGTCAACTTTCCGCTTGTCTGTTAGAAAGACCTTGAGGGAGAAATCTCTATCAAAGTTCTCTTGGCTTAGGCCACAATTAAAAATATTTTGGTTTGCCCAAACCCTACCTAAAGGTTGAGACAGTGGGTAGGTAGGTAGGCATTTTCTTTTTTTTTTTTTACAGAGAAATTGAAGTATCGGGTGTTTATTAGTCTTCATGTCTATCTGATTAAAAAAAACTTCTTCAAATCAGGACAATAAAAGAATTTGAGTAGGCAGCTTTTTTTTGGGTAGGTAGCTTTTGAGCAAACAAACCTATTCTTTTTTATGGCCTTATTAGGAAGGGAATGATTTTATATTTGTTGTGCAGCTTGATAATGATTTTAGTTGAGACATTTTAGAAATTTTGATATCGGTCCAGCTACAATCTCCTGTTACTCATATTTTTACAACACTCAGCGTACAAGGATACATGGCCACCATTTATTTAAGCTTTTAAAACTTTTATCATTTTATTGTTCCAGAACATAATAGATTCCTTATTTATATTACTTTGATATACATGTACATGTATATATGCTAGTCCTGAAATAAGGTTAGAAGAAAATCTTCTAGATTTACAGCTTCTACTCTGTGTTGTATGTTTCAAATTGCAATTATAATGGCATGACATTCTTTTAATAAGTGAAAGATTTGCATTTCAGCTGATAGTACGGGTAAGAATTGATGTACACCTAAACACAACACATTGTCCTTAACACAAAAAACCCATATTTTATATATACCCTTTAGTTTAGATATGGTACAATTTGTCATTCTTTCGTAAATGACAATTTTATTTAGAAAAGGATTGGTGTGCGGAAAAGATCTGGAATACCTTAAGCTTTTAATGAGATTTTTTAATATATATAAAAAGGTGAAAGACCAAATTCAGCTTATAACTTAGCTGGGTGGATAAGAAGCAGTCAAATTTATAATGGAAAACTTCAACTTTTTTTTGTGAAAGAATTCTTTTATTCACTGGAAAAGATAGGCAATATAGTCGATTGTTGTAAGGATTGAACAGTTCAATAACAATGGGTTTCATAGTTGTTGTATTTTTATACGACCGCAAAAATTGAAAAGTTTTTGGTCGTATATTGGTATCACGTTGGCTTTGTCATCGTCTTCGTCGCCGTCGTCGTCGTTGTCCTCCGAAGACATTTGGTTTTCGCACTCTAACTTTAGTAAAAGTAAATAGAAATCTATGAAATTTAAACACAAGGTTATTGACCACAAAAGGAAGGTTGGGATTGATTTTGGGTGATTTGGTTCGAACAGTTTAGGAATTAAAGGTCAAAAAGGGCCCAAAATAAGCATTTTTCTTGGTTTTCGCACAATAACTTTCAAATTGGTCTACATTAAGGTCCAAAATTAAACTTAGCTTGATTTTAACAAAAATTTAATTCTTGGGGTTATATGATATGCTGAATCTAACCATGTATTTAGATTTTGGATATTGGACCATAATAGGTAAATGTCCAATTCAAAATTTTTAAGTTTTTAAGTTTAAGTTCTTAGACCACATTCATTCTGTGTCATAAACCTATGTTGTGTCAACTATTTAATCACAATCCAAATTCAGAGCTATATCAAGCTAAAATGTTGTGTCCATACTTGCCCCAACTGTTCAGGGTTCCACCTCTGCGGTCGTATAAAGCTGCGCCCTGCAGAGCATCTGGTTTGGCAAATATGTTAGATTTTTATGTTTAAAGTTTTATGAATGTTTTGTCATTTTTTTTTATATATATTTATAGTAGGTCATGTTCACTTAATTCAAAAACTGAATAAAAAATATAAAGTATTTCATTTTGTATTTAAGGAGGCTCGAGGGTATAAAAATTTCAGAAAAAAAAAATAAACATTTGTTTTTCATTACAAATTTTATTTATTACCTTTTGTAGTTGTTACTTTATCATATGGTACAAAAATCATTCAAAACTATCAATTCGTGTTGGCCCCAGATGACTTTTAAAATATATACATCATTGAAAAAGTTCCAAATTATCTCCCTTTGGTGGAAAAATGCCATTTTTATGCCCCACCTGCGATAGTAGAGGGGCATTATGTTTTCTGGTATGTGCCTCCGTGCGTCCGTCCGTCCGTTCAGGTTAAAGTTATTGGTCAAGGTAGTTTTTGATGAAGCTGAAGTCCAATCAACTTGAAACTTAGTACACTTGTTGCTTATGATATGATCTTTCTAATTTTAATGCCAAATTAGACTTTTGACCCCAATTTCACAGTCCACTGAACATAGAAAATGAAAGGGGGAGTTTCAGGTTAAAGGTTTTGGTCAAAGTAGTTTTTGATGAAGCTGAAGTCCAATCAACTTGAAACTTAGTACGCTTGTTGCTTATGATATGATCTTTCTTATTTTAATGCCAAATTAGACTTTTGACCCCAATTTCACGGTCCACTGAACATAGAAAATGAAAGGGGGAGTTTCAGGTTAAGTTTTTGGTCAAGGTAGTTTTTGATGAAGCTGAAGTCCAATCAACTTGAAACTTAGTACACTTGTTGCTTATGATATGATCTTTCTAATTTTAATGCCAAATTAGACTTTTGACCCCAATTTCACAGTTCACTATACATAGAAAATGAAAGTGGGAGTTTCAGGTTAAAGTTTTTGGTCAAGGTAGTTTTTGATGAAATTGAAGTCCAATCAACTTGAAACTTAGTACATATGTTCCCTATAGCATAATCTTTCTAATTTTAATGCCAAATTAGATTAATACCCAATTATTACAGTCCATGGAACATGGAAAAGGATAGTGCAAGTGGGGCATCTGTGTACTTTGGACACATTCTTGTTTGGCTTTAGAATTGAAATATCTTTTTTAACTCATCGGTGTCCTATATTTTTATGCCCCACCTACGATAGTAGAGGGGCATTATGTTTTCTGGTCTGTGCGTCTGTTCGTCTGTCTGTCCGTTCGTCCGTCTGTCCCGCTCCAGGTTAAAGTTTTTGGTCAAGGTAGTTTTTGATGAAGTTGAAGTCCAATCGACTTCAAACTTAGTACACATGTTCCCTATGATATGATCTTTTTTGAATTTTAATGCCAAATTAGACTTTTACCCCAATTTCACGGTCCACTGAACATGGAAAATGATAGTGCGAGTGGGGCATTCTTGTACTGAGGACACATTCTTGTTTAATATAATTTCCATATAAGCGGTACTTAAACTAAATTATTGTAAAATTTGAGCAATTTCTGTAATAAATTTCTTTTTTTATTTCGATATCATTCTTATTTCTCCTATTACTTCAACAGAAAAAAAACACATATACAAAAATGTATGCTTCTTTCGAAGGCAGATTGTGAGCGCAAATGAATGGTGACCCCACTTTTTTATTGTATTTTTCTACTTACTATAAGATAAAGTTCATTTATAGAAAAATATAGAGATATCCTATATAAATGATTTAGACCCGCGAACCCCCTTAAATGATAATAGAAGACCCCCTAATTATAACCTTGCATCTTAAAATGATGAACTTATTTTTCTAAAGATTTAATGGAAAAATTATTTTCACCTATGTGTAAATCAATTAAGTAAGTTGGCTAACATCATTCACGGCCCTTTTTTTGAATTTTGTTTTCCAAGTTCCTTTTTTTCCCTTTTGGAAATGTGGCCTTTCCCTACAAAAATCATGGTCCCTTCAGTTAATAGCTTATTTTAAGAAAGAAAACCGCAGATATAATTGTAAAATTAGTTTGGTGACATCGTTAATAATTCGCTTTTTCAGAATCTGAAGGACTATGGATAATATCATTGTTTGTTCACCAAAACAAAAAGGATGTAATATCATTGGTTGAATTTCCATAGTTTAGATCATTTTAAACCAATCACAATGTTTTGGTGTTGGCTTTTCAAAATATTACCCATAATGAACATGATGAATTAGATTCTGAAACAGCAAATTAGCTAACCTTTGGGATGCTTTAAAGATAACTTGTGATGGTGACTGGATATATTTGCTCTAAAATGTTGTGCTTATGAAAGAAAATAATGGGGTTAAAATGTGTAGTTTAGGAATTGCAATCTTTAAAAAAAAAATTAAGAAATATGTGTTAAATAACAATAATTGATATAAAATGCTTGAGCTTTCATCTAATTTACTGTTTTTGAGGTTTAAAATGACTGACTTAACAATTTATCGCAAATCTAATTGCTATTTACCAAATGATAACGCTGGATTTTAAACTTCGAATGTTTTCAGCTGTGATGCTACATGATTTTGTACAATGCAGACAAACTAAAAAAAATGGTTTGTTAGTTTCAAAGTAACTTTATAGAGCAACTTGTTATCTTTTATAAAAAGTTGAAAAATTCACAGTAAAAATTACCAACAATGAAATTTTGATTTTAGATTCCTTTTCCCTTTCTTTTCAGGACACAATTATATTATATTCATCTTAAGAATGAAACCTCATCCCTGTTAATTGTGTTTTATTGCGCAGTTGTATGAAGCAAAATCTTCAAAACAATAGTGTAGACCAAATTTCAGATACTTTTGTTGCACCTTACCCATTATATAGACTATTTCATGCAGATTAGAAGATCTTAATTTGACATAAACATTATAGTAAATGTTACCATTATTTTTTAATCTGCAGAGAGAGTCACCTAATTGCATAGCTTGAGAAAATACTTTTGTTGAAAATAGGAATTGATTATATTTTGAGGGTATAAAGTCTCAGAAATTCTTTCCTCTTGAACTCACAGCTACTTGTGGACTTTGGCTGCCCCTGAGTGCGAGTATCCCTAATGACCCCCATGTAGTTTGAATCTGATTTATTTTTTATTTAACGTTTATTTGAAATGTTATCACTCTGAATTAAGACAAAGTTACTGACAAATAGCATTTAAGATTTCTGCCAGTCGTATTATATATATATATCATGTATATAGAGATCTCAAAAGCTATTTGTTAGTAAGTGTGACATATATATTCCAGGTGAAAACAATTTAAGTAAACGTTTAATAAAAATTGAATCAAAATGTAACTACTTTGAGGTCATTCGAGGTACTCCAACTCAGGAGCACCCAAAGGGTATCCTGTCCACAAGTACCTGTGCTTGAACTAATAAATTCAGAATCTTTACTAATCCATTTTATTTATTTCAGATTCTCGAGATTTAACAGCTGCAATAGATTACACAGGAGATACATACAACCAGATAGGTGAAATGTATTCTAAACAACCTGAAAAAGACATTGATCCCATGCATGACATGTTATATGAATATAAAGGAATATTGGGGGTATTTCCAGATGTTTTAAAAGTTCATGAGGTAGGTTCATAAAAAAACTGAAAGAATAATGAAGGTTTCAAGGACTTAAAATGTTGAAAGCTTCCTGTGGGTGTGAAATAATATATTGCTGTAACTACTTGTTATATGCATTACTACATTTTTTACTGTACTAGTTCAGTCACTTTTATAGTTATAATGAATCAGAATCAAAAGAGGTATTTTATGCATTTCAGGCATACCTGTCAACCTGTGACAATGAAAATGCAGGTCATGACCTGCATTGAAGAATCAAATCTCAGGTCATAACGCGTACAAACTTTTTTGAGCTGAATTTCAGTATTTATGGTACATTTTCTTATAATGTATATCAAAGATACCAAAACATTGATGCATGTTCACTTTGTTAAGTCATTTTAAACCTTATTTCATTGCACTTTTAAAGATTTTTATAAATTTGTGTAACTCAGTCTTATGTGCTTTACTTTTTGAGAAAAAATACTACAATCATCAAACACTAGCTGACTAGAATTTAATGTAATTCTTAAATGTTTGAGACTATTGACTATGCAGCCTTTAACCATATTATTTTTCATTTAAGAAGGAAATTAGACTATGATAAAATATAGTAATACAGTTAAAGGAAGTATAAATGTAAAAAATAATTTTCAACTTTTTAAAAAAAATTGTATAAAGGTATAAAAATAATGAAAAGTTACGATAGTAGAGGGGCATTATGTTTTCTGGTCTGTGCGTCCGTTCGTTCGTCCATCCGTCCGTTCGTTCGTCCGTCCATCCGTTCGTTCGTTCGTCCGTCCGTCCATCCGTCTGTCCCGCCTCAGGTTAAAGTTTTTGGTCAAGGTAGTTTTTGATGAAGTTGAAGTCCAATCGACTTCAAACTTGGTACACATGTTCCCTGTGATATGATCTTTCTAATTTTAATGCCAAATTAGAGATTTTACTCCAATTTCACGGTCCATTGAACATAGAAAATGATAGTGCAAGTGAGGCATTCGTGTACTGAGGACACATTCTTGTTCAATATGTATTTGAATTTTATATTTTTATGATTTAATCTTTTTCACCCATACAACATAAATATAACGTCGCTGGGCTTCTAAAATGTTGTATACGGGTTTTGGCAAATTTTACAGGACAAGCAAAAATATTTCTATTTTTTTTATTTTTGATATTTTAACAGGAAAAATCAAAATTAACCTTCTCTGAATGGTATGGATCTTAGAAAAATATTACTTGGACCTCTGCCTTTATTGTCAGAGCCAGAAGTTGACTTACGACATTTTAATCCTTTCAGTGTGTGTCAATTTGCACATATACAATATTTTTTAGTTTCAATAAATTACATCAAATCTTTAGAGAAGTCTTGTTCAATCAAACTGTTTGGTTTGAATAAAGAAAAAATCTTTCCTAAACATTTCCAGCCGATTCCATTGAGGGTGTAGGCAAAGGTAATATCTTTGGAAAGCTTGACTGCTATCATGTACCAATATGAGAAACACAATAAAACTCACAATTTACTAAATACCAAGAACGACTTATTTTACCAGCGATTTGTTGATGGATAAAAAAACTATTTCTAGTCAAGTTTGATTTGAATTTTCCTTATGGTTTAAGAAGAGATTTTTACATAACAGTACAAGACGACTAACGCTGACGACGGTTGCGAGACGACTCAGACAAGTAATGGCAATAGCTCACCTTGACCTGGTGATACAAAAATTCACATGAATAAAAATCATAAATTTTATTAATGGACATCCCAGCCGTTTATAAACAAATTGTAAAGGACACAAAACAAAAATAAAACAAATAAAAATACAAAAAGAAAACGTTTTAAGCTATCAAGGAGAGTCACATCTTTTGTAGCTTCATTGTTTTGAACCAACACAGTCTCATTTATCTTTCAGAATCACTCAAAATAAGTCAGTTATGTGGTAAACTGTCATAAAAGGGATGGAAGTCTCTTGGAATAACAGCTTTTAGTTCTTGTAGGTGTTGATATTTAGCTTTCTTGATAGGCACTTGCGATAAATATAGTCTTTCAATAGTATCATCTACACTGGGTAGACCAACTTTCGATCTTCTTGGGAAATCCTGATATTGGTCAGAAAAATCTAACTTGTACTGAATTGACCCATCTTCTGTGTACTTTAGAACTCTTATATTCGTAACAACAGGATCTCCAACCCTATTTCCTGGGCGGATGGATGAGTAGTACTTCAATTCACTATACTTTCCAAAGAATTCGTGTGATAAATAATTTACATCATAGGGTTGGTGTGGCCTTGCATCTTTAATCAGATCTATATAGTTCTGCGGACAGTAGATTGGTTTGTTTCTAAGTTTTCTTTCTATAGTACTGTGGATGCTATCGCACTCCATCTGTGTGTGTCCTTTTTCTAAATATTTTTGAATGATTGTGACCTTTTTTTCAAAGGCTTGGCGAAGAAGTGTATTTGATACCGTTAAATTTCGGTTTTGGTATGTACAGCCATCACTGTAGATGACAAGTTCTTTCACACCCTCAAGCTTATCTATAAAATCACTAAGGCAGGATGCAAAAGAATTTGCTGTGAGTTCTCCTTCACTTTCAGTCCAGAAATAGCATGTTACGTGTGTTGAATCCATTTCATGAACTGTAAAGTTGTGGCACCCTAATTTAGTCTTATAATACAAGGCACTAGCCTTGAGTAATGGGCATAAAAGTACCGCCTGTAGATCTAGAGTCACTACTTTTATGTCATTAAATGTCTGTGCCCTAATTTTATCAGAAGCTTTTTCTGCTCTTGCCTTTTCCTTTCGATCTACATGATTTCTATATTCTTCCTCAGAAACATTGCTCATCTCAAAAGCACAACATATATCACATTGGTCCCTTTTTGGTTGAAATAATGACAAATGTTCGTCCTCAAAAATCCTTCGAAAAACTTTGATACTTATTATGTTTTTTCCTCTATTGGAACAAAAGTTGTTATATTCGCGGTATAGTTCACTTAAGCTGGTGAAAGTTGGTTCTAAGTAAATCTTTGACATACTTGCTCTGCAATAATGAGAAGGCATTTTAGGCAACAATTCCAAGAATTCTTTGGCACTTGCTTTTCCATCTGGATTTCAATGATTAGATGATCTTTGGTTAGGCTTTTCAGGAATACCATTTCCACTTTTCATCAACCAGTCGTAGAGTGTCCGTTCTCCTATGGCTAAGGTAGACAAAAACATTTTCTTGCACACCAACACTCGATGTCCATTTTTCTTCAAAAAGTATTTGAATGAATATTTCCGTCTACTATTTTCAGCTTTCTTCTGTTTCGCTTCAGTCTTGTCAACCATACTAATGACAAAAACCTTCTTTTGGTCCCAGTTCATGTTATTCCAAAAACTATGAAATATAGCTAGCCTCTCATTTTCATTGAACAATAAACATTTTTTACATCGCTTTGAGCAATTTCTTTCACAAACTGTTCGTTTTTCTTTTTCTACTGAATATGAATACTTTCCATCAGGACCTTTCTTTAATCCGTAATACATTTCACCGTCCATTCGGAGCCTCTTGTTTCTGTTTTTCTCCCACTGATCCTTCTCTGCTCTACCTCGTTTGGCTCGCTTTTGCTTAGCTGCAATATTGTGTGTACCATTTTCTCTATGTACTCTTAGTTCTTGTGTGTATCTTTTATAATTTCTTTTAACTATTTCATTTTCGTCCTGCTGGGCATTGTCATTATTTTCATGTTCTTCATCTTGTTTTTGAGGTGCCCAATCAGGGTCTCTTGTAGAGTCATCCAAATCATTGTCTGATTCAGAACATTCTAAATTATCTCTTTCTTTAATAGTTGAACCTTGAATTCGGAAATGGTGAAGACTTAATTGTTGCCTTTGTTCTTTCAACACATTGTCATACCTGTCAACTCCCCCGTTTTTTGCAGGTGACACCCGTTATTTTCACCTCTCACCCGGGAGTTTTTCTTTACCCGGCGGGTCCCGGGAATTTCTAACATTACCCGTTTCACCCGGATTTCTGACCGGAATTGTTTCCGGTATTTAGAAGTAATACGACCTTCGGTTTTATCAATCTTTTTCAATGTAACCAAAAGTCAAAATGTAGGACTGTTTACCTGAGCTACGTAACGATATGAAGAGACAACACAGCTACAAGATGAGTTCAGTGACTATCAGTTGACCCCATTAGATGAACTTCCACTTTGCACTTCCCCTGAAACTGACATTGGTACATTTTGGGGAGAAATGTCCAAGTTGCATGACATTTTTATTAAGTACAGCTCTTTGTAAGAACCAGGCAGAGTGCGATACATGATGGTTTCAGATTTTATCTATAATTGGCCTAGAAGAAGCAGTAAATGAATATTGCTCAAAAAAAAAATTTAAGTGGGAAAATATGAGTGGTTGTCATGGTAACGGACACTCTATTTTTTGGTCGTTAAGCTTGGTAAAATCTTTCAAAAAACAGCTAAATCACCACAATTCAGAGCCTGCTGATGAATAGAATCATGCATTTTTCATTAATGTTCAAATCTAACATTGATAGAGCTTGGTTTAAGCTTCATTTTAGTGAAGATTGCATGTCAACCAAATTTGTGATTTTTTTGAAAATTTTTGCGAAAAAATGCATATTTTCAACATTTCTGAAATTGGGATTTTTTCGAAATTAACAAATTTTCTCTGGTGTTTTTCAAAAAAGTGCAAATGTGTACAGAATAGTTAGCACTGTAGTTATGAAGTTTGGATACTACTTTACCAATTTGAATAGAAAAATGCGTGGGATTTTCTTCAGTTTTATCACCATAGCAACCGATTTTTTCCTTGGAAACGGAGTTTTATTTGCAGAATATTGCAGTTTAAGAGCTTAAATATCTTGGATTTTTTCATAACCGATAAGAAAAGCCAACTCAAACTTTAAATTACTATCATCAAGTGTTGTTGACTTCAATTGTTACCACAGAAACACATATTAACCATAGCAACATCCACTCTGAAACTGCATAAATAGAAATTTATGTAAAAAAAATACATAAATAGAGGGTGTTTATTTTCAAATTGGAACATGACTGCATGCTTTGCTTCACTCACAGTCTTGTCTGGTTTTTTTCCTTCAGATTTTTCAATAAATGTAATATATAATGTAATATTGGGGTTAGAAGGTAAAAAAAGGGGGGTAGGTTCATTTTTATTAAAGATATCATACATGAAGATTTTTGAAAAGATAACGTTTGGTCGGCGAGCCTGAATATAAATAGAATCATTTGTTTTCTCTCAGAAATTTCTTATATAACATCGATATAACTTGGATTTAGCTTCAGAGCTAAGTTAAGGTACATTGCAGTTGTCATGTTTTGTGATTTTTGTCAGATTTTGGGAAACTTCAAGTTTTATTCATTTGAATGCCTTAAGAATAAATTTGTAGGGTTCTGTGGAACCCAGTGTCTTGCCTACTTTTGCTGTATATCGCAGGCTCAACAGAAATGAGGAAAAAAATCGGTAAAAATATTCCTCTTGATACTATCTTTTGATTCTTCTGTCCAAGTTTGGTAAAAATCCGGGATATTTTATGAATCTAATAAATGTTTTAAAAACTTTTACTGCAGACTGTATGTCATGTTAACTGGAAAGAAATCTAAGTCCATTTAAAAGTAAAATACGGAAAAATGGATTTATCTTTTTACAAAATTTACTTCTTGATACTATCTTATGATCATAAATAAGCTTCTGTCCAAGTTTGGTACAAACCCAGCATGCCCAGGATAGTTTGAGAAAGATATTAAAATTCTAAAAACTTTAACCACAGAGTAAATGTAATGTTTCCCCGCAATAAAAAAATCAAAGTACTGAAGTACTGAACATCGGATGACCGCAGGTTCTTGTGGATGGTCAAAAGCGCATGTCACAGAAACAGATCACATCTCTATACCTGAAACTTGGGTTAATTTACAGAGATATTTTTTTTCTGATAGAATTAAGTTCATGCTTGGATGATGAATAAATGACAGGAAATTCAACCTCACCGTAATAACTATTATATTGTAGTGCAAGAAATCAGTATACCTTGGACTATTATACTTATATAATAATAGTCGTAGAGAATACACCGCAATTTTGCGCCTGTCCCAAGTCAGGAGCCTCTGGCCTTTGTTAGTCTTGTATGATTTTAAATTTTAGTTTCTTGTGTATAATTCGGAGTTTAGTATGACGTCCATTATCACTGTACTATTATGCATATTTTAGGGGCCAGCTGAAGGACACCTACGGGTGCGGGAATTCTCGCTACATTGAAGACCCATTGGTTGCCTTCGGCTGTTGTTTGCTCTATGGTCGGGTGGTTGTCGCTTTGACATATTCACTATTTCCTTTCTCAATTTTACTGGTTTGTTGTTATATATATTATTAATATTACGATTGCATGTATATATAATTTTCATCTATTTGTATATGATAATTCTATTCTACTATTATTATAGTGCAGTGCAAGTGCATGGTGGACACTCTTCTGTAAAAAAAATCAAAGCCTTAAAGGCTGTAAAAGCAATTGCTGCCATGTTAATATATTGGGGACTTTTATTTTTCATCTACATATATAAGAATTAAACCTGACATGACATGGTTGTCTAGTGAAAAGCAAGAAGGTTTTGACTTTATATCAATAAAAGACTTAAGCAGGAAATCATTTTTAATATGTTTTATATTTCACAAGGAGACAACAAGTTTACCAGGCTAAAGTTGGGGTAATTATGGATTATCCCCTGGTAGTGTTTGTAACTGGGCAATAATTACTTTTATTTATTTAATTTTAACAATTTTCATAATTAATTTAAATTAACCATTCAGTTAAAACATTTCACCTTTCGAGACGCTAATGTTGAAAAATGGGACAAAAATAAAATAACTTACAAGACATAATCATGTAAAAAATAAATATATATTTCAGCTTACTAAAAATATTTTCATAGTGTTACTTTGACATCATACATTAAAACTAAGTCCCACACATAATTGTTCATTTGATATGTGTCATCCTCATGCGATACGAGAAGTTTTCATGTCGCTAAATAGTCTTCTTGTCGCTTAATTTATTCTTCTTGTCCGTTCTTGACGCTTCTTGTCGCTAAAATTCTTCTTGTCGATATTAGTGAGACCGCTATTTTTAGATTACAGGTGGTCATTTACACTACACGTATAACCTGTGTAGTGATTTTTATTTTACGATAAATTTATGAATGAACGATAATTTTATGAATGAACAAGAGCACCTGACCTCTTTCTGAAACACCAATTAAACATATAAAATCGTATTTATTAAGATATAATTCAGTCAAATTTTCACCACTAAATCAACAACTGAAATGATTCCATATTTTGTTGAAACATCGTACAACCGGAGAACAGAAATCGCAGGTATGAAAATGCACTTTTTTCACTGGTGTTGAAAACCCAAAACTAATTTGACTATAATTTATGAATGAAGGAAATTTAAGCGATAACAATACATCGGAGTGACCTCAAGGTCATCCTCTGTAATAAGTCCATTTATAAGTAAAATACGGAAAAAAATAGAATTTTATTTTTACAAAATTTACTTCTGGATACTATCTTATGATCATTGGTATCTTGTAGAGAGTTGTCTTATTAACAATTATACCACATCTTAAGATCAAATGGTCACTTTTAGAAATTTCTTAATAGTTAACCAACAACATTCAAACTTGATCTCTGTTTTGTAGTAATAAGCATTGTGTATACATGTTTCATAAGATTTGATTGAGGCAAACTATACTTGCAAAATAGAAACCAACTTTGTGACGACTAATGTACTGACAGACATGGATTAAACCTACTACAACGCCCCCTCCCCCCTCCCAAATTGCTGCGCGGCCATAAAAGTGTTTATTTTAGTTTTTGCCATTGTACCTTGAATCAATCAAATGTGTGCACAACGCGTGGGACATCGGAAATTTATTCTTTTTTTACACATGGGACACTAAAGTCTTGTATTCATGAATGATTACAACTTGTTGGGACTAGAAAACATTGATAATTACAAAGAAAAATAACATTGGTATGTACTGCGCTGTTTCTAGTGTTGCAAGACCATGTGTGGAATTTGTCTTCAAATTATTACTGTTATTAATCTTGTATTTATGCAAATATTCTCAGCTTAGTGGTTTCATTCCAAATCTAGGGATTAATGCAGTCTTTTATAAAGGTTACAGAGACAGATACAGAAAATAGGGGCGTAATTCATGTAAAGGTTAAAAAAACACAACACAACAAAGGTTTCTGACATATAATGAATGTGGTATCAGAACTTAAACTTAAAAGCTTTAAATCTTAAATTGGACATTACCTAGTATTATGGTCCAATATCCAAAATCAAAATACATGGTTAGATTCAGCATATCAAAGAACCCCAAGAATTCATTTTTTTATGAAATCAAATAAAGTTCAATTTTGGACCCTTTAGACCTCAATGTGGACCAATTTTATAACCGGTCCCAAACATCAAAAATCTAAATACATGATTAGATTAAGCATATATCAAAGAACCCCAAATATACAATTTTGTTGAAATCAAACAAAGTTTAATTTTGAACCCCAATTTGGACCAACTTGAAAACTGGGCCTATAATCAAAAATCTAAGTACATGTTTAGATTCAGCATATCAAAGAACCACAAGGATTCAATTTTTGTTGATTCCAAACAAAGTTAAATTTTGGACCACAATTTGGACAAACTTGAAAACTGGGCCCATAATGAAAAATCTAAGTACATGTTTAGATTCAGCATAATTATCAAAGAACCCCAAGGATTCAATTTTTGTTAAAATCAAACTTAGTTTAATTTTGGACCCTTTGGACCTTAATGTAGAGCAATTTGAAAACGGGACTAAAAATTAAGAATCTACATACACAGTTAGATTCGGCATATCGAAGAACCCAAATTATTCAATTTTTGATGAAATCAAACAAAGTTTTATTTTGGACCCTTTGGGCCCCTTATTCCTAAACCGTTTGGACCAAAACTCCCAAAATCGATCCCAACCTTCCTTTTATGGTCATAAACCTTGTGTTTAAATTTCATAGATTTCTTTTTACTTATACTGAAGTTAGGGTGCGAAAACCAAGAAAAATGCTTATTTGGGCCCCTCTTTGGCCCCTTATTCCTAAACTGTTGGGATCTCAACTCCAAAATCAATCCCAACCTTCCTTTTGTGGTCATAAACCTTGTGTTTAAGTTTCATTGATTTCTATTCACTTATACTAATATTATTATGCGAAAACCAAGAATAATGCTTATTTGGGCCCTTTTTTGGCCCCTAATTCCTAAACTGTTGGAACCAAAACTCCCTAAATCAATCCCAACCTTCCTTTTGTGGTCACAAACCTTGTGTAAAAATTTCATAGATTTCTATTTACTTTAACTAAAGTTATAGTGCGAAAACCAGGAAAATGCTTATTTGGGCCCTTTTTGGTCCCTAATTCCTAAACTCTCTGTGACCAACACTCCAAAAATCAATCCCAACCTTCCTTTTGACACACACACACACACACACACACAAAACAAGATATAATGTTATCGGAATCTTGAACTTATGAGATGTATGTAGAACGACGCATAGCAAGGAATAATTCATAATTGATACAATTATTTTGCTTGATAATTTTGATATGATAATCTTGCCGGTAATAGCATAATTATTTTACCGGGATTAGCACAATTCCAACTTAGCAGATGTATTCTATTTGTCTATCTCGGAGATCCTGAATTTTAATTGCGGGATAGTAGTACAACAAAGGAGTTATTAATGATATGTTAATAGCTACATGTAATACTATATTTAAAGAGGATTCCATTATACTGGACTTCTGATATTAGCGATCAACAATTGACTATTATTATTTTTTCTAAGTCACCACCAACTTAAAATGTGTTCAATTTGCCTGTTCGTCTATCCGTCCGTCCATCACACTAAGTTTCAGTTTAGAAATGCTTTGACCAAATGATTCTATTATTGGTTTGTTAATATTATGTTACAGGTCAATTTTGTGATTTATGCTGAAATAACATCTTGGACGGGTGTGTGCCATAAGAAATTAAGAATTTTCTTACAATTGTTAGGGCCATATCTATCTTGCCATGCCATAAGCCAGTTTGGGCCAGTTATTTATAAACCCATGAAGTTCATTATCTGCTAACTTCCAAAAATTGATAATCAGATGATGAACTCGGAACAAAGTCCGACCAAATGCAATTATATTTTTAAGTATCTACTTGTATGCAACATTTTAAAAAATCAACATACCCCTCTACCCCCTCCCCCCCTTTCCAACCCCAATGTTACATTATATATTACATTTATTGAACAATTTGAAGGAAAAAAAACCCAGACAAGACTGTGAGTGAAGCAAAGAATGAAGCCATATTCCAATTTGAAAATAAACACTCTATTTATGTATTTTTTTACATAAATTTCTATTTTTGCAGTTTTTAAGTGGATGTTGCTATGGATAATATGTGTTTCCGTGGTAACAATTGAAGTCAACAACACTTGACGATAGTAATTTAAAGTTTGAGTTGGCTTTTATGTATTTTCTTATTGGTTATAAAAAAATTCAGGACATTTAAGCTCTAAAACTGCAATATTATGCAAATAAAAACTCTGTTTCCAAGGAAAAAATCGGTTGCTATGGTGATAAAACTAAAAAAAATCCCACGCATTTTTCTATTTAATTTGGTAAAGTAGTATCCAAACTTCATTACTACAGTGCTAACTATTCTGTACACATTTGCACTTTTTTTAAAAACACCTGAGAAAATTTGATAATTTCGAAAAAATCCCAATTTCAGAAATGTTAAAGATATGCATTTTTTCGCCAAATTTTTCAAAAAATATACAAATTTGGTTGACATGCAATCTTCACTAAAATGAAGCTTAAACCAAGTTGTATAAATGTTACATATGAACATTAATGAAAAATGCATGATTCTATTCATAATCAGGCTCTAAAATGTGGTGATTTAGCTGATTTTTTAATGATTTTACAATGCTTAACAACCCAAAAATAGTGTGTCTGTTACCATGGCAACCACTCATATTTTCACACTCAAAATTATTTTTTGAGCTTTATTCATTTATGGCTTCTATTAGTCCAATTATAGATAAAATCTGGAACCCCCCATATATCACATGTATATGGCACTCTGCCTGGTTCTTATAAAGAGCTGTACTTAACAAGCCAAGATTTTTTGTTTTGTCAAAACTTGCTAAAACATTACTGGTTTTGCCAAACAGCAATGCAGACAGTGAGAGGGCATTTTCTTTAGTAAAGAAAATAGCTACAGAGTTTAGGGCTGATCTTAATAAGGATACACTGTGTGCTCTTCTTTCTTGTAAAATGAATACACATTTGCATTGCTATGAACTGAAACCAAGTGCAGTTCTTTTAAAGAATGCCAAGTCTGCTACTATGGAATATAACAATAGTCTGAAATAAACTTGTATACATGTTCTAACTGTTTCATATACATATTGACTATATAAATTATATGTAAACATATTTTTGTTCTTCAATTGAGCCCGCAAAATGTCGTACGCGTTATGACCTGAGATTTTTTTTCTCAATGCAGGTCATGACCTGACTTTTCATTTTCAGAGGTTGACAGGTATGCATTGTCAATGTTTGAATAATTGTTATTTTGATCCATTTTATTAACACTTGTCGCATACATACATGTTCCAACCACATAATCTAAAGAAACACTCACAAACAGCTTTTGGCAGATTTTTTACACATTTCAAATGAAAGCGTTTGTCACATTTAGCGCAACGAACCCACTCCTCCTGATTTGAATCAAATAAAATTACTGTTTCATTATACAGCCCTTGACAATCTAGTTTATATGCATTGCATGGAGCTATCTTGCAAAATTCACAAAACCATTTGGCACGGTAATCTTCAGAATCTGACCCGGAAGATACATCTCGTTCCATCTGAAAAATAATTTAAATGGGGGTGAATAAAATTGAAGTTTAATCATGTTACAAAAAATAACCAACAAAACTTCATAAATTATGATTTTCCTCGATAATTAAATACTTCAGACGTTGTTGTTGAGCTAAATGTTCTATTTCCAGGCATCTATATCAATGCTACCACAATAGAGATAAGAACTAAAAAGTTGTACAAGATTATTGCCTATATTACAAAAAGTCGTATGTAATTGAAGGAATACAAACAAATCTTATTTATCACAATGATTTCTTTTGATTTATGTTGATAAATCAGCAGGGGGCGAAATTAATGTTTTTATATACTGAAAGCAGTGTTATTTTAATTCAATCTGATAAAACAGTCCCTTTGATTTGATAAATTGATTTGATGATTATCTGAGACCAGAAAATAAATGCATTTTGACATGTTATTAAGTGAATCTAGACACTAACTAGCTATTCAGATATTATATTTATTTACCTTAAATATTGTATTATACTTCTTACCTTGTATCAGTTTATAAAATTCCAAAATCCAGGCGTCCATCACTCAACTAAATTTTTGAATAAAATATACAACATTTTGGAATCACAATATTGAACCAATCAATGTTGGCAGTTTTGTCACATGTCGTTTTAGAATGAATTCGATTGGTTAAGAGATGGTACATTTTGGAAGAACATGTAACAAGACCCGCCAAATCTTTCTATGAGTAAAACCCAAAACCGCAAAATTTGCGATATTCGACATTTTAGAAGCCCAGCAACGATAAGGATTAATTTTTGAATGGTGACAAATAAGGGGAAGTAACTCTAGTACAGTGTGTAAACCAATGGTGCAATTTATTTACGACCTAAAGCTAAGGTAATTGGTGTTAATTAACAGTGTGTTTCACACCAAAGCTGTTAAGTGAAGCCATGCACTTAATGGGTCACTTAATTTGACAGTTTACATAGCTAGATGAACTTCCTGTTCATGGAAGAATTACGAATTTGCCGGTATTTCATAGGAATATTACTTATGAAATCAATCTCAAGGCTAAGAAATACGGGTGAAATCGGGTCATTTTCGGAATTCCCAGGTTATTTCAATGACCCGGCGGGTGTTCTGGGTGATCCCTCAGAATTGTGAAAATCTCGGGTCACACCCGCAGAATACGGGTCAGTTGACAGGTATGATTTCAGGGTTTAGTAAGTAAACCAAGGGACCATTTCATGCTCCTTAACTTTTACTTTACATTTTAAAAATGTTTTAGGGAGCCTAAATTAGGACTGAACACCATTTCATGTTCCTAAATTTTTACTTTACACTTTTACTTTACATCTCGGGGAGCATAAAGTAAAGCTAGGGACCATGTCAAACTACATAACTTTTACTTTACATTTCAAGAGTCATTAAGCAAAGCTAGGGACTGTGTCAAACTACATAACCTTTACTTTTCAGGGAATATTAAGTTCAGCTTGGGACCATATCAAATGGCATAACTTTTACTTTACATTTTAGGGAGCATTAAGTAAAGCTAGGGAATGTGTCAAACTACAGGAAGATGGAAAAATGCAAGAGAACGAAGTGACAAATGTGATACAACAAAGTGACATTATATCATACGGTACAATGGCCGAAGTTCAAAACTTTCAGAGACAAAGAGTAGCAGACTTTAAACATACTATGCAAGTGTATTTGTCTGGACAAATAGAATTCTACAAAGAGGTAAAAGATAATTTTCCCATTTGATAATCGCATCATGTTAAAATTGCAACATTAAGCAATGCATGCAACTGTAGTTATTATATTTAGAACAAAGATTTTGTTCATAGTTATGTTTATCTGTAGATAGATTTTAAAGGCAGATGAAAAAATTTGCCAAAATAATGATTTTTGACATAGGATTTGGAAACATAAATTATCAGTCAGGGGCGTTACTTAAACAAGTTATTTTTTTTAATTACTTATGTAAGTAATTTTTTATTTTAAATACAATAAAATTACTTAATAGAGTTATTTTAATTTTCAATAGAAACATAGACTAAATGTAGTTTTCATGATTTTAAACTACATTTTATATCATAAAATAAAGAATTTATCAAATTTGAGAGGAGTATAGAGATGAAGGGGTACTTTGAAAATAATAACAAAAATATTACTTGAATAAGTTATTTTAAACATTTTTGAAAAAAATAGCAATTACACTTATCTAAGGCACATATGTAATTGATTTAGGTTACAAATTATAAATAACTTCAGGTCTTAATTAATTCACAAGTATCTATCTATTTATATCAGTCTACCTTCAAGATTTTAGAGGAAAATGATAATTTAATAGTCCCAAGAGACCAATCTTTGACCCAGAAGCGTCGGTATGAAAGATAAGTGTGTCGGAAAGTTAATTAGTGTTTCTGAAGAATTAGTTTTTATATATCAAGGGAAAAATAACCAGATAACTGTGAAAATTATTTAAAGCTAGTAAAATCTGTATTCTTGGACACCTATAAAAATAATATTCAGAAAAATAACTTATATAAGTTATATTTAAATAAGCCTCGTTTTCAACATTACTTGTATAGGTAATTTTAATTGTTACTTGTTTAAGTAATGCCCCTGACTGATTATATTAATATATTTATATTATGAAAATTGACTATCACCCATATTTTATTATATAAAGTGTCATTCATACCCTGCTGTTCTAATACCGATGTTTTTCTAATCTTAATTCAAATGTCACCCATTTTAAGAATTAACTTTTTTCTTGTCCCAATGATGAACTTTAATAACAATGCATATTCATGATTTGATTTATATTTCAGATCACCAAAAAATTAGAAGACGCACTTACCCATGTGGACAGTTCTTAGCTATTCTCTGCGCCATAATGTGTTACAAGCTTACACTATTTGCATTTGCTGCGGGCTGAGATGTGTAATTACGTAGAAATTTCATACATCTACTTCTTCTGGACTTTTCCATGCGAGCTTAGAGATATAATGAGCAGACAGAAGAATGAAAAACACTCTTGTCATAAAGGCTTGGATTTTATGCGAAGTTGGCAGTGATTAAACAAATGCAATGATTAGTAATCAAGAAAATAACATCTTACTCTATTGCAGATAAAACTCATCAAAATCATTCATTTCTGCTGTTAAGAACTTTTAATTTGTAAATTATTCACAAGTGTCATATTTGTATGATTTAAAATTTATTTCATAGTACCATGAGTACAGCAATAGTCAATTTTCCAGTTGATAACTTTGTATCTAATTTTAGAATTGTTTGCTAAGAGGAACACTACTTAGGTTGACAAACTGTGTCTCTGTCTATAACGAGCATGTAGAAAGGGCATAAAATTTGTAAGTGAAACACAGATTTATGTTAGGTATTGGATTACAAAATCAATAATTTTTCAATGAGAGTTCATAACAGGATAAATACATAAAAAATGCTCTTTCCATATGATTTTTAATGTGGGTGAATACATTTTTGTAGGAGTTGTTCCCCTTAGACCTTCACAAATAAAATATGTCAAGACATATTTTTTCCATATGGTTTGTATATGGAGGAATAAACTTATTTATGAGTTGTTTCCCCTTTGCAAAAATAAATCTAAAATTAGAAACAAGGGGGATAATTGAAAAATTTACTTTTTATTTACTGCATCTATTGTAAATTCAATATAATCTCAGGACAAATTATATTTATAAATTATTATGTATGAAAACACATTTTATAATTGTAATATTTTCTTAAATCTATTTAATACATATTTTCTTGTTAGATTTACTTAACCATGTTGATTGTTGTTATTGTTGTCTATTTTAAGGGATGGTCTGCCATTTTGTACAAAAATAAAATCATGTATTTTTGTTAACAGTGTCTGAAGATTTTAATACCAAATCATGAACATACAATGTCTTAGGGTCTTGATCAGTAACTACATTGACATAGTTTTCTTGATTTATTATCCTTAACATACTCTGGCTGTATGACATTGAAATAAATGAAAATTCCTTGGGAGAAAGTTGTGAATAGTTATTTATGATTGTCAAGTTGGAATTCAGATTAGCCACTCCCCCTTGGTTTATGGATAGATCAGCTCAAAATTTGAACAAATGATGAGTTTCTTTGCCTTTATTATAAGACAATATAAAAGAATGATTAACAAATAGTTTGCCAATAGTTCAATTTCTTAATCACTTTATTTAATACAATTCTCTGAACTGGGATTAAAATTTTTTAAGACCTCATATTGGTCAAATTGTCTTGCTCAAGATAAGAGTAACTAACTCAATTCAAATGCTGTGATTTTTTAGCTAATTCATAATGCTCTCATGCTATAGGTTGATTATTTTAAATGAGTGCCATTTTTGCTTCAAATGATTTTGGGGGTCTTACGCCAGAGTAAAGTCTGAAAAAAACCCATGATAGAAACAAATTCTCCAAACTTGTAAACAATACTTCTTTTAAAACACTTAATAGTTAAATTTAGATTTTTGAAAAACATGCTTTCTAAAGCTCACATTTTGAAAATTTAAATTAATGCGGTCTTGAGTCATGCAATTATGTTATTCAATCCCAAAGTAGGAGAATTAATATTTTTATTACATAATAATATTTATACGAGATATGGAACAAATATAGAAAATGCTGAGATTTTTTAACTATATAGATTATTTTTTTTAAGAAAACAGAGAATGAAAAAATGTCAGCTGTGGAGCTTTTTGCTCATTTATAAAAGAGTAAATGACGAAATAATTGACTGAAAAGGTAACCCGGAATTAGTTCTTTGGTTCTTATTTTTGCCCTTTTCAAAATTTTTTTTTTTCTTTTGCAGTTAAATTTTAATGTTAATTACATGCACATTACTTATTTCCTGACAGAAGCCATCATTTTTCTACTGTTCGAAGAAATTCAATAGTTTTGTATGCAGGAATTAAATCAGAATTTTAACAGATTTTGTTTACACTATTTTTATTATTATAGTTGAAAAACATGTCTGTCTTTTTAAAGTTAAGCAGTACATATTTGGTTATGATTTTTTTTCTACAAAAAAAAACAACATGTAGCTATAGATTCAATACCCAGGATTTCAAACAAGAATTAACACATTTTAATGTACACAAGATCTTTTGTGTACAAGACAGAGAAACTAACTTTTTTATGGTACACAATATTTGGAATCATATAGCGGTATGAATTCGCCGTTTCAGAATTTATAGGACTATGGGTAATCTCATTATTCGTACACTAAAATGAAAATAACGTTACGTCATTGGTTGAATTTCTATTGTTTATCACGTATTTCACCAATCAGAACGTTTTGATGTACGCTTTTGGAAATATTACCCAGAATGCATTAGATTCTGAAACGGCGAATTCAAGTAAGCAACTCAAAAGTTTTTAATTCTACAATGGATATTAATATTTGATATTTATTGATAAATAACAAATTTTGCTGCAGAGTATGATGCAAATTTACTACAGAACTGTTGGCAGAATTTGTTGAAACCATTTTAGAATCCAAACCTCAAGAATCCAGGAAATTGTTTTTCCTCTCAATCCACAATTGTCAAAGCAACTGAAATATCCACAAAAATATCCTCAATTTCCAGTTGTCAAAATCATTCACTTAACCAAAAAGAAATTTGTTTCAATAAAAAACATGTGTACTTACTCAAATAAATTCTTAAGGGCATACGATACAGTTACAGGGGAGGTAATGACGTTGCTAACGTAAATTGTTATTTTCGCGACGTCAAACTATGACTTATCAGGAAAAGATTCAGTTTTCGACTGATTTTTATCATTCAAACTTATTTAACTTGAAAACGAGTTCATGGACCCCAGTGTTTTAAAATGCCATTTGATTTGATTATGTGAGAAGATTATGTGTGTCAATTTTCATGAAAACGTAAATAGTGCAATTTTTTAAAATTTGATAAGTATACAGTAAAAAATGATGTTTTTCCTACATTCATGAACATTTCATAAATATGAGTTATTTCTGAATAAAAAATGTTTAAATTTTTAGGATACTTAAAACTCCAGAAATTACAAATTATTTAACAAAAAACAATTTGTGTTTATCTTTTAAAACAAAAAAGTTATGTCTTTCTTTCGAAAGGGAAAATAGGGCCACAAATCCGAATTTTGAGCAAATATACAAAATTTCGACCTGATTTTACTCAAAAAGTAGCACATTAAGGTATATTTTTTATTACATATTTGATTTAATCAGGTTAAAAATAGTCTGTATGGTATTTTTTATGAAAATGTAAATACGGGATAAAAACTGTATCGTATGCCCTTAAGTGCCCCATGTCATTTTATTTCTGTTGTTTATTAGTATTGACACAAGTCTCTTAATTACAAAACCTATTTCTCAATAAGTTAGTCATAAGAACTAAAATAACTTTTAGTACATACACTTCAGTTAAAAATACCATTGAAAATTCAAAAGTAACAAAATGCATAGTTGTTTATAATTATTCCAATTGTAGAAACCAGTAGTTTTCAAATTTAATAGATGACCCAGATGAATTCATGTTGCGGTTCTATGGATATACTATAACATTTTAAGGATTGTCCAATCTATAAATTCAAAGCTCATAATTATAAACTGGCAAAACTGTCCATCTGATGGTTCCCTGGATTGGTTGGCAATTAATTCATTACAAATCAGCAGTTTTACTTATGCTTGTCAATTCAATTTTAAGACAAAATTTTATTTGCTATTTGTAGTAATTGCTTTGCACAGATTTTGTTAAGCTCAAGATGCAATGTTTCTCTGCATCATATACATTTTGTTGATTTGACCTTGAAATATTAAATCTATGTTATATAGCCTTAGCTCTTTGAGATGTTACTTGCACTAATGTTATACCCTATTTTCACATTTGATTAACCAAGCACAGAACAAAGTCTTTAAAACTAGTCAAATCACCAATACTTGTAGATTTTTATACTGTAAATCCATAAATTTTTGCAATGTTTTTATTATTACCAAACTTGCAATGGGAAAGGTTTTGGAAAAATCAAAACTTACAATTTAAATTTTGAAAGCATTATTTGTGTGTATGCAGCATTTCTTAAAGTTGCAAAATTTTATCTTGCAATTTTGGTTTATTATTTAGAAAGCATGCAACAATTTCTGAATTTACAGTATTTATTTATTATATAATAAGCTGTATACTAGTGCTTTGTTAATACATTGTTTAAGTTTGATAAATATTTATGTTATAAGTAAGAATCAAGGTCATCCTATGTTGTAGAAATGTATTTGGAATATAAGATCACAAATATTTGTCCTGTTTTCATTTGTTACATTTTCAAAGTCTATTCTTTTAAAAAATCATCCTCTTTACCTCGTCACAGATTTATGTCATTTATATACACTAAATTTACTGTAGAGCTATACATTTCCCAGGAGCACTTTACAATAATGGAAACAAATGACTTATGTCTATATATCTGGATGATGATGTGTGATAGATAATAACACTTTGTGATTTTCAGATTCAATGGTACAAAAGTAATGATAGTTTTATGATATGCCTATTCTAGAATGAATTGTGTGTATGTTCTCATAATGAATATTCAATTTCCAATTAAAATTTTATCAAAAGGGGTCTTTTCAATGGAATTAAGGCCTTTCAACACACACATCCCCCTTTTTCTTAATTTCTGGATCGCCCATACATTCTCCTTGGTGTTTTGTATTGTTAGAGAAATCCAGCCAATAGGAAAATGCTCAGTCACTTAAATTGTTGAGATGAAACACATCTATATGTATCCACACTAATTGTGGTACAATGTATTACTCAAATACCTTTTCTTAAATATGACATGTCTGCATTGGGTACCAGTCTAAATTATGCCCAGCCAGGTAAAAATCAATTACTATTTGTAAAATAATTAATACTGTATTTTTTATTATTTTTCTTCATAAGAATTCAGAAATACAGCAATAAATAAAATAATTAAAAACAAATAAAAGATTAATTTTGATAAAATATTTGCTTTATTTATGCTTTCTGTTATAGTTGAACAAAGTATATGTATTTAAGAATGAACATTTTTATTTCTTTTGTTTTGTTTTGTGGTTGTATGTCAAGCAAGCATGTTAATTTACATAAAACACTGAGACCGAATGTCTGTGAAAGTCAAAAGGGGGAAACAAAAAACAAACAAAATTGTAATTGGTTGTTAAAAAAATCTAGTTTAAACATTACATTTATCAAATTATTTTGTTAAAATCTAATTTTACATAAGAAGGTAGCTTATAGTTTCAACACCTTCTTGTATTGTAAAATAATAAGACAGCTTATAACTGCAACTGCAGACCACCATTAATGATCATTGTAAATAATACAAGATGATTGAATCTTCATCTATTCTCAAATCTCCCATATATTTTATGGTAATTTTTTTATGAGCACTAACTACTGATTGAGATTTATGTGTACTAGTTGATGATATTGATTAATGAGGACTAGTTACTGATTAAGATTACTGATTAGGTATTTTATATGTAACTGCACTTCTCTTGAATACCTATAATAATTGTAGATTTGAAGATTTAAATTTCACTCTTCATTAAAAAACATGAAGTGTTTCTGATTTTTTCTGAACAAACTGGAATTTGTTATAAATTACATGTGCTCGTACATTCACATTTACAATATTTACATGTATGCCAGTGTGTGATTGATTTTGATAAAAGTGTGGAAATTGTTAGAGTAAATGAGAGCAGAGTGAGATTAATTCATTAAGATGAACATTAAATATATATACAAATCCAATTATCATCGACTTTTAGACTAGAAAAATTTTAAAAAAAACATAACTTTTTAATATATTAGAACATGTAGTAGCAAGTTTAATTGGTTGTCCATGGACAAAATTGATCAAAAACAGAATTTTTAATTCATGTCAAAAAAGTTTGATTTAAAAATGTCAGTGATATAATTCTACAAGTACCTCTTTTCAGTTGTTGCTAGACGAACCACTAACCAATACATTTGGCAGGCCCATGTAATTGGTTTGGTTGTTACGACATACTCCCTACAAAAATTTGTGCTATATTTTGTAACCATTCTTGTTAATGTGCCTGTGAACAGGCCTCTTTAATAATGAATAGATTGTTTCATTCTTGAAATATTTTATTGATATCTTGAATAAAGAAATTTATATGAATTACTGAAGTGTCTGTATGATCCTTTTTATTGTTTTAAGAGGTGATTTATTGGCCAAGTTGTGACCAAGTCTGATCTTTCTAAAATATGAGATGTCAGGCTGTAAACCTTTTAGCTACAAGATTATATTTTTATACGACCGCAAAAATTTTAATTTTTTTGGTCGGATATTGCTATCACGTTGGCGTCGTCGTCCTGCGTCATCGTCCAAATACTTTTAGTTTTCGCACTCTAACTTTAGTAAAAGTGAATAGAAATCAATGAAATTTTAACACAAGGTTTATGACCACAAAAGGAAGGTTGGGATTGATTTTGGGAGTTTTGGTCCCAACATTTTAGGAATTAGGGGCCAAAAAGGGCCCAAATAAGCATTTTCTTGGTTTTCGCACTATAACTTTAGTTTAAGTGAATAGAAATCTATGAAATTTTGACACAAGGTTTATGACCACAAAAGGACGGTTGGGATTGATTTTGGGAGTTTTGGTTCCAACAGTTTAGGAATTAAGGGCCAAAAAAGAGCCCAAATAAGCATTATTCTTGGTTTTCGCACAATAACTTTAGTATAAGTAAATAGAAATCAATGAAATTTAAACACAAGGTTTATGACCATAAAAGGAAGGTTGGGTTTGATTTTGGGAGTTTTGGTCCCAACAGTTTAGTAATAAGGGGCCAAAAGGGTCCAAAATTGAACTTTGTGTGATTTCATCAAAAATTGAATAATTGGGGTTCTTTGATATGCCGAATCTAACTATGTACGTAGATTCTTAATTTTTGGTCCCGTTTTCAAATTGGTCTACATTAAGATCCAAAGGGTCCAAAATTAAACTTAGTTTGATTTTGACAAAAATTGAATCCTTGGGGTTCTTTGATATGCTGAATTTAAAAATGTAATTAGATTTTTAATTATTGGCCTAGTTTTCAAGTTGGTCCAAATGGGGGTATTGCACAATAGCAAGAAATATCTAATTGCACAATATTGTGCAATAGCAATTAATTTTCAATTGGAGTTATCTTTCTTTGTATAGAATAGTAGTTGATAATATATGTTGGAAATTTGCCAGACATGACTATGATGTCATTTTCTATTTTTATTTGCCAATAACTTTATGTAAATAACTTCATTGGAAATTTGCCAATATAAAATGTTGCTGATGAAGCTTTTTTTCCTTATCTTATCTAAAATGTTTTTAGATAATGTATGTTGGACATTTGCCAGACATGACTATGATGTCATTTTCTATTTTTATTTGCCAATAACTTTATGTAAATAACTTCATTGGAAATTTGCCAATATGAAATGTTGCTGATGAAGTTTTTTTTCCTTATCTTATCTAAAATATTTTTAGCTTAAAAGTTGTGTCCATACTTATTCTCATTTCAGATTTCATAAATAAAAGGAAAATTTCTTCAAACATTTTTTTGACAGGATTAATATTCAACAGCATAGTGAATTGCTCAAAGGCAAAAAATTTTTTAAGTTCATTAGACCACATTCATTCTGTGTCAGAAACCTATGCTGTGTCAACTATTTAATTTTAGATTTAAATAAGTTTGAAGAAGAAATCTTTAATTGATTTGTAAAATCTTGACATTTGTTTTGTGTAAAAAACCCATATAATGTCAAAAATTTGATCACAATCCAAATTCAGAGCTGTATCACGCTTAAATGTTTTGTCCATACCTGCCCCAACTGTTCAGGGATCGACCTCTGCGGTCGTATAAAGCTGCGCCCTGTGGAGCACCTGGTTTCAATTCTTTTGGTTTTTATACATCCATCGCCTTCAAAGTTAAATCCTGAAAAGTGCTTCAGATTCAAGAAATGTATAAAATGTTTTCATTTTTTAATTTTCCTTGGCAGAAAGTCTTATTAAACAAGACATGGGTATTACAACCATGCTAAAGTGATGGTTTTATTAACTTTTTATGCCCCCTTCGTAGCTGAGGGGGCATTAAGTTTTACCTTTGTCTGTCTGTACGTACGTTCCAAAGTTGGTTTCCCTTCTCTAACTTCAGTTTGCCTCAACAAAATGTTATGAAACTTATACACAATGCTTTTTACCACTAAATACAGATCAAGTTTGAATTTTTGGTGGCGTAACTTTTACCGTTTTAGAGTTATGCTCCTTTATGAATAAAAAATTTGCTAAATTTTTCATTTCCATTCTCTAACTTATAAACAATGCTTACTACTACACAATACAGATCAACTTTGAATTTTGGTGCCGTCATTTTTACTGTTCTAGAGTTATGCCCTTTTCAAATGGAAAAATTGCTGAAAAATTTCAAAACTATCAATCAAGGATTTTTTTTTTAAATTGGAGTTATCTCCCTTTTTCCATAATTAAAGTTTAATCAACTTCTAATAATGTTTTTTAAAATCTTCTTTGACAATTGGAGTTATCTTTCTTTGTCAAGAATGGAAGTTGAATCCACTAAAACCAATGCTTTATACAATGCAATATTCAATTTTACTACCAACTGATAAATTAATTGTTATAAAGCTTCATAATTTAGGAGGTGGAAGACCTGGAAGTTTAATGCATTGTGTGCAGATACCTTATGTGACAAAGTTTATGTCTGTCATATGTCAATTGTCCTTGACCTCGTTTTCATGGTTGAATGACTGCTTTGAAAGAAAAAAAAATTGCTAATTAAATGATTGCTTATGAGTAATATAATAACTATATTTGGTATATGGGTTCCTTGCAACACATACATTTTAGTCAAGTGGGTTTCACCAGATCTCAACCTTATTCCATGAATCAGTGATCAATGTTAAGTGGTCTAGTCTGTACCTCAGATACTATAAGCAGTAGGCCAATTATTTTTGGTGTATGGAATGATTGTTAGGTGTACATGTCCAATTGACCGGGCTCAATCCAACCTCGACCTTATTTTCATTGCCCATTGGGAATTTTTTAGTTTTTGTTGTTTTGTCTTTTTCTCAGGTATTACAAGCAATATGTCAATTATTTATGTGTATGGAACACATTTGAGTTGTCTATCTGGTATGGTTCATCTGACTGACCTCATTTTCGTAGACCATAACCTTCCCTCAAATTGATTGGATCAGCTATTATTGGATGAGGTAGATGTCAATGGTCTAGGTCTTTTTAGAAATTGATATACGGAAACTACTGCAAAATGTTAGGTATTTGTGATATCTTCTGGACTTAATAAGTGACATTCACCAAACTTTGCTAGTCTCTTGGAAAGAACAAGACCTCTGTAGTTTTAACTTGAACCACAAAAATAATTAGGTGATTTAAATCTGTTTCTTTAATTATGAATCCATAAAGATCAAATGTTTTCCTTTGACTGTTTCTAATCCAAACATGCATTTGTACATTGAAAAAAAATGTACAAAATAGAAACAGAAAGGGAGGAAGAAATACTAGACTGTATTAACGATTGATATTAAGTAAATATCAATTTAACAGCAACCCAATGTTTATAAAAAAAAATCTGATAATTATACTCTTTTTATAGAGCTACCTTTAAGCTACTAATTTGTGTTTTAAAAGGGCATCGTCGACCGAGTGGTATCAGCAATTTATCTACCCTGTCAACACTGAGGTTGTAAGTTCTAATTTTGCTCATGGGAATATTCGCTCGAATATTACATTCCAATCTTAATCGATTATGATTGTTAGTTTTCATGCCGAAGTTGTTGCTTCTCATCGTTAATACCCAGTTCTCTCCATAAAAGAAAACTGACCACCATAAACAGCAGAGAGTGCCGAAAGGTCAAACACCATCAATCAAAAAGTAAAATCACAAAAATACTGAACTTAGAGGAAAATCAATTCGGAAAGTCCATAATCACATGGCAAAATCAAATAACAAAACGCAAAAAAAAAACGAATGGACAAGAACTGTCATATTCCTGACTAGGTACAGGCATTTTCAAATGTAGAAATTGGTGGATTAAACCTGGTTTTATAGCGCTAACCCTCTCAAACAATCAACCATCTGTTCTTTTCTTGTAGAATTATGGAAATTTGAATTTTATGTTTTACCTGAACCAAGTTAGAAAAGAAAAACAATTGCAATTTCTCTTAGCGAAGTCGTGACTTTGTATTGCTATTTTCATATTTTGAGAGAGTATTTTATTGACTATTAAAGAAAAAAAGAAAACCTTAATATATCAAAAACCTTTAATATAATTTATTTTAACAGGAATAAACTGTACAATCCTGGCAATATTGTTCCATATGCACAAACTAGATTTACCAATATCATAGTCATACAGATTGATGAACCAGTAGTCGTTAGTGGCTTACATCTGTTTCTTATTTTGCATTTTTTACCATCAGGAGAAATCACAATAAAAGTACTGTCATACGTACGTGACAACAACAACAAAAACATTCCCTTTATTGTGAACAGTAATACTTCTTGGGTTTTTTTTTTAAATTGTTTCATTCTTGAATTCCTAAACTAAAACAAACCGCTTTATCAACATTCCACAAAACACCATGATAAAATACCAAACCTTAAATAATCGCACAGGGTTTAGAACTTGACATACTGTGGATACCTGCCAGTTTGTCATGACTTGGTCGCTAACATTTATAGTTATTTGGTATCATGGTTTCAATCTCAGTGACTAAACCTATTACTTCCTTGTATTCATATAGCTGTATAGTATGTATAGGTTTAGTCCAGTCAATCTTGCATAAATTTGACTCTTACCTTGAAGTTATTGCAACAGAAGATTTTTCAGTTTAAGTCTTTAGTTTTATACTCCAAATAAACACAGAAAAAAGTCCCATACAATGTAACGTTAGAAAAACTAAAAAACATGATTTTAAAATGCCTATTCTGATTTGCATTGATATTGGAGATAACTCTGCAAAAAAGGCAGAAATATCAATAAATATTGATAAAAAAATTATAACTTTACCGCTTCTGTTCAACAGGATGTATTGATTTTTGATATTTTTGATATTTTAGCCGTCCTTAGGGTATAACAAACAACTGTAAAGGTGTTTTCATATCTTTTATCCATTTCATAAGTCATAAGTCATTAGTTGACCATTATAAGTGTAAAATTTTAGTCCTGGTATCTATGATGAGTTTATTTATTAGATTTTTCTGAATGTCAGGGCCAAAAAATCTCAAATTGAATAAAACAAATTTAAGCATATATTCTTCTTTTTGTGGTTTAAAATTTCGTTAAACAAGATAGATGTGTAAAAAGGGGGGGGGGTGTACCCATAACATTTCGGTTTTGTACATTTCATGAGAAGAAGATTATATAATATAGTCAAATATGAACCCCATCAAAGTATCATATTTTACATGAATTTTAAGAAAATCAACCAAAAACTGACAAACAAACCCCTTATTTTTGCAGATTTATCTCTCTTCCCATATTAATTTCCATAAGAAATTAAAACTCCAAAATTTGACCTTTCCTCAAGTTAGATTTTATGGGACTTTTATCTGTATATATCTGTGGTTTCATGCTCTAGATTAGAATTAAAATATTTTCTGTTGCAATAAGTTTGAGATTCAAAGTTAGTTTGCCAGGACTAATAATATAATTTACGATTGATCTATTAATAAAACACTTGTCAGTGATATGAAGTATTTAATATACATGTACTACGATGATTGAAATTTGACGGCATCACTATTCAGTTATAGGAACGTGCAAAATAGTGAATTATTGACAGTTGTGAAAACATTTTTCTTTAAAAGTACGAAATGTCATACAAATTTGCAAAATTATCTTCGTTAGTAAGTAAAATTTGTTTTTTAAACTTGTCAAAATATATTGAACTCGGTTTAGGGATATCAAATTGATCGATCTGTATCTGTTTGTAATGTTTACCATTAGGAGATATCACGACGACACTATTATAACCCATTTCTAGAACGAAAATAATCCCTTTGTCGTCTACGGTTATTCCTCGTGGTTTCTTTAAAATAGTTTCCTTCTTGAACTCCCAAACTAGTTCACCATTATATAAACAACAATAGACTTTATTTTCATACGGATTGGTATAGAATATTTTGTTATCATACGATGTTATATGCGAAAAAGCCGACATAACCGTGTTTGGAATAGTTGTTTTGCTATAGTCTGTACATGATATAAAAATAATTTCGTTATCGGCACAACAACAAAGAATTGACTTGCCATCAAATGTAATTCCATAGGATCGGTTAGGTAAGTCAACCCAATGTTTTACCGTCCTTGTGGTCAAATCTATAATTAGAATTCCAACTCTTCCGAATCCGGTACATCCAATTGTATGTACGACTGTATAATCGTCTATACACACTAAATCAAAGGTTTCAGGATTCCTTGCAAGCGGGACGGTATATTCAGTTTTTCCATTTGCGTTTAGTGCTACTAGTTGTTTATAAGAGTCTTTGTTGTCTTTGTTGTCTATGAAAATGTAGTCCCCTTTGCAAGTTACACCACAACTCTTTATTTTATTACATGTAGTTTTTAACTTCTTCTTGCAATCAAGATTGATATTTTTTACTGATTGTACTTTTTTCGTTACTAAAATCTGATCTTGTCCGGTTTTTTTCTTGACTAACTTGATGCAACCCGATTCACATCTCTTTATCTTAATGGAGCCATATTTCTTGACATAAGTACAAACATTCTGCATCTCGGAATCTATAGTACTTTCTAAGCTGACTTCCTCTGTCATTTTTTTGTTAAACATAGAATGTATGCTCTTCTCGTTTTGGGTGATCTTTTTTTGGATTTCTCTCATACCTAAGAATGTCTGTATATCAGAAGCATAACTTTTCAAGTTTTCCATTTCTGTGTTGCAACGATGCATTTCTTGGTCCTGGTCATTTAGTGCTAAAATAATTGAATTGATGTTTGAACAACATTCAGTTTCAACTTTGTCAAGTTCGTTCAAGAAATTCTCCTGCAGCTTATCAAGGTGCTGAGTTATCTTGGCTTTCAAGCGACTAACCTCTTTCGTGATCTGTTTCTTTTCATTCAAAATTATCTCAATGTTAGACTTTCTGTCTTTTCGGATATTATCGATATTGACTATAATGTCCTCTAAGCTCTGCTTCATTTCTCGGAAACTGTCTGAGTATTTAACATCGCATACAAATTCTTCAAGAAGTGTCAATTCACCGCATTTTCCATGTCCCTTTACAAATTTAAAACAAATTGGACATTTATGTTTTGTACAATATTGTACGTATTTTTCATGATGATCTGTACAATATAAATCAATATTAGAAATAAAATTAGGTAAATTATTGTATTCACTTAAAGTGATGAAATGGTGGTCTCGGGAGACTTTTGACAGATTGTGATGTTCTTTACAGTCAATGCAAAATGCTTCCTCACATTCTTGACACCAGTGCGTGGAGGATGTGGGTAGATGTCGAAGATCACATATTGTACAAAGCGATAAATTTGTAGCCATTGGAAGTTGTTCTCTTTAACTGGAATATAAAGATAATATGATGTAGAGTTGTGATCTAAAAATTGATTTAAGTATCATCTGATTAAAGAATGTGATATTGTAAAAACATTAATGATACAGCAAGAAACAGGACTAGTAAATAGAAAAGATTTCACGAAGTAAATATTATGTCAACAGCGTACCTTTTTATCTGGTCAAGACTCCTGTTTTAATAAAATTTGCTGTTATTTATGGCAATTGTTTTCAAATAGTCCGTTTCTATGTATGTTTGCGTTTGTTTTTGTAACAGTTCAGTGTTTCTTTTGTTCCGTTGTTTTCCACAAAAATGGTTTATGTTCTCTCGTTTTAACTTGTGACCTGGATTCGTTTCTGCGTAATTGATTTAAGACTATTGAACAGCGGTATACTACTGTTGGCTTTATTGATGCGCATCGACATATTGCACCATTTTTTTATTGATAGTCTTTAACACTTAACAATTCTATGCGTCTGTACTAAATCTCGAATACATATGAATAATTTTTCAATAATACATTTATTGTCTTGTTTTGCAGATATTGAACAAAACAATATTTTTTGATATACAGACGTGAAATAAATAAATATTTATGCCTGCAAACTTTTTCTCAATGAATCTAAATTAAAGAAACATAACTATTGAGAAACGGTTGTTAGCAAAAACTTCATAAAAATTGACGAGATTACGCCTTTACGTCGTACCGAATGAAAAGATAACCGCAACTTTTATGTAATGACGGCATACAATTATTTTATCATAGAAATTCAAATGAAAAGAACCTTAAATTACAAGATATACCCATCATCTTGTTTACGTTGAACTATAGTTTGAATCATTGACATATCTTGAAATTGGAGGGGGAGTGACTCAAAAATAGTAGGATATTTGAATAACTTATACACATTTATATAAACGAACAGATGATGGAAATTCTGGGATAACAGATGCTGGAAAATCTGGAATAACATTTTTTATATGAAGAAATCGATCCATGAACAAATTCTTACATATGATTAATATGATTAAATTTGCCTAATTCCTTGTTTGTTTTGTTTTAACATGTACATAAAAACACATGAATAAATATAGTAAAATTATTTAAAACTAAGCATATTCGGAAATTGTTTAAAAAAAAATTGAGAATGAAAATGGGGAATATGTCAAAGAGACAGCAGCCCGACCAAAGCGCAGAAAACAGCCAAAGGCCACCAATGATGGCAAATTTAGAATGTTTGAAGTATTTGTTTGTAAACTTATTGGCGCATGCGTAAGTCGATAAGAATGTTATACATATCATGCGATTTATTTACTAAAGCTTTTCTATCTCAGGAAAAGATTAATCTAACTGTATTTAGCAAAACGTTTAGGAATCTCGGGTCCTAAATCAACTTCGTACTTAATTTGTCCTTTTTGACCATTTTCTTTATTTGAGCGAGACGGATGAGTCTTTTGTAGACGAAACGCGCGTCTAGTGCAAATACAGAATTTGTCTCTTGGTATCTATGATGAGGTTATTTGATAAATCTGCCAGCTCTTTCATCCTTTCTGAAGATATTATGGAAATAATTGAAAATTGAACTCAAATCCAATCTCATGGTCGTACTAAGTAGACGCGCACTAAAAACGATATCTTTGCTACATGAAGATAGGAAATGCTCACATTACTAAACTAAAGCTGTTCACGTTATGTTTAACATACATTTCTTATCGTTTGTAAAATGGCACACTGACAACATTTTGATAATGACACAATGACGATAATTGAACGGGTGAACAACTGCCATATTCCTGACTTGAAAAACATTTTCCGAAGAAAACAGTAGGTTAAACATGATTTTATAGCCTGCCTCACATTTCCTTTTTTTGTATGACAATTGCTTATAGATACATTATATTGACAAAATTGTGCAAGCATCTCAAGCAGACATAACAGGTGAATATGACAATGTAGTTTTGAAAGTGGATGTTTTTTCTGTGATGAGTGTTCTTGCTTGTGTTTTTGCTTTATTTCTGTCAGAAACGAAGTGTTGTCACCTTGTCGATATTATTTTAACATTGTCATATAAGCGAGAGGTTTGGCTATCCATAACACGAGGTTGAACCTACAAGTATTTCTTAAAAGTGGGGAATTTGTTCTTCCTTTAATAAAAAACGTGATACACATGTCTTTACACATGTTACACTATACACATTGTTATCGGCCTTCTTCAAACGTATCGCCTATTCGCTAATTAAGGCAAAAATAAGGGTTGACGACATTACCGTTTCAATTCACAATTTGAGAAGGATACTGTTTTAACTTCGAATTACCTAAAGTTGAGTAAACGCAGAAATTTGCACCATGAGAATTTAAAATAAAAATAAATGAAAAGAAAAAATCACAAAGTTACTGAACTCCGAGGAAAATTCAAAACGGAAAGTTCCTAATCAACTGGCAAAATAGAAGATAAAACACATCAAACGAATGGACAGCAACTGTCATATTCCTGACTTGGTACAGGCAGTTTCAAATGTAGAAAATGGTGAATTAAACCTGGTTTTAAAACGCTTAACCTCTCACTTTTATGGTAGTCGCATTGAATTCCATTATTTTTACAACGATGCGTGAACAAAACAGACATAATCTGTAAAATAGTCAAAATATGGTAACAACAATCACTGTGTTATAATCGCAAGACAAACAAACATATACAAAAGCACAAAAAGCATCTATCAAATTAAAAAACATATTCCTCCAATGAAAGATAATACAAACAAATTAACGGGATGTATAAGTATAATGGTTTGGATTTGTTAGGAAACGAATAAGGTCTGATAAGGTATCTTACCGATTTCCTGGACTTCAACATTTGAAAGTTAAAAATAATCTATCAAAAAATAATTTGATCAAAAAGTAAGATAACGTAAATACCGAATTCCTATGAAAATTATAAACAAAAAGTCCTTTCTCATTTGGCAAAATAAAAAGCTGAAACACATCAAACGAATTGAAACCAACCATTATATACCTGACTTTATACAGGCATTATCTTATTTTGAAAAACATTAATTGCATGTTCATCAAATTCCGGTCTGTCAGACTTTTAAATTAATACTGTTTTTAGTTTGCTTTACTTTTTTTTTATAAAGTTTTAATGTGCAATTTTTTCAAATTTAAAGCTAAATGAATTGTGCATTTTCGAGAATTATTAACCTATGAGACACGACTTAAACAAATCGATATTTTGCATATATGTGAAAGTGGATAAGATATCTTTTGGATTTGTCATGGTATATATATTAAATTTCTGAAATCCTGGTGTAACATTTTGTGTCAATATAAAGTACAGTTACACCATAACTGTTTTGTCCGTACTTTAGTAAGGACATAACAGTTATCGTAATCATATCGTAATAATAAAATCCTATTAATTTTTCGAATAATAATTTAAGCATTTTGAGTTTTGTCGAATGATAGCAGGGATTGAATAGATATAGAAAGATGTGGTATGAGTGCCAATGAGGCAACTCTCCATCCAAGTAACAATTTATAAATGTAAATACATGTAATGACTAATCATACTTCCTTCGATGTTTTTTCAGCAACAGATAATATATAATGTTGCTTTGCTGCACGTTTTGGTTTGGCCGAACAATTCTTTAGCCAAAGAAAATAACAATGAAAAAAAATAATTCATCCTGGAGGGTACACAATACATGTAGAGCTTTTCACGTGTTCGTGTGTCTTTTACCTTCAAATTTTTGTTGACAAATTTTCTCAATGTTCTTCAACTTCGATCTTTATTTGGCCTTTTTAACATTTTTTATTTCGTCACTGACGAGTCTTTTGTAGACAAAATGCGCGTCTGGCGCAAATATAAAATTTCAATCCTGGTATCTATGATGAGTGTATTTACAAGCACAGGGTTGATGCCACTACTGGTGAGTTTTTATTCCCAGAGGGTATCACCAGCTCAGAAGTCAGCCCTTATGTTTTGACATTGATATGGTAAAACTTGTAATTTAACTGTTTACACATTTGGAAAAATGAAATACTAAGGTATTTTTCTACCTCCGGAATAGATTACCTTAGTAGACGAAATGCATTTTGCGTATGGCAAAAATAAAAAAATAAAATCAATCCTGGTTGTTGTCGTTGGTTCATGTCTATCATATATGTTTTTTGTATTTTTTTTGGTTATCAATAAGGCCGTTAGATTTTTAATTGAATTGTTTCATATTCGTTTTTTAATGTCGAGTAGAGTATACGGTATGGGTTTTTCTAATTGGTGAAGATTGTACGGATGCCTATAATTGCTTAAATTCACTTTAATTGAATTTTTGTCAATATTTATGTCATTGGCAATAATACCTCATCTCCTTATTGTTATGGTGTTACTTTTGGGGGTTGGTCGACTTACAGTTGTGCCAGAAATAGGTCAATAACACTTGTTGTTCGTAACATTTAATCTGATCCATATTTAATTATTGCGGTTGTGTATTCGAAGAGAAATCGACAACATCATGGCAAAACACAACAAAAAACGACGATTGCAAATATACGAAACACTATGTGAAAATAAAAGGTGAGCTACACGGACCCATAAAATACGAGAGTTTCACAAGAAGCTCCGAAAAAGTATTGGTATCCTGCTCCATATGTGCCGTCCGTCTAATTACTAATGGTACATACAATGATATGACTCATCGAGGGAATGTCACAATGGCAGACAAGAGGACGAGATTGTGGCTATGTCAAAAAAAAAACCGTAGTAACCTGTGACGAAGATATGCTATAACTGAGAATGAGGTTCGTAAAAATTACGAAGGGATCAATTCAACGTTATAACTAGAAACTCTTTGTTATGAAGGGGTCACTTCAATGTGATACCTTAGCACACTTTTGTTGCGAAGGGGTCACTACAACGTTATACATTTTAACACTCTGTTACAAATGGGTACCTTCAACGTCATACCTTTAAACAAATTGTTGCGAAAAAAAAGCAGCAATCTAAGGCTTCAATCAAGGAAAACATTAATACTCAATATGCAGGTTATGCTTGAAATTTGTCACATAGAAATATAGAAACCGTTCCTTACCTTTCAGTGACAAATGGATCAAGGTCGATAACACATTTATTAGATATATTTATACCTTAAACTGACATTTTGCTTCGAATATTTCATGTGATATCACTCAGGTAACTGTACACAGAAAGAACTATTACCCGATTATTGAAAGTCGTCTATGCTTTTACTTTCTATTCGTACATACACGCTATGAAGAGCAGTATATCATATCAATTTCAGGTTTTGAAACCATGAACTTGAGGCGACAAGGTTCAACTAAGCCGCTTAGAAACGAATGAATGGGTAACTTATATCTAATTTGATTAACTGTTTCGAATCGCCCTTTAGGTAAATGTCAAAGTGAATGAAATAACATGAAAATAAAATTAGATATATCAATATGAAATGTCATAAAGATGTGCGAAAGTCTTTTCGTTTGCTACTAACATCTGCTCTCTTATTCTGTCAAAAAATATTGTACTCGGTTTAGGGAGACCAAATGGGTTGGTATCTCTTTGTATCTTTTTCCATCAATTGAAATCACAAGAATGTTTTGGGATTCTAACCCAAAGACAAAAATATTCCCTTTGTCATCTGCAGTAATTCCCCGTGGATTTTTTAAAACACTTTCATTTTTAAATTTCCAAACCAATTCACCACTATATAAACAACAATAAACTTCATTTTCTGTCGGTTTAGTGTATAACATCTTGTCACCTTGTGTTGTGATATATGAACTATCAGGTATCACAGTGTCTGCAATAATATTAATGCTAAAGTCTGTACATGATATCACATGTATCGCCTTTTGGTCACAACAGCAAATCAATGATTTTCCATCGAAGTTAATGCCATATGGTGTAGACGGGAGGGAAACGAAACGTTTTATCAGTCTCGTATTTAAATCCACTATGATAATACCAGTTTTGTCATCCGATATCCCAGTGGTAACAGCAACTGTGTTGTCGTCTAAGGACACCAAATCGAAGGAACTATATGGAGTTGAAAGTGGGATGCTACATTTAAGCTCACCCTCTGTTGTCAATGTTATTAGTTTTTCACCAAGGTTTTCGTAATTTGTAAAAATATATTCACCCTTATCAGTAACACATGCCCACCTTGTATATCCACATGATGTTTTTAGTTTTTTGTTTAAAATCAATTTGATATTGTGTACAGATCGTTCCTTTTCTGATGTCAATATCTGAGCTTGTCTGTCTTTTTTTCTGACAAATTCGATGCAATCATTTTGGCTATTCCTAATCTTGAATGAACCAAATGTCTTGACATTAATCAGAAAATCCTGTATCTGAGCATCTATAGTATATTCTAAATCGACTTTCTCTATCTTCTCATCAACCATAGATTCAATGCATTTCTCGTTTTTGGTGATTTTCTTTTGGATTTCCCGCATTCCCAGAAATGCTTGAATATCAGAAGCATATTGTTTTATGTTTTCTATTTCTGCGTTGCACTGATTAATCTCTTCATCCTGGTCGTTGACAGATGAAACGATTGATGCAATTTTTACGCAACATTCATTTCCTACTTTGTGAAGATCTTCAATCATAACCTCTTGCAGTTTATCAAGACGCTGGATTATCTCGCTTTTCAATCGACTAACCTCTTCGATTATTTGTTTCTTCTTGTTCTGGATCAGCTCAATATTAGACTTCATTTCTTTTCGGATTTGATTGATATTAATCGTTATATCTTTTGAGCTTTGTTCCATATCCATGAAAGCGTCGGATGATTTTACTTCGTATGTCAGTTCTTCAAGAAGAATCAATTCAGAACATTTGCCATGTTCCTTTATACACTTGTAACAGATTGGACATTCATGTTTTACACAGTATTGTATGTATTTTTCATTGTGATAAGTACAAAACAAATCAATATTAGCAATACAGGATGGTAAATCAATATACTCCGAAATAGGGATTACTTGATGGTTTCTGGATGATTTCGAAAGACTGTGATGTTCATTACATTTGATGCAAAGTGCTTCCTGACATTCAGGACACCAGTGCGTAGAGGGTGTCGTAAGATGTTGGAGATCACATAAAGCATACAGTAACGCATTCGTAGCCATTGTTGATTAATCTCACTGAAAAAGTAGAAGGTGTTAGTTCTGCCTTTGATTGACACTTCAAAGAATTAAATTATCAGTTTAATTTCAACAAATAAATTGTATTCGTAATCTCCTCAAATTCAAATAGCACATCACACACAGATTGTACTGTATTTGTTCATTTTATATTGTTAAGAGTATAATTATTATTATGTAACATGTAATGTGGTATTTTGGTTTGATTTCTGACAAATATTTCTTGAATTTTATTTTATTTTTCCTTATTGAGAAAATACTAAGAGTCTTTTGTTAATTCATTTTTCAGAAATTTGTCAATTTCTGCTTATCACTTTTTTTTTTATTAGTTTTAGTACATGCTTTACGGCTTGATGTAAGTGGTAAACAAATATGATAAACAATTTGAAATGTAAAGGGTGTGTGAAATTCATGCGTATGTGCCTATGATAGAACTATCCAACACAGTTTAAATTACAGATGACAATCATAGGTCACCGAACGGCATTCAACAACGTGAATAAACACCAACCAAACTGTAATCAGCTTTTAAAATAGAAAACTTGTGGCTCACTTCCCTTCTTGAGGAAAAAGTTTTCCAAGTATATGTAGAAAAAAACTTGAAATTGATAAATGCGTCATATCTTTTTTTAGTAAAATCAATAGCTGCATGGCCCGTTGTTGAATGTACTTTTTTTGCTAATCCGCTGATCGATATTAAAAATGAACAAACCAGCTTAACATCGCCACATATTTATATACCTGTTGGGAGTCCACAATCTCAATAGTAATTGTCGTGTGAAATATCTTATAATTGGTTTTCGTTATTTTGGGGAATTGGTGCTTATTTTAGATCTTTTATATTATAAGTGATCTATTCAAAACAACATTTAGAGCTTAAAATTACAAACAAAAAAGGGTCTGAAAATAAACTTATATATATATGAAATATTTTGGTGTTTTAAAAATTTAAAAATTTGAATTTGTTCTGAAACTTAAAAAGCACTCAAATTTTACGACTAAAAACGGTATTTAAAGTCAATATGTTTTCTTTTGCATGATGGAATTCTATGGAGAACTATTCTTACTGTTTGTTACAGAGAGACATGCATGATACATAGATGTGTTTTTAGACAACGCATAATATTCTACAGTATATGCGTAACACCGTGACTCTGTGCAAGCTGGTTTCGTTTCTAAAGTTGTTTGTTAGATGTCAAAATCATTTAAACGAAACATCTCTTTTCATTCTTAAAAATCGACAGGCTAACATAAAAAAATATGCTTTCATATAATACGAGAAAGGTACATGATTCATATATAAGACAAGCGGCGAACAGCCATTTTAAAAGGGGCGTCCAACCAAGGAAAAAATGAAGCAGTGAAGTGGTTCTAACTATATCATGTCCCAATTCAAAAGCATCGATCAATAAGAAAGGAGATACTAAAAATCCGACCCCTCGATCCGCCTCTGATGCCTCCAGGAGACACTTTGCGATAACGTAAGCATACAAACATGAGATCACGTGTGATACGTCGATAGAATGTTTGACTTTACCGTATTTACTTTACTCATACTGTTGAAACCTGCATTTCCTTATTGAAAAATGATGCAAAATGTCATGAATCTGTCAGAATCTAGTATACTATTACATTGTAAATGCAAAAAAAGTCATCGAAGAAAACAAACCTGAATTCGTACCAGGAAGTTATATGCCACTGGAACAGTCTATGTTTGTAACACAGATAACAACATAAAGTATTGACAATTAGAGTTATCGCGCTTTCCGTTCAATTTAAAAACTTCTTGTTATTTCAAATATGTTTGTACTTCACTATATCTGAATAGAGGTAATTTTATGTGATACTTAATATAAACAAGAATATTCATAATATTTTATCTATTCAAATGCTTAAAATATTGATTATCATAATACCATTCATACGATATATGATATGTATACATGTTTACGAATTAAGATATATAAGATAGTCCACACAGAACAGCTGAGAGACGTAAGAGCTCACTTATGTCTTCTTCTACGAGATTAAGGGAATGAAAATTCAAAAAAAGATTCCGGTAATTTGAAAATTATATTCTATGATTTCCGGTAACCACGAGAAAAATACTTTGAATTTGAAATATAAACAACAAAAAAAAAACCCGATATTTTGTGTCTTTTGATTTAGAAATTGCTTGGCCTGTCTCCTTCCTGAAACGTCTGGGTATTTTACTTTGCTTAGCCTGTAAAACAGCGAAGAGTTGCTCTTCAAAATATTTTTCTTTTATTCAATATAATTTCAGGATATTGCCCTAAGAACAAACAATGTCAAATGAAAATGTTTGAAATATTTTCTAAAAGAATCTACATTTAAAAATTTTGTCTAAAAATTTCAGACAATGTTGATGTACCTTAGATGATAGCTTTTATTAAGAATTTATTTATGAATGCAAATTTTGTATAATATAGGCACAGAATAACGATTTCGTCGTTCAACTTTTCACTCATAAAACAATTATTTTTATGTTAGCGTCATACATATTAATATATTTATATACATATCCTTTTATTTATCAGCCTGGATATCACTCCGGAATGTCATTCAAGTGCCGATAATGATAAATGAATGGTTTACAGACCGATATTGTAAAGGCCACGAATAAAGACTGATAAAACAACTTTTAAAGCCGTGGATTTCAATTACAACACGCCAGCTGCGTTTTACTATTTTGTCCGCTTACTGACGGGATTTTATGATGTACAAGGTAAGGTAATACTCGGGTAAATAAAGAAAATATAAAAGAGAAGATGTGGTATGATTGTCAATGAGACAACTGTTCACAAGAGACCAAATGTTTGTTTCTGTTTGATTTATACACTTTAGAAGGATTGGGACGATTTAGAGCTTAACATATTATAAATATTGTATCCTGCTATTATTGAAGACTATTACAAATTGCTTAAATGTGTTTTTGATACTTTGTTAGTTAGGTTGCGGACTCAGCAATTTAACGACATAGTTATTAATTCACAAGGGGACTTATGACCAAAGTGGTAGTTATGCTTGTCATAAAACATTTTCTTATATATATATTTCCTATCGGCTGTGAGGTGTCTAAAACGACGTTTGACATGCTTGGCAGTGCCTGCTACGAATGATCTCAAAAACAAAATAAATCGTGGTGTACACCATTGTGTAGATAAATTGATTTGGATTTACGGCAAATAATGTTTTAGTGCAATAGAAAACCGGGAAATCGAAATATAACAAATGCCTGTGGTTATTGCACAAATATAAGGAATATTGTCTGGAGTAATGCATCATAATTCATCAATTCTAATGATTGTCTGTTGGTGTTTTAAAGCCACTTTAATGCGCCCCATTTGGACTATTTCCTGGCGATCAGTTCTAATTGATGGAGGAAGCCGGAGTGCCCGGAGAAAACCATAACCTACGATAGGAAAAACTGACTATTCTTGTCAATAAAGATTAGAGTCGAGTGCACCCGCGAAAGTGGGTTCCGAACTAACAGCATCAGAATTGACTGACTAGTGTTTAAACATATTTGTTTTATAGTGGATTGGGAAACAAGTTATATTAATCCCTTTCCACTTTGCGGGAAATCAAAAGTACAAAAGATCGAAAATCACTTCATAACATGTTTAATGTAGTTCTTAATATTTCAGCAAATTGACGAGAGTGAAATTATATAATTAGTTTATACACACCGAAGATATAACATTAAGCTGTGAAACGGCACAAAACAATCCGACAAAGACAATGAGTAGTAGGATACAATCACCAAGAGACAAAACCACATACAGAAAAAACAACAGCTCAAAGGACATAACAAAGAAAAGGAACAGGAATCGAGATATATATGTAAACATGTACTAGTATATATAAACATGAGGTGAATCAATCGCAGTTGTTCTAAATTCGTTATCGTTGTGTGCTATTTTAGTGACACCCGTTGATTGCACGAAGCAAGTTTCAATAAACAAATTAAAAAGTATGAACATGGATTTAAACTGCAACTCTGTTTTTTTTCACAGTCAAATTGCATTGATGGTTCAAAGTTGAATGCATTTGAATATGAAGAGAATTACCATATATTGTCTTGAAATACAATCCTTTGTTGTACCATGATCGAAACATGATACAAATGGTCGGCCCAACGTTGCATTCTACTTCTTTTGTAGACACGTGAAAATAGTTTTTCGAGATAATGTATATTTATTCTGTCTATATATATATATTATATGTTATTCAGGTCTCAGACAGGGTATATACTGTGACATTCCCGGCTTAGAGTTTATATCCCCTGAGCCGAAGGCGAAGGGGATATAAGCCCTAAGCCGGGAATGTCACAGTATATACCCTTTCTAAGACCTGAATTACACATATATTACGGATTACCCCTGACTTAATGTTATTTTCCAGTGCAGGTATTTGTTGACAACACATATATATTGAAAAACCCAACTTGATATGTTCGGCATTCGTGAAGGATTTTCTAATTTGCTGTGAACATAATTTTATCGTGTATGTAATAATTTATAATAACACTTTTAACATTAAATTTAAGTATTAAAAGTGTAAATTGCGTGATTTTGTATCAAAAATGTATTATTGACTGAAGCACGTCATTATTTTCCCTCTGTGAGCCTCTGACAGTCTGATAGCTTTTGACTACGTCACATAGTAACCGGTGTTATGATGACGGTTTTGAGGTTCCAATTGGTGATAAAAACGTCGTATATACCCCGGTAGTTTCCTGAATATATACTGACATCTCTGTGTTGTTATCCAATCACAAACCTCGACACATTTGTTATCCGTAATATATATATATAGCCGATCAAATTGATTTCAAATGGAATAAATAGACATAACTAAGGATTTAAAAGTGCAGATTGAACATTGACATATTCCTTATATTTCAATTGATACATTCTTCTAAAAATGATGCAATTTAAACTCGTGTTGTCTCTTTTTTTTAATGTGCATAGCTGTCGTTTGAGCCATTAGAAACATAAGAGATAAAATAATCCAAACATGCGTATGTATTCCAATGCCTTATATATTTTTTCAAGTGGAATGAAGGTTCTCAACAAATTTCAAATGAAAATTTATTATTACAAGCAAGCACATCTAGTCTTATAATATGGATATACATCATTGTTACGAAATTGACGTAGAGTTCCTATTTACTTATGTATTAATTCTCTTACGTTTAGTCCCTGTATTAGTCTTTCCGACAAAAGACAAATCTGAAGATTCAATTGCTTTTGATTGTAACTAAGTCTATTTACTTTAATACATTATTCATATTTAATAGTAGCGTGTAGAATTTTAGGCGTTTATTTAGTCTATATTTCTATTTGCTTTACATGTGTCGAAAGGAATAAAATAAAACATTCAATTATATATTTAAACACTCATTTGTTTTTTTCCCTATAACTGATGTAAAACAAGTTTAAACACGTTTTGAATTATACTAATTAAATTAACTGACACTTGTTAATATAATTTTGTTATATAGTTATATTTAGACAAATATATATGTAGATAATCATATAATTATATGTTGAAGGTTTATATAATCTGAATATATATAAGTTTTAAGCAGATAAGGGAAATTCTCAAAGTAAAATATACTTTGCAGTATAAATACTTGATGGAATAGTCAATGGATTGTTTTTGTCATTTCCTATTTTGATTTAAAAAAAAATATTTATTTTAGCTAGTGATAAATGATACACACGTAATAATCTATTTTTTAATTTGAATTTTGATTACCAGAATATTCACACAAAAACCTGACCCTTAGTTATTTTTTATTTTCAAAATACTTTTAGACAGAATAGAATAGTAAACTAAGCAATACAAAAGCAGTGTTTTGGGTAATAAAAGATCATGGTGGGTTTTGCAGTCATGGTATAGTTCATTAGAGATAGCTGATTATGGTTGACAGTCATGGTATAGTTCATTGGAGATAGCTGATTATGGTTGACAGTTATAGTGTAGTTCATTGGAGATAGCTGGTTATGGTTTATATTCTGGAAGTTCTAGTTTTGTCATTTGCTTCTCGTTGTCAACGAATTGCTCGCTTCTAAGTTCTCTGTCTTTCTTCTGAAATATAAGAAGATCGAAAATGGTCATTCCTTCATGTTTTTAAGTGAGCAATACAAACAACCATTATTATTTGGTATGAATTCTAGTTTCTTCGTCAAGATTTGAATAATTACATAAAGACGAATTAAACATCTTTCGTCTTTTCTTTTTTTATTTTTAACTATAACTAGCACATTGGTTTTGGTGGCAAAACATTTCGAAATGATTAATTGTCAAAATACATAATACATCTAAACGCATAGAGAGACGGGAAAGGTCGGTTAAATTGTACAGTATTATTTATGATAGATGCAACATAATAAATACATGAAACATGTTACATTTTACGTAGATCAAATGATGAAAAAAGAAACTTTCGGATAAGTTCGAATATTATCCTTTTTTCATAATGAAGTTGTATAAAAGAAATCATCGATCAACACATAAACATTGTCTGCTCTATGGTCGGGTGGTTGTCTCTTTGACACATTCCCCAATTTCCCTTCTGAATTTTGTTATAAAATTAAACAATCATACCGCTAGTTTGCATGGAGCCCATGGTGATGCACAGCAATAAAGTGACGCAGCAAAAGACACAAGGAATTCTAGAAGGCATATGAGGCCAGTTATGACAAGCAATTCCCGGTGGCTATCACGCTACAAGTAAGAAAAAAAAACAAAACAAATGAAGACACAATTATTCCAACACGTATGGAAACTAATAATAGACATACAAATGGTTTGCAAATACACAGAAAAATGTAAGAAATCCTGCATTCAATATAAGATAAAAAAAAATGTGGTATGAGCACGATGATCGTCAATGAGAAAACTTTCTATCCATGTCATTATGTATAACAAGTTGATAATTATAGGTCAATGAACGGTATTAAATACAATTTATCGGCTTGGGCGAATTATTAGATAAAAAATATGTACATTAAGATTGGACTAGAACTCTTTGACATATATTCTGTTTGAAACTCTTAAAAGCTTTGGTATATAAGAAAAGTAAATTTGATGATATATTGGCAAGTTAATTGATATTAAAATCTTTCGTCTAGTTTTCCACAGAAAATGCAAGAAAAAAAATATTTTTTAGAAGAATTGTACTTATAAATAATGATATTGCATGACAAACAGTTTAAATACTATAATGTTTTCTGCCTTAAAAAAAACACATTTAAATGCCATGACTGTAAAGATTGGAAAATTTGTTTGAACTTACCAGTATATAGTTAGCTGTTGCTGCACCAATAATAATGGGTACGAACAATGATGTCGCCATAATGCTAAATACCATGAATACCACTTTCTATAAAAAAGGAACAGAAAGAAAAGTCAGATTTATCTTTTGCTATTCGTGTTGGCTGATTTTTTCACTGCTTTCAGCATCAAATAGGCTAACAGTAAAGACATATCATTAATATTTTTCTTCCTATTTTTGTGACGAAAATTCCAATTAAAATGATTTAAACCACGAGATTTTACAATATTTGATTGATCAAAATATATATTTAAAATATTCAGACATGTATAAGATGCACTAAGTCACGAGTCTGTTATTTTGTGGTTTTCATTTGGTAATGTTGATCATACCTGCTTTTCATTTCATTGGTAAATCAATTTGGCCGTTAGTGTTTTCGTTTGAATAGTTTTACATTCATTTGGTCATTTCGAGTCCTTGAAATGCTTGATATCAGGTAAGGGAATTAGTCATTGCCGTACTGTGACATATACTGGCTGACTTCTACACCAATTGGTTTAATTGGAGAGTTGTAATTGCATTACTAGTCAAATTACATTTTATAATCTAATACTTTTTTTATTTTCCTAGTAGGAAATTATCTATGAAATGCAATAACTTACAGTTCTTATCAAGCTGTAGTCTGCATTTCTTGCCATATAAGCTGGGACAATTCCTGTGACAACAACCTATAATGAATAGAAATAACACATTTATACATTTCTTGACAAATGATTGTTCACCTAGGATTACGATTTACAAATGTTGGCAACCTTTCCCAAACATCATATACATAATTCAATATTCCCCAATATTCATGCAATAACCCTTTTATTGTATAGCAATATAATATTTGAAAGTGAAAATTGGTTTAAACTAAGATTTTGTCGTTGATGACGTCATGAATTTTAAAGATTTATTGCACTAGTGCAATTATGGGATGTATTGCACGTTAACTTTTGGTTACTTTCTGTGGGAAATATTATATTGCTATACAATAATAATAATAATAATAATAATAATAATAATAATAATAATAATAATAATAATAATAATAATAATAATAATAATAATAATAATAATAATAATAATAATAATAATAATAATAATAATAATAATAATAATTATAATATAAGAAAAAGAAAAAAAAAATTGTGTTTCTGTTTCTATGAACATTTCATATGTACTGATACCTTTTTTTTGGCAAAACACAGCTTTTATTAAGGATGTTTGCTTGTCATGTTTTGGAATTTTTGTCAGGTTGTCGGAATCCTCTGGTTTTTTCCATTTGAATGCCTTAGAAAAATTGCCCATGGACCCCTATTTTTCTTTTTATAAATCTTTTACATGTATAATTATAAGCCATATGTAAAAGTCTTATAAAATCTTATTTATTTTTTAATAGTTTTTGAGAACTTTAACTGGTCAATGATAAAGCTATGAAAAACCAAGAGAGAACATTTTCCCGCCAAAATTCCAATGGCATATATCTCGAAATCAAGCACATTGACCCCTATATTTTTTTTTGCTTTTTAAATTCCTCACTTAATCCCCTATCAATATATACTAGTTTTATGGAAAGTTGTTTATATTGAAACTGAGCAGCAAACATCCTTAATTATTTTTAACACGAAAATATAACTATCTTGGTGTACTTAACAATAATTCCATTATAACATTTCTGTAATTACAAATTTGGCGTTTGCTAAAATACTTCTGAACTTACCCAAATAGCAGACACCACGGATCCTCCATCAAGTCCAAGCATGATGGTTTTCTTATCAAACGTGAAGGTAGGTATAGTGGCATTTTTAATAACAATTTCTATAAAAAAAAATGCAACGTGTTATTTGTAGGATTGAAACTTATCTTCATGTTTGCATTTTAACATTTAGTACGTCGAGGGACATCTATCGCATATATTGAACAACATTTCTAGTGTTCTGAATCCCTGTATAGTGCATAATGATAGATACTGAATACTGTAAATTCCAAAATTATTGAGTGCAATTATTATTGCGATTTTGTCATTTAAGACTAAAATGCAATTTTAATTTTTGCAATTTGTTAAATAATAAATCCTGTTTAATTCATACGAAAAATATAAAATGCGAGTTCAAATTATTGCAGATATTACCCTGTCGCATTTTACTTTAAAAATCGTATTATTCTGAAAGTATTGTACTATTAAAGAAAAAAAGCGATGATTTAATTTTCTTTTTTTTATTCGACCGAAGCGCAGTGGCGAAAAAAATAATCTCCATTCAATTTTCATTTATACATTTGTTTAAATACTATACAGCGATCAACTAATGTAATATACAACAATTATTATGATATTCAGGTGAAAGAAGATATACCTTTCTTTCCTAAGTTGTCACAAGATTTCTTGTCGATTCCAATTGAAACGAATGCCATGATCAAACAACCTAGGCCAAGAAGTATCTGTATGGCACCATATCTTTTGAGAGTAGCACCCAATCGCTCCTTTGCAGTGACAACTTTCGATTCCATGGTATAGAACTTCATAACTAGGCTTTTTCAATCCTATAAAAAGAAATGAATCAAATATATCTAAATAAACTCATGATAGATTCCAGAAAAGACATTTTGTATTTGCACCAGATGTGAGTTTCGTCTACAAAAGACTATTTATTGATGCTAGAATCAAAAACAGTTAAAAAGGCAAAATTAAGTACGAAGTTGATGAGCATTGAGGACCCAAGTTTCATAAAAGTTTTGTCAATTACAAGTAATGTAATATATTCCTAAGGTGAAAACAGCCTTAGTATTTTAAAAAATTCTAAATTTTGTAAACAGTTAATTTGTAATTATGACCATATCAATGATAATTCATATCAGCACAGAAGTGCTGACTACTGGGCTGGTGATACCCCCGGGGAATAAAAACTCCAGTACCAGGAGCATCGACCTAGTGGTTCTAAAAAACTCATCATAGATACAAGGATAGAAATGATATATTTATGCCTATTGCTCTGTATAAACAGAAAGGACTGAAAAATAGTAATGTTGATGGAATGTTTCAGAATTAAGTATATACATGTAGTATAAGTATGGGTTACGGCAATAGCAAAATACCGGTATTGTAGGGCATAAAAATCCAGAACATAAAAAAGTTAAGAGTAAAACTTGAAGAAACGATTAAATATTTAAATACAAGAAAAAATCAAATCTTATAAAGATAATGACAAACAAGGACATAATTGTTGGGAAAGAAAAGGAAGACAAACGTAAGGGCAAACTTGTTTTCATGAGCATGAACACATATATCTGTCAAGTTATCGTTAATGGACAAAAAATTTAAAATCAAACTGTTCGAAAATCAAATGTTTAGCAGAGAACGTATCATGTCATTTAGTAATTGCGTTTGGTATTAACTTGGACATGTAAATACCTAGAATTAGATGCATGATCAAAACTTTAAATGAAATATTTACCATTTATATTTTTGGAAATACTATAGATACTTTAAGGAGTAGATACTCGTAGATATTTTCTGAAAAATTTCGGAATTTCGTGTCGCTTTTTACTTTCGTCCTTTATTTGGCCTTTTTAACTTTTTCATTGCAGCATTACTGATGTGTTTCATGTTAACAAAACGCGAGTTTGGCGTCTAAATTTTTTTTATCTTTGTATCTATGATGTTATTTTTTATCACATTTAATTTATCAATTCCAGTTTTTGGAAGCATACGATGTTGTATGAATTTCCTTTAATTATACCCCCGCTTTAAAAAAAGGGGGGTATACTGTTTTACCTCTGTCTGTCCTTCCGTCAGTCCGTCAGTCCGTCCTTCCGTCAGTCCCTCAGTCCGTCCTTCCGTCAGTCCGACAGTCCGTCAGTTAGTCCGTCCGTCCCATGAATATTTTTCGTCGCATTTTTCTCAGGAACTACAATACAAGGATTTCTGAAATTTGGTTTCAGGGTTTATCTTAGTCAGCTATACCGTGTGATGCGTTTTCAGATTGATCACTCGACAACTTCCTGTTTATCGAACACTTGTATGATTTTACACATGATAGCCAAGTTGAAAATTTTCGTCATATTTTTCTCAGGAACTACAATACAAGGATTTCATAAATTTGGTTTCAGGATTTATATAAGTCAGCTATACCGTGTGATGCGTTTTCAGATTCATCACTCGACAACTTCCTGTTTACCGAACACTTACATATTTTTACACTATTAATATTATCCACTTGCGGCGGGGGTATCATCAGTGAGCAGTAGCTCGCAGTTTCACTTGTTCATTCCGTAATTGCTTGCTAGATATTTTTAAGTTGTTTGCAATTATGAAGATCATGTTAATTACTAAACAACGTTTTTTATGTATATCATTGATGCATAAAACTAATTTTTATCCTATTTTCCGATTTGAATGATAAAGATGAGGTAAAATAGAAAAAAACAAAACTTTTTGAAGTCTTTTTTTTTATTATTGTCAATCAAAAATGTGTTTTCATATCAATGAAAATGCTAGATCATATTTTACATTCCTTAGAATACAGCAAAATAATCATTTTATAGAATGAAGTGGCAATTGATTTGCCTTTGTCCAGAGAAAAGAGAACATACAATGTGCTTCATTCTAACGAGAACGTTGTTTTTTTTGTATCACATCGATCTTTGGTCCTATGATAATAATGTCTACCATATCATACTAAGAGGTTTAAATAATAATTTCTGGCTATATTAAATGGAAACAGTTATAACAGAAAAATCCCTGTGTTATAAAAAAAAATAAACTAATGGGTAGGCACTTTAGAATGGCAAAAATTATCAGATGGACAGCTACATTACTTAAGGCGCTTCTCATATTTCAAAAAGATCGTTAAATTGTTTTCACTTTTTTCCGATAAAATAACTTTGTTTTAAACCGATGAAAAATTATGTAACAACCATTAATATTAGAATCTCATCCAAAAATATCATGTATCGGTTTTGTTTGCTTATATTGAACGACTGTTTAAACAGTAACAGAACACCACCTTTTATTGTTCAGACATTTCAGATCAGAAATTGAAATGGTTTTTAAATCTTTCTAAATCATTCGTGTTTTCACCTTTATCACTTGTTAAAATATTTAAATACACAATTTAGTAATATTCAGTTAACATTATTTATCTTTGTCCGTTTAATAAGACTTACCAAATGGCTAGCTCAACGTTTATCTGGAACTGGAATTCAAGGCAGGCTTATCTTTAAATCCCCTCCGCAGTGGATTCTCTTTTATACAGGCATCAATATACCGTGACCAGGCTTCTTGACATGTTTTCAAACCCGCGAAGTTTCATTTCATAGGCCCTAAAAAGTTATGTAAGGAGTTATGTAATAAAAATTTACATATTTTTGCACATTATATAAACTGCTCTAAATAACTTATTTTTTCCCAAGATTTTACAACTTGTCAGCATTTCTTCATTCGATTTTAATCTTATGAAATGAGTAACTAACCGAATGTGATCGAAATATAAATGCAAATTGTTTGCATACTAAATAGACTTAATTACATAACCAGTATTTGATAAAGCATGTTCAAAACCTCAAATTAAAATTTGAGTTTCAATATTGGAAGTTTGAGTTTGATATAAAAAGTTTCCTGATAGAGATATAAGGGGTATTACAATTTTTCCCCATTTTGTTATTGAATTGTTTTGTAGGATATGAACGGTTGCTTCCGAAAGTCATATTACTAGCATTTTAAGATGGTTGATTCAAATCATACATTAACACCTGAAAGTATTTATTTCCCTTGAAAAATATATTGTTGAGGACGATGGAAAAATAGAAAAAAAATACATTTGTAGAATGCATACACATCTTCATGTTTAATTGCATACGAATAAGAATAAAAATAAGAATATTTATTAAATCCAATTAAAGGGCCCGTTTCCGAGCATATACATATATTTAAACTGCAATCACCTATTTTACTATACAGATAAAGCTATACGTATACACGTTAGCTTTATACGTCAATGACCTCAACTGACCTACATGTATAAGCCCCGCGTACTTACCGGAACTACTGTATTTCATCAACAACGTCACGTCACAACCACGACAACGTGTAGTAACAAATGTCAAACTTTTATGAATTTAAACTTGTTATGTCTTCAAATTGCTAATTCATATACCATGTTTATTAAATGATATTAATTAAGTTAATTTTCCCTTTCTAATTCCTTTAAATGTCAATGTTTTACCGGCTGGACTACGCTCATAGGGAAATTCCAAACACGTTTTTTTAACAATGTTTGTTACATATTTTTTTTAATTTAATTTTTTTTTTATCGATTTCAGTATAAAAACAATGTACGTATTCGGCACGAAACAGGGGAAATGCTCGGTAGAACCTCGCATTTCCCCCGTTTCTAAGCCTCATACAAATAAATTTCATATTTCAAGACACTATACGTATATTGTCTAAATAATATTAATTGTACAGTAATTTTAAAGATATATTACATAAAATATTAATTAGTGAATAACTATACGCTTACTAGATGGTGTTTGAAAATAAAAATAATAAAAACGGATTATTATTTTTATGTTAACATGATCCCAATTATTGCCATAACAGTAAAGCTGTTTGGAATACACTAAACGGGTGAACGTAAGTTTACATATGATTGTATCTTGTACTACAAATAGTAACACACTTTCTTTGTATCATTTTTTTTCGTTAAATTATAATGTTGGAATCAGCTAGACGTACCAATAATCATTTATATCAAGAAATTGTTACAACTAATTAGAAATAGCTTGTATAAAAAATTGTTTTCTTTGTTTGATTAAAAAATGAGATGGGGGATCTTCGTGTTTTTTATGCCTGTCTTAAGACATATTATTTATAAAAAAACCGAAATGCAGGTGCAGTATTTTTGTCTCTAGAACAATTAAAGCACCATTGATTCACTCATGCAGGTTATCTTCCCCAGCAATTACATCGACCCAGTCAATTAACTCAGCATAAATACTTGCACTAAACTTTTTAAAAGTTGTACGCCAGATGCTCGTTTTGTCTTATCAAGACTAGTCAATGAAAATGCAGCTAATGTTTTCTATGCTTGTCTGGGGTAGGAAATCCTTAGTATGCCTGTATAGTATGCTGAAAGTTTAGTAAATAGCTAGTTGATTATTTTGACCATTACAATGATAACTAATGTCAACAGAGCGTACTTACAGCGGGGCTGATGATACTATCTGCGATGAAAGCTCCACAAGCAGTGCCTTAAAACCAGTGGGTGAAAATATATATTTACTATAAATACCAGGTTTACTATGTTTTACGAAAGACGCGCTCTTCCACTTAAAGAGTCAGTGACGTAAATAGATATAGGAAGATGTGGTATGAGTGCCAATGAGACAAGTCTCCATCTAAGTCACAACTTATAATAGTAAACCATTAAAGGTCAAGGTATGGTCTTCATAACGGAACATTGGCTCACATCGAACAGCAAGCTATAATGCCATACTGTAAATGCCATATCAAGTCCCACAAATTACTAGTGTATAACCATTCAAACGGGAAAATACGAATACGGGAATAAAGTACGAATTCGAAGAGCATTGAGGACCTGGAATTTCGAAAGGTTCTGCTAAATTTAATCAATAGTATTTTTATCATAACATTATTTAACTCCTGAATAGCAGCTCTAGTGTAAGCAGATAACTTATCTCACAGTGATTCCCAAAATACAAAGTTTATTGAGCTTTTTCTTTAAAAACTGTGGATTCACTTATATTCACGCGTATAGGAAAACTTACATGTTCGTCGATATTTAATTTTGTGGTTTTGCAGACTTTTGTATATATGACAATAGGAAATTTGTAAATCGTTGAACATTTAATTTCGTGGTTCACCTAAACTCTCGAGATCCACGAACATTGGAATCCAACGAATAACAATGAGTCCACAAATTATAATTAACAATAAAAATCAAATAAAGGATATAAGTGGCTACTTCATGATAATAGAATATCACTTTCTGTTTCAAATGATAAATTACGTAAAACGTATCAAAACATGATCATGTAACCTATTAGTTTGCAAACACGTTTTACGTAAATTATGAGTGTCATTTTAACAGAGGTAACGATACCAAGCAACATCTTTATTGAGAACATGACCTAAAACCTAATTTCCTGTTAAGGAACCAGGGACTCTATGGTGTGTATGACTATCTGTGTATGTTTTGGATAACTAAGCTGCAGAAAAATCCATACAAACAACAGAAAATAGCAAGCTCATCTGCATGTGAGACTTACGAATTATCTATTAGAATGACAAAGATTATGTGTGCAGTGACAGAGTTTTCAGAAATACTGTGAAACTGTTTACTCTCGTAATATTATAAACCATATGTAGATTCTTTAAAAAAAAAAAAAAAACAATCGAAAGACCTTCCAGAAAATTTAGAAATTCGATCTTTCTCTGAAATTAATTATATCAAAACTTTTGATTTTATCAACCCTATATCCCCCATTCCCCTATCATTCAAATGATAAATTACGTAAAACGTATCAAAACATGATCTTATAAAAAAGAATATGTGGTATGATTGCCAATGAGACAACTATCCAGAAAAGACCAAAATGACACAGACATTAACAACTATAGGTCACCGTACGGCCTTCAACAATGAGCAAAGTCCACACCGCATAATCAGCTATAAAAGGCCCCGATAAGACAATGTAAAACAATTCAAACGAGAAAACTAACGGCCTTATTTATGTAAAAAAAAATGATCGAAAAACAAATATGTAACACATAAACAAAAGACAACCACTGAATTTACAGGCTCCCGACTTGGGACAGGCACATACATAAATAATGTGGCGGGGTTAAACATGTTAGCGGGATCCCAACCCTCCCCTAACTTGGGACAGTGGTATAACAGTACAACATAAGAACGAACTATAAAAATCAGTTGAAAACGGCTTAACGCATCAGATAGACAAAAATACAAGTGGACGTGGTCGGGTACTTATACATCCCGACACAAAAAGACACAATGAAAAGATCTGAGAGTACTCGCAGTTATTTGACAGCTAGTTCAAAGCCACTAACAACTAGTAAAAAATCATGCATCTAAGACTAAACTATCTATCTGTACACATCCAACATCCAATGGATTTAGTGTAAAGACGTCATAAACAGCCATAGAAAAACATGACCTTGTGCAATGCCAAGTAACAGGTATCGACAGATTGTAGATCCATGAATATGTATATGTATATAACATACTAGTAATATTTAGTTAGCTTTTAATTTACTGATAACAAAATCAATATGTTTACCAATAAAAACAATATTCAATTATCTTATTACAGTGTTGAATAGGTAACCTTTTAGAATAAGTTCATTTAAAGGAGCGACAAGTTTACATGGATCATTTCCGGGCACGGTTAACAACATTTCCGTAAAATTGAGGATGTGCTATCCCGTTTGAAATAAGTTTTCTACAGGTACAACCAAACTTCAATACCAAATCTTTATATCTATGGAAAAAATTAGTAAAGGTTTTAAGTAATTTATGGTAACGATATCCCTGGTTTAATAATTTACCAGTAACACATAGGTTGCGTTCGTTAAAATCAAAAACGTCACAACAGACACGGGCATAGCGAACAAGTTGTGAAATACAAACACTGTAAGATGGTGCCAAAGGAACATCACCATCTAAAAATTGAAAATTAACAATAGGAAACAAAAATTCGTCTTTTTTGTCGTAAATTTAAGTGTTGAATTTCCCGTTTGAAGCCGAAATATCTAAATCCAGAAAAGGACAGTTATTACCGAATAAATTTGATTTATTTAAAGTAAGTTCCTTGGGGTAAATTTTGCCATCTTGTAACCAATTATTTTGCAAACACGTTTGACGTAAATTATGAGTGTCATTTTAACAGAGGTAACGATACCAAGCAGCATCTTAATTGAGAACATGACCTAAAACCTAATTTCCTGTTAAGGAACAAGCGACTGCATATCAAAACTCTAGGTCTCTATGACTATCTGTGTAAAAAATCAATTGGCATTTAAAATATAAAGCAGAAAAAAAAGTCTCTTAGATGCTTTTATTTGTATGCCTTTATTCGATACGATTCGAGCGTCACTGATGAGTCTTTTGTGGACGAAACGCGCGTCTGGCGTATGTACTAAATTTAGTCCTGGTATCTATGATGTTTTTATTTACAACCACAGGGTCGATGCCACTGCTGGTGGAGATTTATTTCCGCGAGGGTATCACAAGCCAAGTAATCAGCACTTTTTGTGCTGACATGAATTGTCATTGATATGGTTATATTTAAATATTTACTGTTTACAATTTTTTGAATTTTTTGAAATACTAAGGCTTTTCTACCTCAGGCATAGATTAACTTAGCTGTATTTGGCAAAACTTTTAGGAATTTTGATCCTCAATGCTCTTCAACTTCGTACTTTATTTGGCCTTTTTAACTTTTTTGGATTCGAGCGTCACTGATGAGTCTTTTGTACACGAAACGCACGTCTGACGTATATACTAAACTTAGTCCTGGTATCTATAATAAGTTTAATTATACAGTTGTTAACAATGTGTTTGAGCTATTTCTTTTGCCATTTAATAAGTGAGTTTCCGTTCAAAAAAAATCCTCGGAATTCTGTATTTTTGTTTTTTTACTTTTTGATCGTCTTGCATGACTTACCTTGTTTGTATTGGATAACTAAGGTGCACAAAGATCCATACAAACAACAGAAAATTGCAAGCTCATCTGCATGTGAGACTTACGAATTCTCTATTAGAATGACAAAGATTATGTGTGCAGTGACAGAGTTTTCAGAAATACTGTGACACTGTTTACTCTCGTAATATTATAAACCATATGTAGATTCTTTAAAAAAAACCAATCGAAAGACCTTCTAGAAAATTTTGAAATTCGATCTTTCTCTGAAATTAATTATATCAAAACTTTTGATTTTATCAACCCTGTATCCCCCATTCCCCTAATGAAATTGAAAAATCGTCAAAAGAAATAATCCACAATACTTTTCCACATCAAAATTGTAGCATACGCTACAAATCTATTACTTTGGGATATTACACGGCATATATTAAATTTGTTAAGAGTGAACAAAGGAGTTAAATATGCAACATAGCAGAACAAGTGATAAGTATGCTATAGATTCTTATTGACAACATATTTGTTGAATTTGGAGGTAGACTTTTCAACAAATTGTCGGCGTTCAAATGCATATATGGTAACGAACGGTCTGCCTCTCCTGACCGACCTCTTTGTATTTTCTTATGAGTTTGAGTTCCTTCCGGCACTTGTCAAAAACAAGAAGATCATAGAAGCCAGATCGAATAATTTCACATTCAGATATATTAATGATGTTCTTTCTAATAACCACCCACACATTTCTGATTTGGTTCCATTTATATATCCTCCAGAAATAGAAATAAAAGAAAGAACAGGTGCGGTTTCATCTGTCTCATTTTAAGACCTCGAATTTGACACAAGCTGTTATCTCAGTATCAAAATAAATGTCAGACGAGACGATTTAAATTACCCCACCTTATTAGCAATATTCCAACTTCACCTACAATAAGACTTTTCAGACTTTATTTGACGGATGTAACAAAAAAAAAATGAATATAAACATATACAATCAAACTTAGTATCCTATGTTAACTTAGTGCTCTTAATTGAAAATATCTATTATAGCAAAAAAGATAGTAATTTCCTATATAAGTTGAGTGCAAATTATTGACCAAATAAGACACAAACTGTTATTTTCGTACCAGAATCAATATCAAACTAGACGATTTTTATGTCCCCACCTTATTGGCAACATACCAAATTCACCTGCATATCGGATATGAGCAAGAGCTTACGATGGCGATTCAGACTTTTTTTTGAAAAATCATCTGTTTCTGAACTAGGGGTATGTCAAAGAAAGACATTGTCTTTTTTTTTTTAGTTCAACGAAAGATATCAAGACCTTATCGATAAATATTCCGTATCAACTTCACAAATAATACACGATGGTCTTGCAGTAAAATACTAGCCTTAGAATTCTTTTATTTGTATTTCTAAATATAACTTTTACTATTTGGTCTATTTTTGTTGATATTAATTTGACGTGGCTCGGTACTTACACATCCCGTTATTGTGTTATTGTGCTAGGGTGAATTTTTGGAAATTTGTCTTTCAATTCTAATGAGCTTTTTTTAAAGGTTTTATTTGTTGACATATTTGTTTGTTTTATAGTATAACATAATGTTTATTGATGTAACCCAATTTTTAACATTTTAACCTTTAATGTCTTTTTGTTTTGCTTACATCGTTGTCAATATAATGGAATTGTATGCGACTGTCGTACAAGTGAGAGGTTTAGCTAACTATAAACCCATGTTTTATCTACTATTTTCTAGTATCAAGTCACGAAAATGACAGTTGTTATCCTTTCGTCTGATGCGTATGCGCTTTCGATTATGCCATTTGCTTATGGACTTTCATTTATTATTTATCTCGTAGTTGGAAATTGTGGTTATACTACTTTTAACGATCTAATTTATATGTTCCCATTTATACAATTTAACGAACAAACAGTTTCTCGGTATCTTTTTTATGTTGTTTCAGAAGAATTACTGAAACTAGAAAATATGTACGCGTGGAAATTATTTGTATACAAATAAGGGAACTGTTATACAGGGTCAATTTAAAAACTCTATTTAATATATGAATCATGTTTAAACAATTTTTTTGTACATGTATGTCAAGGTGAGGGAAGTACGTCTCACTCTTTGACATCAGCTGGAAATAGAAAAAAGTTTTACTTAGCCAAGACCAAGATTTATTTGGCCTTCCTATTTTCTGTATTAAAATAACGCTTTATATAGACAATAGCTGTTTAGTGTCTTTAAATATCAGCTGTATTTGTACGAGCCTATTACTCCTGTTTCGAGTCGAGTACAAATACAGCTGATATTTAAAGACACTTAACAGTTATTGTCTTTATCCTGCAATTAATTCTGTATATTGTTTGTGTTTTTAAAGACACAAAAACGCGCATTTTTTGCATTTATTCTCGATTTGAAATCCCTTGAGGCCCGCAAAATAATATATTAAAATCACACATTCAGCTGAAAACGGGTTCGCAAAAAAAAAAATCTCGAATGGTCAACCATAATACATTGCTCAAGGTGAATAATTATAAAGACTGCTGTTCATATGTGTATGTTATCAGAAAATTGGTGTAATTCTTATTGCTCTAAAGAAATGTTTGAAAACAAACAGAACGTATAAAAGTAATCGTTAATTCGCTTAAGGTAGAAAAAAACGTTATTAGAATGCGACTTCAATACACATTCTGAGGTCACGCACGTTCATACAATACTCAGTCCGGCAGTGTATACAGGTACAGCATAGCGATATCTGGAGGGCTGTATCTGTAAAGTAGGCCACCCAATTGCAGGATAAAAAGATATAAATCTGTAATTCTGTGTTATGATTGGAAACAGATTCTAATTGACTATAGATCAACGTACGGACTAAATTAGAAGTAAAGATATTCCAGTTGATACGATATTTTAGAGCGTGAGTTTCCTTTCCTGTTTCTGTGATGGGAGGTTTCTGTTTATAAAGTAGCTATTTACCTAAGAATTGGTGGTTTCCAAGCTGTTAAATCGTGATTGGGATGACGTCTATGGAATTTTCGTGACAACGATAGCCTCCGTATCTTTTTCGTAGCAATCATTCTATCTCTTTCATCGTGTGTATGGCATCGCCAAATGAGATTACCTCTTGACCTGACGGGTGACAAATCAGGGGCAGAATCTTCTCAACTTGGTTGAGTATCCCGGATATAGGCGTAGTTTGTGTCGCTCAGTAAATCGCATTGAATATATTATATATATATCCTTACTCTAGGAGCGAGGGCTATATTCCTTTCACCCTGTTGTTTAATTCGTTCGTCAGAAAAATCTTTCCTTCAAAAGTTTTTCAAATACTACTTAACAATAAACATTGTATATTAAGTTATCAGCTTATTTTATCATATGTATCATATACGAGCAATTTTTGGAACTGTCAGACACTATTTCACTCAATAAAATGCCTTTACATCTTAGCATACATGAGTTGTTATGTGTAGAAACATCTTGAATAAATCAGATTGATCCGTCTTCATATTGACTACTCTAAAATATGAGTTAGCATATGCCATGGGCCACAAGGCTAGTATTTTTGTTGGAATGATCATACTTTGACAGACATAATATTTTGGTCGGTCGGGTTAATTGGTATCCTGTTTTTCTTTTATTGATTTGTATTATGTAAACTTTCTTTTTTTTCAGTTACTTTTTGTTTTGTTTTGCCTGATATTGTTGGGTTTTCTTCTGCTAGTGATTTTGTCATTGTCCCACTGCCTCTTTTGTAGTGTAGCCATTTAAATAACATCGACAAATATGTAAATAATACTTCATTAAATTATAAACAGTATACATGTCACAGTAACCGCTGATAAGATCCATATGCACGTCAGTAAATCATAGTCACGTTATCAGACACCTATTAAGCTATCTAATATGTTTGAGAGTATGAAAAGTGTGGGGTTATCTTATCATAGGCTATTTAGTATAACGATTGTAAATTTGATAAAGTATCACATATCGATATAATATAATTATGAAATATCAAGAAGTACATATAAAAACGAATAAATCATGTCTATTTATACAGATTGGAATCATAATTTTGTCCGATAGTAAAGGAATAAATAAAATCATAACAATAACGTAATCATTAAACTACAAAATCGTTTAAATTGCAAATACATCTAATAATGTATGGTTAAGTAGCATTTTATCGTCAGTTACATTTACCCGTTTATATACAAAAAGTATTATCAAATTTGGATTTCATAATCCCCGAGTTACTTTATCGCCTTGCGAAGTACTTTGTGCTTGATTCAGGTAACTGTCGTTGATGCGGTTACAAGTTAATGAATTTAAGTCTTAGCATTTTGAATTTAACATCGGCTAAAAGTCTGAAAAGTCTTAATAAAGAAATAGCTATCAAAGGTACCAGGATTATAATTTAGTACGCCAGACGCGCGTTTCGTGTACAACGACGCATCAATGACGCTCATATCAAAATATTTATAAAGCCAAACAAGTACAAAGTTGACGAGCATTGAAGAAAACATTAAGCCTTGTTAAAAGCTTATTTTTTCAGATATTTTCCACTTGAAAATGCAGTACTGTTTACGGATTTGGCTATACTTTTTGGACCTTTTGCATTATAGCTCTTCATCTTTTATATAAGCTTTGGATTTAAAAAAATTTGGCCCCGAGCATCACTGAAGAGACATGTATTGTCGAAATGCGCATCTGGTGCAAGAAAATTGGTACCGTTCATTTTATTACTACCACTGGGTAGATGCCTCTGCTGGTGGACTATTAGTCCCCGAGGGTATCACCAGCCCAGTAGCCAGTACTTCGGTACTGGCATGAAAATAGGGATTTTTTGTGTTATTAAAATTTGCTGTTACAAAATATTAGAAATCATTATAAATTAAGGAATGTATCTCCCTCATGCAAAGCTCTGATTCCTTTCACGGATTTGGCTATACTTTTTGGACCTTTTGCATTATAGCTCTTCATCTTTTATATAAGCTTTGGATTTCAAAAAATTTGGCCACGAGCATCACTGAAGAGACATGTATTGTCGAAATGCGCATCTGGTGCAAGAAAATTGGTACCGTTCATTTTATTACTACCACTGGGTAGATGCCTCTGCTGGTGGACTATTAGTCCCCGAGGGTATCACCAGCCCAGTAGCCAGTACTTCGGTACTGGCATGAAAATAGGGATTTTTTGTGTTATTAAAATTTGCTGTTACAAAATATTAGAAATCATTATAAATTAAGTAATGTATCTCCCTTATGCAAAGCTCTGATTCCTTTCACGGATTTGGCTATACTTTTTGGACCTTGTGCATTATAGCTCTTCATCTTTTATATAAGCTTTGGATTTCAAAAATTTTGGCCACGAGCATCACTGAAGAGACATGTTTTGTCGAAATACGCATCTGGTGCAAGAAAATTGGTACCGTTCATTTTATTACTACCACTGGGTAGATGCCTCTGCTGGTGGACTATTAGTCCCCGAGGGTATCACCAGCCCAGTAGCCAGTACTTCGGTACTGGCATGAAAATAAGGATTTTTTGTGTTATTAAAATTTGCTGTTACAAAATATTAGAAATCATTATAAATTAAGGAATGTATCTCCCTCATGCAAAGCTCTGATTCCTTTCACGGATTTGGCTATACTTTTTGGACCTTTTGCATTATAGCTCTTCATCTTTTATATAAGCTTTGGATTTCAAAAATTTTGGCCACGAGCATCACTGAAGAGACATGTATTGTCGAAATGCGCATCTGGTGCAAGAAAATTGGTACCGTTCATTTTATTTAGACGCTTTGCTGGCAGTCAATCAATTATTGTTCAGTATGTTTTCAAAAGTTCAGTATCTTGATGTTTCGTACAGGTTAATAACAACTCCTGGACATTCTGAACCAAGACTAAATAGGTCTTTATTGACCTCAAGCGAATTGTCTGAACAGTACTGTAGATAAGATTGACAAATAAAGAGAAAAAAAAATAGAGCTGTTGAAATTAAAATAACATTTTTTTTTTTAAATGGGTATTATATCAGTGTTTAATTTTACCTATGGGTTTTCGATTTTTTTTTGTCTTTACATTATTTGTAAGTACCTTTTTACCATTTATTGTTCGTTGATGTATGTTCAGTTCATATTTTAACTGGTCTTTGAAAGAAGTAAATCTGAGATTTGGAATAACTAGTTAGCTCCACATGCTTGTGTGTCTGTTTTAATGAAAATACGAATATTGTGTTATTAAAATTTGATGTTTACATATTTTTTGAAAATATTTTAAATTTAGGAAAATATATCCCTCATGCAAAGATCTGATTCCTTTCACGACTATACTTTTGTCGTTTTTGGTTCATAAGCCCATATTTTGTTGATAGGTTTATGGATTTTCAAATATTCTGGTTCGAGCATCACCGAAGAGACATTAATTATTGCAATACGCAACTGTTCCAAAATTAAATGTACCGTTAATTTCATTATCGGTCAGTGTATTTAGTAACATATTTTGTGATTAAGATGACAGCTCAGTTACATATGCCTAGTTCTGAAACTACTGATAATAATATGGATGTTTTTTACCCTTCCATTAAATTTTAAAATCTTGTACATTGAGATAGCTTCTAACAAAAACAATTAAAAACAAAATATTGTCTAATGGGTGCTTAAGATTTGTCGACACGATGCTTTGCACCTTAACTGTTGTAGATTGTATTTCGTTTCAAAAAGTAAGATTTTCTTCGTTTTCTAGGCGAACCACTAGTTCTTTGTTAACTATTGTAACGATACACACAACTTGTGCCATTCTTCTGTTACCTGACAATAGGTTTGATTGGTTATTAGATATAATATAACTCTTTAAAAAAGAAGTAAAAATAGCAAACAAATAATGTATAATGGATTGTATGGCCAACGTGCATGGCAACAATGATTAATTTTCAATCAAATATGAAACGTTTTATTTATTTTGATATCAACATGTACCATTAAAATAGTGGTTTTAATTCATATCCATTAGTATCTTAATGGTTCTAAATGCTTTTGAGCTAGATTAGTTTTCCAAATTGTTTGATTCAAACGACAATTTTGAGTCTTAGCGAACGAAATAATCAGCTTTGCTTTCAATTCAGTATTGTTAAGTAGCATTTCAGACAATTCAGTACGATGTTGAAGTCTGCACGTAAAATAACACTATTGAACATAGTCTGAATAGATCATAATTGACTACAGGGGAATTCTCTGCACAGTATTGAATTACTGCAGTGGATAAGTCTGCTAACTGACTGAAAAACTTAATAGGATTTAATAATTAATGTTTCAGTCTTTCAAGAGGTGTTCAGATTAAGTAAATCGTTTCAGATCAAAATTGGTTTGCTAGTGACATTTATGATTGGTTTTGATAAACAGTCAAACTATATAGTCAAGCAATACTACCCGAGTTAAAAAAATAGTTTTAATTTTCTCTACATTTTACAAATAAATTTCTTAAAATACGTACACTAATGATATCATGGTTATAATAATGTATTCCAGAAACTCTGAACGATGAAAGCTTTTCAAACTTGTGAGGATCCTGCCCCCAGAAACATGACAAGTCCAGTAACTACAATGTATTTAAATTAAAACCCACAGAAAATCAATGTCAAATGATGAAACTAAGACTATTGATCACAATGAAGATCATTTGCGGATTGCTGTACACATTTGCTTCGATCATCTGTTACTTGCAATTTCTTACACTGTGTTAGTTTAAACATATTTATTTATAGTGGATTGGGAAACAAGTTTTGCAACTTATATTAATCCCTTTCCACTTTGCGGGTGCGAGTGATGCTTTGTAGCGGCATTAGCCTACCCTTTTTCGAAATCTACAAGAGTGTCTTTAACGTGCAAGAGATATGATTCTCTCTTAACACGGGTCAGCCATTTATCGTCCCCTTCCGACGGACTATCATCGTTTCCTCAAGACCATACTCGCAGATGGTGTCATTATAAAGGAGAAAAAAAGACAAAACCAAAATGAATAAATATAGATGATTAGGTAATTAAACATAAACAGCTGATATACATTGCGAAAAAATTGCAACTAATCAGTTTCTACTCAAATCTACAGTGCTATATACATGATATATTTATCCTATTTTGTTTAGCAAAATTAGCATAATTTATTTTTGATGTTTTTACATGTTATCTTAAGTTAGAATCTTTTAAACTTATACAATAGTTTTGTTTGAGACACTATTCAAATAGGATGTGGTGGGTTTTCAAGCACAACATTACTTTTGTATATAACTATCTAAATTTAAAAATACCAGACGATTATAATCTAATTTGTTTCAACTGATACTTAGTCACGTTTTCTTTTAAATTATGTATCATCATCAAACCAGAAGAAATATTTATTATGTTCAATTAGAAAATTAGGAAAGAAAAATAAAGTAAAAAGATCGGTGTTGTTGTCCAAAAAAAAAAAAAAAAATTAAGAAATATGAAGTAATATTAATCTATTTCGCTAAATGCGAAATATAACTTTCCGACTATATAATTGTATATCAGTTTTGATTTGTTCATGCTATATATAAACAGAAATAACCGCCAAATAATTAAAGCATTGCATCTTGACTGATATTGCATTCTGTATTATCCATAGAATTTGATGATGTTCGTATATAATTGATAGTTACTGAGTTAAGTCAGAAAATAATTGAATTTGATATGGATATGTCACCGGCTGTATGCGATTGTTTGACCAATTTATTTGTTCAAAGGTTTATATGAGTATGTTGAATAAAGCCATATATTACCACTATTTATAGAAGTATTGCTTTTTATTAGTAGCAGCGTTCTTTTAAGAACGTAATTACAAACATCCATTTTTATTATCCACCAAATTTACTTAAACCATTTACATGTCAATAGGTTTTTTTGACCTTGAAAATATAGCGCATGCGTTAACGTCAAACGTTTTACTGATTAAATCAGTATTTTGATAAAAAAAACCAAAATGAATTTAGAAAATAGTGAAGGTGATAAAAGGGAACAAACATATTTATTTTGAATGTACTGATGATTTATTTGGTGGTACCTAAATGGTATAAAGTAGGTTGAGCATACACTTATGTAAAAAATAAATCAGATATAACGAAGTGTCCATGATCTCAAAGTGACTTAGCAAAATATGAGTTTCGTTGTATGTAACAAAAATAAATTACTATCAATTTAACATGAACATGACAAAATTTTACGGATAACACAGAATGCAATATTAGTCAAGATGCAATGTTTTAATTTTTTGTCAATGCTCTGCTATTAATGCATTTTTATAAGGAGAACTATTAAGGGCAAGTTGCAAGATAATACAGACGTTTAAGGATGTTCGCTCGTCTGTTTCAAAATAAAACTGGTATAGATTGATAGAATATGAATAAAAAAATGATAGGTCCGTGATCTTGTTTTTGAGAAACAATCAATTGATTTATTGTGTCTGTTTATTTAACGCATCAATGTAAATATAACGGAATTTGATGAGACTGTCATTAAAGTGAGAGGGTTAGCGCTAGAGAACCAGGTTTAATCCACCATTTTCTACATTTGAAAATGCCTGTACCAAGTCAGGAATATGACAGTTCTTGTCCATTCGTTTTTGATACGTTTTGTTATTTGATTTTGCCATGTGATTATGGACTTTCCGAATAGATTTTCCTCTAAGTTCAGTATTTTTGTGATTTTACGTTTTTTTTGAAAATTTGGCGAGAAATAGTTCTCTGTAGATATTTCATATATTTAACATCGACACCTTTGTCCTTTCAAAAACTATGAAAAAATAACAAAGATTCCATAAAATTTTCAGAAATGACTTTTAAAACTATATGCAATAAAATTATGAAAAGAAAAGTAGGGGTCAGTTGGCAAAAATGTTATTGGACAAAACTAGAGGATTCCGAATATCTGACAAAAAGTCAAAGACAAGAGTAGTGAACTTCCTTAACTACTTGTTACGGCGCAAATAAAAGTAAGCTCTTTGCGAAATCATATTGACAAGAAGAAAACACCTCCATAAAAAAAAAAAAAAACGTGTATTAGTTTTTTTTAATATTATTCTTTAAGTCATTTTTTTTAAATTTTTTTAAATTATCTTAGCTTGAGAAATTGTGAGGAATAAATGAACAAATGATATCAGCAATGAATATAAAAGGCATTCTATCCTAGCATTAAAATATAAGACTGGTAACTCATACCGCTTAATTATTATCATCTGCTCAAAGACTCGTGCAAGTTCAACAATAATTTTAGAGTTTGCTGATTAGGAAAACCTTGAAGCACCCCGGGAGCGATAATTCTCCAAAGTTGTTTTTTTATTTTCCTTTATAACTTTTTCTGATTTATTAACATATTTTACAGAAAATAAAATTGATGCATGCATTTGCATTAACCTTTAGTAATGAATTCCTCCAGCATCTAGATCCATTTATTGTTGAGAAACGCGTGAAGTATGTCACCCATAAAAACATTTTTGTGAGGTGTGAACGAGCTCTTTCATCGATATGAAAACATAAAAAATCTTCATTGCATCATTTGATCTTAAAAAATAACCAAAACTAAATAGTCCTAAGTCTAGACAAGTTTTAAATTTAGGTATTAAATCGAGGCGCTAACATGCAACAAGATAAATACCATATTCGTCAAAGTAGAATCAACATGTGCATATTATTAAAGACCACGTCTGACGACGTTCCGAATTTTGGATTGCACACTATTTATGTTCAAGGTTAGTCTATATTCGAGTACTGAAAAAACCCTCAATTGGCGGCACAAAACAAAATAACATTAACATTTTAGAAAACACACTTCACTGGATATTATCTGTTTTAAAAAAAGACAAGAACAATTTACTAGAATATCTATATTTCATTAAATTACATAACATTAATGCATAGAACTTATTCTAAGTAATTAAGTTTTTTTCTGAATTGTGAAGTTGGAAACTGCAGTATGAGGTCTATTTTTACTAATTTTGAAATAAAATAAATTGCGTACATATCGCGCGAAATGCATTCTGAAAGAAGACAATAGTAAGGGAGAAATAAAACACGAAAAATCAACACTTGCGAACAAATGATTTACATAAATTTACAGAACTCCGGCAGCGTAAAACGTTCCTGACTATTTTTTTGCGTCCTTTCTGTTACCTTGTAAGTAAAATTGAGTAGCGAGTCGCTTTTCATGTTTTAATAGTAAAGAGGACACCGCAAATGAAAATAAAAGTATTAACAAAACAACATAATTTCAACGTTTATTCAAAATCTAACACTTGACTATTTCGACAAAAAGAACGAATAGATCACAAGCGACATATTTTTTCGCTTGGTACATATATGATCTGCATCAAATGGTGGGTTAAATCCGGTTTTATGGCAAGCCTATTGGTTAATGTGACATCAATTGATATCCTAAGCAGCAGCCACATATGTTCAAACATACATCTCAAACATACAACATAAAAAACTTTAAAATTCAAACAAACATGTAAATTGATCTGACTAAGATACCAACAAGAAAAAGGTATTTGTTATCGATATTGCAGTATAGTAAAACAAACTGACATAAACTATTCCCAATAATGTAAAATTTAAGTAAAATTTAAATAGAAGGGTATACAAAATGAAAACAACACTATATAATAACTCATGCGTTATAATCACACATCTGAGCCAATCTGCATTAGAAACACCCAAGCTGAAACCAAAAAGCTGCATGCACAGATACCGTTCCAAGACAAACTGGAACTTTGTAGTTAAAAAAAAAAAAAAAAAAAATAATAACTATAAAGTAAACATAATTATACACAGAGTAAGCACTTATAATTTATAACTAAAAATCTCCATGTATTATCATGTTTTTTTGAAAAGTATCTATTTAACGGTTGTAAATTACATAGTGACTAACAGTGGTTTTTTTTAAAACAAATTTGATACTTAAGTCTTTATTTGCTATTTCAAATGTAAACACCAGGCGGCAAAGTGCAATCAGGTGTGCTCAATAGAAATTTAACGAAAATTAATGAAGCATATAATTTAATCGAGGTATAAATGACAGATTACTTTTCATGTGAATCAGACGACAACGTCATTTCAAGTCTGTAAACCTTTTAATCAGAAAAATCAATTATACTGTCTAGTGAGTAAAAAATGTTTAGCAACCAATATTTTACATTTTAAATTTATCTAAATAAATAGTTTATACTTCAATAACAAACAACACTGAAGTGAATAAAAAAATCGATTTTATAGATTTCATCTTTGACAAAAATGTCAATGAGTTTTTTTTTTTAAAATTAAATGGTACGTTTTCAACTCTTTTGGTATCTCACTATTCTAGTAGTTGATGGAGAATCATTTGCTACCGATTTATATATTTTCTGTTATTCAAAAACCTCTGGATTTATACACAGCTATGGTCAATTTGTGAAGACATGTCAGTCATAAGGGGTATGCATTCAATATACGTAACTTACAGGTATTTATATGAACTGTGTTCAATATACCTTAAAAAATAATTGATAATAAAAGGATTTTGCAATAGTCTTAAGGATGTACACCTCTGAGGAACCACACATTTCTAGAATTTCTAGAATTAAACGTGTTTTGCTAAAATGATTTTTGGGTTTATTTGACTGTAAAAAAATAATCGGTGTTGAAAAAATTATATTATGGTGCACTTCTTATTTTGCTACGGCCATTTGCATGATTTGAAAGTACCTAATTTTGATGATTTAAAAATCACAGTTTCACAATTTACTTTCAGTAAAAGATGAAGTGCACCAATGTGTATAAATTTGACTTAAAAAAACTATAGGTAGGTGTTGATATAAGAAAGGTTAATAACTTTTCGTTGCATTTTCGTGTCAAATGTACCATGCTGTGAATTTTGTAAATATGGGATTTTGAATGTACAAAACATCTACGATATATAACATATAATTCATAACCTACAAGCGATCTCCGAATATATTATCAAAACTTTTACACATAAGATCGATTATATAATAGTTTTCCCAGTCATCGTACAAAGATATCATCGATACTGTTTAGTATATCCTAAACATGCATGTCAAAATTCAATTCAAACAGTTTTCTGACCAAATAATTCATTGTTTACAGAAAAAAACGTACAAGGTGCCAATTTGTAAAATATACCAGGCTTTTAACTTAAACAGCAGATGCCTGTTTCAATCTAAAAGCATAAAACTAAACCTTAATGATCGAATTAGTAAATAGTAATTACTATACACCGTAATGCTAAATTTAGTTTAACGTATTTGGACTAACAAATTATTTTTAACCACATTTATGAATAAAAGTGTTTTATATTTTATTTGTTATAGTCGTGATAAATAAATAACATTGATTGAATTTTGCATTTTCCCCGAGCACGATACAAAGACATTACTCATTTTAATAAGTGGACTTTTGTGGTGCATGAGGGTGTGAAAGGAGGATCTAAACGATTCAAATATCTATGATAAATCAAGATTGATAATGATCAGAATAAATATTATATATAATATAATAAAGAAAAATAGTAGCATTCTTATCATTCATTGAATTTTTAACTTTATAACTGTTAGTGTGAATTAGCATATGTCCAATCTCAGATAACCAAAAGATCATTAAATCGACAAGTTACATATTGAACATTTTGATACTCTCAAAATCACCAAGAAGTAAGATGAACGAAATAGATGTTTTTTTAATTTTATATTTTATTCATTGCTGAATCCGACTTAGATGGACATAAACTGTTACCCTTATATACGTGTTATTACTTTACCTTTGGTGAAAGGTTTATACATCTGACCAAACGTTTTCCATTATTAAGTGTTCGCAATAGACAGCGACATAATTGGTGTTACCAAACTTTTCAATTATAATTGATTTCAAATAGACAGCAAAGTAAATGCCACAATATTTAATTATCATCTTTTTAATAATCTTAGATTATGAATATTTGCTAACATCAGAAAGCAACCAATGGCAAAATATTAACAAAATCAGTAATACTTTTATACAAGAATTGAAAAGAAGAGTGATGAATAACAAATAATTAAACAATCATTTAATTGTCTAATAGCATTTAATCAAAATAATGTTTTTTCATAGTTAAAAAGAAAAGCTTACATGCTTTGGATTAGAAAAAAAAGTTTCCAAAATATTTTGACATTTTATGAATAGTAAATCTAAAAAAACCTAGGTTAATATAACTGTAATAAATTTGTTTCATTTTGTATTAATGTAAGGGTAGGAATGTGGTATGTGAGACAAATACAACAGGGCTTCTTACTATATTAAAAAACTTTTGTGCGTTTTTACCATACAGTAATTGAAATACTGATATTAATGGAACGACCTTAACTTATATACTAAATTTGAACAATTCAGCAACAACAGAAACATATATTATATAATGCTATTATAATAGGGAGTTGTATTTTTTTATACTTTGTTCAGATTTGTATTATAATTTTAAAGGAAAAAAATAAACATATAAATATTTTGTTTGAAATTTTTAAAAAATAAAATGTTTTAACTCATCAATTACAATCTCTGTATTAAGTTTTACCATAAACAAATTATTCTAAGCGTTGATCTGATCTTAACATTTGATTTTGTCTTCAGAATCAAAATTAAGTTCGAAATCAAGTGAAAGCGGTTTATTTTAATGATTTCTTTCTCAATTATTATGAGAAATTGATTTGGGTGTTTTTTTCATCAATAATATATATTATGGATACAAGTTTTCATTGTCAAATTTATAATATGTAAATCGCAAGTAATTTATTAGTTAAAATTACACAAATGTAAAGTAGTTTTGATAGAAGAAAAGGATAAAACCACTCACTCATTAAATATATATTTTTTGAACGTGCATTTGATATCAATGAAAATGAATGAACACTTAATCTGAGTTTTTATTATGAATAAAACCATATTCTTAAAATAAAAAAGATAATAATATTTTAGTAAAGCACGTTAATGAAAGTAATAGGATCATTAACAGATCATTTTTTTTTCGTTGTGTTTTAATGTTCGTTGGTTTCTTTTAAGATGAAAGTCACAAAATTAATTACTCAATGAAATGTGAGTTTTGATAGAAGCAAACATTCTTAAAAAGCAACAAGAGATATATTAGCGAAAAAATTATCATTATTTTTTTTCATCAAGAAATAATAAAACTTTTCAAACCATTATTATGAATCTTAAATATTGCAAGATATTTCAACAATAGTATCCTAGGACATTCGATGAAAGTGTCTTTTTTTAATTTCAACTATCTGTAATATGTTTTTTTTCCAAAATGCTAAATATATCAATGATTTTTAATTAGTTATTGGATTTTATAATATCAGTGTTTTTGCTAAAAAAACATTGAAGGTAAGACTTTGGGATTTAAAAAAAAAATTCTAATGTATGGGCCTCATAATGAAGAAAAAATATATTCATTGGAAATTGTTATCATGGCCTTTAACAAACTTTACTATTTTCAAGATATGAAGCTGTAAAAGTATGGTTTAAGCCCAAGTTAAAAGTTTATTGATAAACAAAACTGTTACAGTCAAAATTAATAAAACTGATTATACAATCCAAGACGTAGTGAGCCTATGATTATTTTTATCTATGATTATTGTCTACTTATGATACACAAAGTTTGTAGCAACTGTAAATGAAATTATACTCTACTCTGCAAAGCCCATTTAGACCCGTATAGTTGTTTCATATCTTCAAATTATACTCAGAAATAAACTTTCGATTTATATTTTACTTCTCAGTTCGTAATGGATCCTCGTTTTCAATGTATATTATCTTTTGTTTAGCCTCAAGCAGAGAAATTAATCCAGTCTATTTTATGTGTTTTGTCTTGAAACCACAATTTAGGAATAAGAGAAAAAAACTTATTTCAGATGAATTGTTTTTAACATAAGGAAAAGCTAGTGTGGAAACGACCACTTGGTTCGAGGTCACATTTATTGTCCTTTGATATTCGTGGTCTACATTAATAGTCCATGGTGTGGACAGAGTATAACTTGCAAATAATTTTTTATACACTTTCCTTAATAATTTTTCATAATTTCTGCATGAAATATTAAGCAGGGTATGCTATTCATGTTAAACTTAGGTGATGGACTTTAAAATAAAGAAATTATCTGGTCCATTTAATAAAGGTAAAAAGTTAAAATGTCTTAATATGTCAAACTGAATTATATATGCCCTTAATTTTGAACTGTCCGATTTTGAGGGAGGACTGGTAGCCTTTTCTATAATTTTGATTTAATTTGTCCCTAAAATAGTACACTACACAAAAACCTTTTCAAGATACATTCAAAATGAAATAGAAATCAGAACCCCCGGAACAAATATGATGAATATGATACTTGTGTTTTAGTTGCATTTACATATTAAACAGACCAAACAGGAATCACAGATTTGTTGATAGAAATAAAAAGAATGGACATGCAACTACATGTGTAGATAAAGATAAATCTATTGTAATATACACCACGAGACAGCAACTATAAGCATTGTCACTAAAACATCCGCATAAACATTAATAAGGCAAGGGCCAGTAAACATAATAAAAGTCTGCTTAAATTATAATATGTCGATGTTTAAATGCAGTTAAATTTACATATTAAACCGAACAATATAGTTAACAGATATGGCGATAAGATATGATAAAATAAAAAAAGCACTTTGCACGTGCATGTGAACAAGAATAGTTATTTAATATCTTATATGATACTTTTTTCATATTTTTAGAGTGCTGTTTCGAAAATGTTTGTATAACAAAGACAATTTTTATGAATTTTCATGTTTAATGGTAATTTTGTTTAATTTTTGAAATTTGCATCATGATTTACGATTTATTTTAAAATGGAATGAATATGAAATTTACATCATTATATGATTGATGAATTTTTTATTAACGATGAAAATATTTCGATTTTTGAATGTTGTGCTTTAGAAGCGTTTTCTGGATTTTTTTTCACAGATAATATAAAACCAAACACTTTAAAGTCCAAGGATTTATATAACAGGGGAAAATAAACTCCACACACATTGAAAATTCACATTTTTCTTAAATACAATGTTAAATATCAACAGTTTAAAAAAAATCTAAATAACTGGAGAGTTTTTAGACTTTTTTTCATATTTCACTGAAATCTGTTGGTCTAAAATGTAAGTTTATGGACATCAAGATGTTGGGAAAGAGTTGTTACGTATTTCAAGATAGAACACAACACTCGAATGTGAACTGAAAACTGTAGATATTTGACATTGTATTTATGGATAAATTTGAATTTTCAATTGTATCTCAAAACTTAATTTTTTAAACCAAATGTATCAGAGCTCACCAATACATAGATTATTCGACCAAATTATTAGACAAAATAAGCTACACATTGTTGATTAAATATAGTTTCAAAGACATTTATTTGAAATTATGCACTGAATTTATCAAACCATATGAAAGAGGAGCGAAAGATACCAGAGGGACATTCAAACTGATAGATAAAAAATAAACTGACAACGCCATGGCTAAAAAAAGAAAAAGACAATCAGAAAAACAAGAGTACACAAGACAAAACATAGAAAACAAAAGACAAGCCAACACGAACCCCACCAAAAACTGGGGGTATATCAGGTGCTTCGAAGGGTAAGCAGATAACTAATGCAAATTAAAAAAATCAATGAGACTCGGAATTAGTATATTTCAAAATCAGCAAGGAATCTAATAAGGAGGTTTCCACACGCAAAGGGATAATAGTACTAGTCGCAGATAATGTCAAATTTAAAAAGGAAAAAAAGTAAAAAACACAAATAAGTATTTGCATGGTCGACAAAGGAATGCGACATTTTGGACAACCTTATGAATAAATTGCAAGTCAAATGTAATGTATAATATGAGTATAGTTAAAGGGATTTTCAATCTTCTAAACAAACTGACGAAGTCATGGGATAAAAGAAAATCAACCAAAAGGCCTACAACATTTTACAAAACAAACATTAAAAAATAAAGACATAGCAATCGAACCCAACTAAAAACCCGGGATACCCGATCAGATACCCCTGAAGAATAAGCAAATCTTCAATAAAAAGTAAATTTTTGGTAGGCTCTTGTCATTCTTATAAAACATCTACACGTGCTACTTCCAGGGAAAATCAAAATTATAAATCAATTGTCAATTACATATTTCTAACTGATTACATTTTCGAAAATTATACGAGTTACAAATAAAACAAACACGAGGTATCCTTGTAATCCCTAAAGAAGTCGGCCTTTATATTTTATATCGACAGGAAAAAGCGTGTGTCTTAAAATAAATATTGTAGATGATGTGAAATTCTTGTCAACCAAAAACAAATTTAAAAAAACGGGTACACAGTTCTTGCTAAAACACTTTAAGTTCACATTTTTTTCATTCATTTGGTTTCTTCGGATGAGAAACAGGACATAAATCTCACAACAAAATAATGCAACAAAATTGTAAAATACATATCACACACCATGTTATAATCACAAACTTTGCTAACATTAAACGGATTCTCTATGATAGAATATATGTATGAGATAAATTTTGATAATTGTTTTAGAATATCATAACAATACTATATTTTATTATCACGGTAACCGTCTTTATAAACAGAACATAATCTATTAATTATTATATTTCTAAATGCCATCTTACAGTTAATAAAAAATATTATGAAGTAGAATGTGCGATTCATATCTGATTTGATAATATGAAATATCATTAAATCTCATATTCATACAATATTCAATACAATTGTTATATTAAGATATGGAGGTAATTTGCCGTATCATAATCACTGCTTTAGGAATTTGCATTTTAAAAGATAGCATGGTTAATTAAGCGAAAGTCACTCAATAACCTTTTTAATGTGTATGCTCTAGCGCCATGAATTTCAAATATAAAATGTACCCTACAATATTAACAAGAGGTTTTCAATTCAATTTTAAAGCAATAAAGTATGGATAATATGTAAATACCAGATTTTAATTTGAAACTTCTTCATGCCATACTGGTGAAACTGCGTTGTAAGCGTATTTCATATAAGTTACATTTTTGTAAACATATTTTGAGACAGTAAAAAAGGACAAAAGAAGTAGGCAGAGAAAACCAATTCGACAATAATTTACTAAATATAAATATTAAAACATTTTGAATCGTATTCCCTTTAAAGCCATTATCGAAATATGATCTTGTAACCTATCCGCTCTTTGACATTACAATGTTACTAAATATTCTTAGGGATATGTCGACATAGGTGACTAGAACAAAAATATACTCTCTAAAAATTGATTTTGATCCAAATAAAGAAATGTGGTTTGTTTGGACAAATTATATTTACCATGCCTCCTTTTCAGAATTCTCGTGAAATTTGATATAGGAAAATAAACTGTTGAAAAAACGATGATGATCAAACTTTAAAATTTCAAATAGTTTTTAAATCATTTTTTTTTGTTTTCAATGTTTTTTTGGGAGAATCTTTGTTATGATTTCTTTTTTCGGTTTACATAATCATAATCATAATCTTTGACTTTTGACAATGTGCAGGATACAACTTTAAAATAAGTGCACCTGCAGAGAAATTAATGCCACATAAAAAAATCCTATCTGAACAAGTATGCCAATTTGTGCCTTTTTACCTTTTTGTAGTATAAATATATCCCAGTAGACACTCTGATGGTCAAATAATTGTATTATAGTCGGAATGTAATTACTTATGACTATTGATTTCAATAATATTGATTTTTTTTACACAATAGCTTTCGGTACACTTGTACTCCAAACATTGTCAGTGATTATCTTACTATCCGATTATTCTAATTCCAAGTCATTGTTTTATAGCACCATTTGCAATGTTCACTAGTAAAACTAGGACATGCATGCTATATCTAAGAATTACATTTTGTCCGTAAAGAAACCATTCCTTTCCCATGAGTTCATACCCGGTCATGGCCTTTACTGTGAAGTCGTAATAAATATTTAATGTATTACACTATTTTCTATTTTCTATTTTCACAGAGGCCCTTTTGGGATCAATGTTGAATAAAAATTAAGAGGTAAGCAAAAATAAAAATAACACAAACTTCGAAGAATTAATTTTGTATTTTCAGATATATTATTTGTTTGAACAAATACAATTTATGAAATGTTTTGGTCGACTTATGCTCTATTATAACATAACTATAGATTGACAGTTTTTTAATTTTGTAGAAAATTGAAATTTGTTTTACTTTGGACGCTATCAAAAACACGGGTACATAAATTTTCAAATAGAATGTTGTCATTGTTTAATCATGTTTCATTGCAATGCTACCCATTTAATATTTATTTGATTTTTTTACCAGGACAATATTAAGATTAATCGGTATGCTTCCATGTACTTGTGAAAGTTTAATGTTTATATCCTGACAGGTTAAGATTAGACGACAATAAACTAGCAATACAAAGACACGTTATCGCTCTTTCTTGATACAATAAATAGAATTTAAAAATAAAATAAAACGAATTTGAGTAAAACACTTAACTGTATAGTCATTTTATATCTCTATTATAATAAACTTTAAACATAAGATACATATTTTTTAAAAGTGTACCAACGATGCTTGCAGTTACTGTGAGTAAATTCTCAAACTTATTAACATGCTGGTATTTCTTTCTGGTCTCTGCCATCAGCAGGTGTACTTCGCAATTCTGATTACTTGTTATTCACTTACTTAATAAACAGTATATAGATATAGGAAGATGTAGTGTGAGTGCCAATGAGACAACTCTCCATCCAAATAACAAAATTTAAAAATAAACCATGATACGATCATATTTAAGGAATCTCAATACTATTTAAGTCTTGTTTCAAATAATAAAAACCGAATTGGTTTTTATCCTCCCCTCCCCCATAGAAGAAGCAATGAATGAGAATTACAGTATTTCTGGTCTATAACAAGACCGTATGTGTGTCCATTAACTACAGAAGAAATGTATATATCTGCCATGTTTCTTTATAATGGTTTGAGAGTATGATAATTCGTTATACCTATTTAAATATCGAGGGGATAGGTCCTCATTTTAAACAACAACATACTTAACCCTTTGTCAAAAAGACAGCACAAAAAGCTGGGGTATGTCCAACGATGCTTCTCTCGTGTTTCCATACTCGTTATTTTCATTGTGTTTCATCTTTCTGTGTTTTGTTTTTATTTGGATACCCTTTGAAGGCTATTCTAGAAACCGCGGATGGTAACTTCAGGTTTCATTACTTTTCAGAAACTGCTGTCATGGGTCATGCGTCCGTAATTGGATGGTTTATCGATTTTATTACAGAAATTAGCGTCGTGCTTCTATAATTTGTACCATACGTTAATATCTATACGGTTTGAATGATTGATCTGATCTAATGGTATCATTTAAAAGTTAAGTTTCGTTCAATGTGGATATGAAAATATTTTCTTAAATACATGGACTCTACACTGATAATTGAATCCGTTTTTTACATGTCCCTTGAAATGTGTGTATGATGTTCAGGATACATGGAAAGTAGTTTAAAATATGATATATAAAAAATCTACATGGATTAAGGTTAAGGTTTAAGGTCGATGAACAAGGATATAGTCCTACATATCAATCTGTACCAGTTAAGTATGAATTTTTTAATAGCCAAAGTAATATACATTAATCTAACTATTTACAGAATTACATAATTTTTATGAGATTTCGTAAAATACATTCATGTTTAAGAATAAGAAATTAAGAACCTATGCTGAAGATTTGAGCAAAAACAATGCACGTTGTTCTGTGTTGAGAATTATCACAAACGTGACAACAACTTTGTGCAGCTGATGTCTATAATGTTTAAGTTCTTATGATACTCAAGTGTATTTCTATTCCCATTGACATAATTGAATACTGATGTTGTCTTTTCACTTCATGATTTAAATTAGTCGACTGTTCTGAACTTGCCTATCTCAGTACATAAATGAAAATTTACGAAATTTACATACTAAATGTTTTTATTCGCGAATCAAGATATTTTCGAATAGGTGCTAAAACTTGTAATTCTATTTTGGAAAGACGGTGAGAGTTTTATATTGTTAATAATTCACAATTAGTTTGTATATTTTCATAATCATATTTGAAATTAATGAATATGCATGTTGTTTAGGTTTGCATGGTCTGTCATGAATCTGTATAGAGGGGCTCATAAATAAAAAATAATATTCTATGATTGTATAGTTGTTTGTCGGCATAGGGTTAGACAATAATACAAATTAAAAAAATATTTAAATTTGCTCTCAAATGACAATATATTACATATACCGCTAAATCGTCGATAACAAATATCAATTTAAGGTGTACTCACTTACCTTTACTAAATTAATTTGGCTCCATTTAATTTTTTAATTTAACAAAGTATTCACTTGAGCCTTTGACAAATATAAATAAAATTCATTATAAAGTTTGAAACAACCGTTTAATTCAATAAATTACAAATGTTTATAGTAGTCCGACAAAACTAATTTGAATCATTGAGAAGCTTAATATTCCCATAACACTCACTACGTGGCTTTAAAAACGTTCTGTGATTTTCACAGAGTTTATGTATACCCTGTTGGTTAAGTTACCTACCTTTAAGATAACCTTGCCAAGAGTTGCAACTATAATTGCTATTCAATCAATTGTTTGTCATCACTTGTGGTTGAATTAAAAGTACCCATGACATTGCAGTCTCCTAACCAACGCATCTGGTAGGACAAAAAGATAACCAGACAACGTAGTCTTGTTGTTTTAGGAGCTATAATTTTTATGAAAAAATATTTGTAAATTAGTTTAAAAGAGAGGTGAAAGATACCAGAGGGGCATTCAAACTCATCAATCGAAAATAAACTGACAACGCCGTGGCTAACCATGCTAAAAAAGAAAAAGACAAACAGACAAAACAAAAGTACACAATACACAACATAGAAATTAATTTAAACTGTTTTGGGGATTTTTTGCTGTGCACATACTGATTTTTGTGATGGATACCCATATCCTTTCTTGATTTAATTTTGATAATTCTGGTGTTTCTTGTATTTTTTAGAATTAAATAATGGTATAGACGACTAATGGTTCTTCTGAACTTATCTAACAATGTAAAATTTCACATGTTCCTAACAAAAGCAAAGATCATAAATACGAACTCCAAGAAAATCAAACGGAAAGTCCCTTAACAAATGGCAAAATCCAAAGCTCAAACACATCAAACGAGTAACAAAACAACTGTCATATTCCTGACTTGGTACAGGCATTTCCTTGCGTAGAAATGGTGATTTAAACCTAATTTTTTAGCTAGCTAAACCTCTCACTTGTATGACAGTTGCTTAATACCATTATATTGACAACAATGTGTGAGCAAATAAAACGGACATAGAATGGTAAAAATGTCAACATTTCGGTTACAACAGTCAATTATTATTATCTTAATCACAATAATAACAACTATGTCAACTAAAGAAAAACAAAATGTCGTATAGACACTATATAGATGTTTAAATACCGAGCCACGCCAAAAGGATATTACTAAAAATGGACTTAACAGTAAAGGTTAAAAATATACAAAGACAAATAAAAAGAACACTTAACAAGTAAATAAGATGAAAAACAACGCGTCATATACCTATATCTATACTTCAAGACCATCATGTATTATTTGTGAAGTTGATACTGAATATTAATCAACAAGGTCTTGGATCTTCCGATTAACTTTTAAAAAAAAATCGTTTTTTGTCATTTTTTCACCGATAATTATAAAACCAAACAATTTAAAGTTCAAGGATGTATCATCATTAGGAGATTAATAACAACAAAACCGTTGCCAATAAAATGGTTAATAGACCAAATTTTTGACAAAATAACTACACATATTGTTGATTTGAATAGTTTTTCAAAGACAGCTTTATTTGAAATTTAGCACTTAATTTATCAAAACATTTTTTTTATAATTTCCAACATAATAATACAAATAATAAAAAAAATGTGACTAGGTATACTTTTATTTAGAAATAGATTTAAATCCATATGCAGGTGTCCACAGAGCGAAAAGGGGTGACATAACTATTTACAGATAATATCAAATTTATAACATAAAAAGAAAAACACGAAAAAGCAATTTTGAATGTCGACAGATATGCTTATCAAGATTCAAGTTCAAGTTTATCATATATTATGTAAAAGAGAATATTCAAACTAGTCAAAAACAAACTATGGAAGTCATGGAAAAAATCAACTAAAAGGCCTACAACATTTTACAAAACACAACATTAAAAAACAAAACTTACCAACAAGAACACCATCAAAACCTGGGTTCATATCAAATGCCCAAGGCCCGGAAGGATTAGCAAATCTTCAATTAAAAGTAGATTTTTGGTAGACCCTTGTCATTCTTTTAACACATCTAACGTGTTAATAGATGAAAATAGTTCTGTAAAACAATATTGTCAAATAACTATGTCTTACTAATTTAAAACAGGTAAGTTTCCGTGAATGAAAACTGAAGAAAATAAAATTCATCATGCACTTGAAATGTTACTAAAAGATAAAATGTACGTTTTGAATCCTTTCTTTCATTGGAATTGTTAAACCCGGATTGCCCATTACAGAATTAAAGGATATATAAAAACGTAAATGAATAAGTTGAATTTGGATTCGTCTTTAGAATTATCATAATGATAAATTATTATAGTTATATAATGTTAACCGAATTTATAAGTAGAAATATGAGCTACTAAGATGTTTTTGAGTATGTATTATTTTTTCAAATGCTCATATTACCACTATAGAAAATATTATGATGCAGATTTGAGATTCATATCTAATTTGATAGTAAAGAATATCAACAAATATCTTTTTTATACATTTTGTTCATGCAATTGATTATTTTTTAGATATGGAGGTATATATCGTATCATAATATGTGCTTTAGGAATAAGCATTTTAAACATGTACGTTGTTTGAAAGATAGCAGGGTTGTATAAGCGAAAGTCAACTCAATAACCTTTATAATGTGCATGTTCTAGAGCTCATGCATTTCAAATATAAAATGTACCCTACAATTTCAAACAAGAGGTAATTTAATTCAATTTCTAAAGCAATAAAGTGTGGATAATATGTAAATATCAGATGTTAAATTTTTATAATTTATTACATGTCATACTGGTGAAATTCCGATTTAAGCATATTTTATATTAGATACATTTTTGAGGACGTACAAATAAACACAAGAAGTATGGCAGATAAAAAACAATCAATTCAATGATAGTTTTGATAAAATTATATTCAAAAACAAACATTCTGAATCTGATGCCCTTTACAGACATTATCGAGGTATGATCTAATTTCATATCCGCTCTTTGACGTTACAATGATCCTATATATTATTATGGAATATGTTGATATAGGTGTTTAGAACAAAAACATTCTCTCGAAAATTTAATATGATCCAAATAAGGACAAATATTATTTAACATGTCTCCTTTGCTGACTTCTAAAGAAATTGAATACAGGAAAATAAACTGTTGGAAAAACGATGATGATTTAACTTGAAAATTTCAAATCATGTTTTCGCTTTTTTTTGGATATCCATGTTTTTTTGGAAAAATCTTTGTTATGAATTTGTTTCGGAAAAATATTGGAAATACTCGAAGTTGCTTCCATTTACTTGTGAAAGTTTAATGTTTATATCCTGAACGGTTAAGAGTAGACGACAATAATCTAGCAATACAATGACACGTTATCGCTCTTTCTTGATACAATAAATAAAATTTAAAATAAAATAAAACGAATTTGAGTCATTTTAGTATCGCTTTAATAAACTTTAAACATAAGATACATCTTTTAAAAAAACGATGCTTGCAGTCACTGAGAGTAAAGTCTGGTATTTCGTTCTGGTCTCTCTCATCAGCTGGTGTTCTTTCGCAATTCTGATTACCTTTTATTCACTTACTTCATAAACAGTATAGATTGGTTCGATGTGCGTGCTTTGTGTTTCCCAATATTTATTTTCCGTGTTTCATGTTGATACTCTTAATTTCTCGTGCTTGTCCCGCATTTGATTAAAAAGTAAACCGGGACATTCAAAGTCAGCCCTAATTCTGTTTTAAATTATGCATTAATGAACTGGTGGCTTCGTGGTCTAGTGGTTAAGACCGATGGTTACAGTGCTGAAGGTCCCGACGTTTATACTAGAAAGGATACTTAGGGGGCCTTGATAGGTCAAAGTTGCCCCTACTTTGTCCTTGAGATCAATCTGCTGATATCTCTTCTGTTTGTATGTTCCAGTCGAGTGTACCGGTGGTTCTCTCCGAGTACTTCGGCTTCCTCCACCATAATACGAGTCTTCCCGGTGTCCTATCACTTCCTTTTGTGTTAGACTTGGGATTGTCCTTGTAAATATTGTTGTTAATACTACCCTGATAAGTGCATGTTTCAGTGTTTGTGTTTAAAATGCTTTATAGAAAGCTTGTGTTGCATGTATACAGATTAATATGAACTCTTGCTTTCTATGTTTCATTGTATGTGTGCATGACTTGATATGTTTGTTTTTGTTTTACTTATACAGACTCCAAATAAAGCTTATGTCTTATGTACTCGTATCTCTCGAGGGTGCACCGAATAACGCAGGAATCTACCAACGCATACATACTGGTTCCCATGACATTAATTTCCCTCTTCGTTAATAGCCTATAAGTACTTAAATAACAGTATCTATTCTATTGTATATGTATGGTATGTAATGAAGTCCATCAAATTTAATAAGAATAATATATTATTTTTCAAATCAGATGCAACTGGTGGACGCTTCAAGGTGACCGCAGGGTCTTCATGTCCTTTAATAGTGGCTGCATGATCTCCACGAACGTTTGAGCAATAACTTAGTACTTTTTTCTTTAAAATTTTCGATTTTGTTTCTCGTGCTTCGTTATTCCGTTTTTTATTTCACGAGCTTCTGTGTTGAGACGCCCCCTTTACCACCCTCTGCTAAGAACGAGTCATTCTTCCAAATATTTTCCTCGATTCTATAAAGTTTCTTGATATTGCTCTTCGAACAAACAATGACAAAATGTAAGTATTCGAAATCTTTTCTAAAAGAATATACGATGACAATTTTCGCTTAGTAAGTACGTACAAGTATTTATAAAGTCTTACTATATAAATCCCTGATATACGTAGCTTTGCCTATAGCTATTATTAACGATTTGTTTGTAAATGCAAAAAAATGGCATAATATAGGCACAGCATAACGATTTCTTCCGTCAATTTAAAGGGCTGATAAGGATCGAGGAATGATACCCGGGCCGATATGGAAAGCTCATGTATATAAATACAGTAAAAACAGCTTAATTCGTTAATTTTTTTTCACAACAGCCAAACTTTTAATTTTTGTCCGCTTACTGATTGTTGTTTTAAATGATGTCTAAGGTAATACTTCGGCAAATATATGAACAAAAGTAAAATCACAAAAATACTAAACTCAGAAGAAAATCAATTCGGAAGTCTATAATCACATGGCAAAATCAAATAACAATACGCATAAAAAACGAATGGACAAGAACTGTCATATTCCTGACTTGGTACAGGCATTTTAAATGTAGAAAATAGTGGATTAAACCTGGTGTTATAGCTAGCTAAACCTCTCACTTGTATGACAGTCGCATCAAGTTCCATTATATTTTCATCGATGCGGGAACAAAACAGACACAATAGGTAAATATGTAAAAAAATGTTGTTCCTGTTTGAGTTAAACAGTTTTGTGGATTCAGGAAGAATAGAGTTAAACATATTAGAGGTCATATTATAGAGATGGTATCTGTCTAATATTGAAGACTATTCTAAATTGCCTCAATGTATTTTTTGATATTTTTGTCGTTAGGTTGCTGAAACAGCAATCTAACGACATACCTTACCTAGTTAATAATTTATACCGCACATCTCATTTTTTTCACATTTAGAAAATCATCCGAAATTAATGAAATTTAAATTTTTAAGAGTACTTGTGAAAAAGTCGTAGTTATGTTTTTCATAAACCTTTTTCTGATGAATATTTCCAATCGGCTGTGGGTAGTCGAAATGATTACGTTTGACATACTTAAAGAGGCTACTACGAATGATTCCGACAACAAAAGTAGTTATAAATCAATTTAGATTTACGGCATAATAAGTTTAAGTGGGTAGAAAACCGTGAAATAGAAATATAAAAAATGCCTGTGGTTATTGCACAAATTTGAGGAATCTTGTCGCGAGCAATGCATGATATGCCTCAATACTAATGCAATAAATATTTAATATATAGAAATTAAAAGTACAAAACTTGAAAACAACTTAATTACATGTTTAATGTAGTTCTGAATATTTCAGCAAAATTGACGATAGTGACATTACAGAATTAGATTCATACACACCATAACATAAAGCTTAAAACGGCACAAATCGGGCAAACAAAGACATTAAGTCGTATGCTACGATCGCCAAGAGACAAACACGACATAGAGAAAAACAACAGCTCAAAGCACATTACACAGAAAACGAAAGATTAGACAACAGGAATCCGGATATATATGCTAAGATGAGTGAATAAATCGAAGGTTCTCTAAATTCATTATCGATGTATGCTATTTTAGTGACACCCGTTGAGTTGCACGAAACCAATGTTACAATAAACAGATTAAAAGAAATGAAAATTGATTTATACTGCAACTGTGTTTTCGCAGTCAAATTGTATTGATGTTCAACAGTTGAATGCATCGAAGTATAAGACAATAACCATATATTGTCGAAATATAAATTTAATTTGTAATAGGATCGAAACAGGATATAAATGGTCGGCACAGCCTTGCATTCTACTTGTTTTGATTGGGTTTTGATTTTTAGTGTTTTAACGCCACTTTTAAGCACCGATTTTGCGCTATTTCGTGGCGGCCAGTTTTATTGCTGGAGGAAGCCGGAGTGCCCGGAGAAAAACCACCGACCTTCGATAGGAAAACTGACAATCCTAGTCAATTAAGATTGGAGTCGAGTGCACGAGGGACTAACAACCTCAGTGTTGACTGGCTAATGATTGCAGTAGTAACTACTTAGATCACTTGGTCAACGAGGCCCTACTTGTTTTGAAGCCACGTGCAAATAGTTTTTCGAGACAATATATATTGATCCTCTCTCTATATATATTCGATCAAATTCATTTCAAATGGAACAAATACACATAATAACTAAGGACGTTTAAGTGCAGGTTGGAGCAATTTAATGATTATTTTCATTGAAATATTCCTTATATATCGATTAATACATTTTTCTAAAAAATGATGCAATTGTGACTCGTGTTGGTTTTTTTTATTGTGTAAAGCTGACATTAGAACCATGAGATAACATACTCCAAACATGCATTGCATCCCGATGCCTTATATAGTTTTCAATGAGGAATGCATGTTGTATATTGGAACTTAAAAAATACTCAACTTATTTTAAATGAAAATTTATTGTTACAAGCAAGCACACATTATCATATTATAATATGAATATACAAAAAAATAAATCAAAATTACATAAAAAGTTCAACATGTTCAAAGAAGTCACTGTTGTTTTCTCTCTAGTTGCAAAGTTCATTAAATTCCATGTTTACAACAAAATTGTCCTTAATTGCGTAATATGTATTAATTCTCTTACGTTTAGCATTGTCCCTTGAATTAGTCTTGTCGATTCTGCATAAAGTAAACAATAATGTATTAAATGACTCTTAAAATTCAATTGCTTTTGGCTGTAATTAAGTCTATATTATTTTATTCTTGATTCATACCTAACAGTAGCATGTACACTTTTCGGTGTTTATTTAGTCTATATTCTACTCTATTTGCTATACATATGTCGAAAGGAATAAAAAAAATCATTCAATATTACATTTTAACACTCATTTGTGTCCCCCTATAACTGATGTAAAATTAGTTTAAACATGTTTTGAATTATACTTCTTAAATTAACTGACACTTGTTAATAGAATTTTGTTATATAGTTATATTTAGATAAATATATATATATGTAAATAATCATATACTTATATGTTGAAGGTTTATATAATCTGATTAAATATAAATTTTAAGCAGATAAAAGGAATATATGAACTCCTATGTTTTTGTTTCTTCCAAATTCTCAAAGTTAAATATGCTATGCAGTAGAAATACTTGATAAAATAAGTCATTGTCATTTCCTATTTTGATAAAGAAAATTTATTTATTTTAGTTAGTGATAAATGATACACACGTAATAATCTATTTTTTAATTTGAATTTTGATTACCAGAATATTCACACAAAAACCTGACCCTTAGTTATTTTTTATTTTCAAAATACTTTTAGACAGAATAGACATAAGTAAACTAAGCAATACAAAAGCAGTGTTTTTGGTTAATAAAAGATCATGGTGGGTTTTGCAGTCATGGTATAGTTCATTGGAGATAGCTGATTATGGTTGACAGTCATGGTATAGTTCATTGGAGATAGCTGGTTATGGTTGACAGTTATAGTGTAGTTCATTGGAGATAGCTGGTTATGGTTTATATTCTGGAAGTTCTAGTTTGTCATTTGCTTCTCGTTGTCAACGAATTGCTCGCTTCTAAGTTCTCTGTCTTTCTTCTGAAATATAAAAGATCGAAAATGGTCATTCCTTCATGTTTTTAAGTGAGCAATACAAACAACCATTATTATTTGGTTGAATTCTAGTTTCTTCGTCAAGATTTGAATAATTACATAAAGACGAATTAACCATCAATCGTCTTTTCTTTTTTGTATTTCTAATTAAACTAGCACATTGGTTATGGTGGCAAAACATTTTGATATGATTAAGTTGTCAAAACACATAATAAATCTAAACGCATGGAGAGACGGGAAAGGTCGATTAAACTATTTATGAAAGAAGCAACATAATGCATGCATCAAAACATGTTACATTTTTCGTAGATCAAATGATGAAAAAAGAACTTTTCGGAAAAGTTCGAAAATTATCCGTTTTTTTATAATGAAGTTGTAAAAGGGAAACCATCGATTCACACATGAACATTGTCTGCTCTATGGTCGGGTGGTTTGCTCTTTGACACATTCCCAAATTTCCCTTCTCAATTTTATTATAAATAAAACAATCATACCGCTAGTTTACATGGAGCCCATGGTGATGCACAGCAATAAAGTGACGCAGCAAAGGACACAAGGAATTCTAGAAGGCATATAAGGCTAGTTATGACAAGCAATTCCCTGTGGCTATCACGCTACAAGTAAAAACAAACAAAATCAAATGAAGACACAAATATTCTAACACGTATAGAAACTAGTGATAGATAAAAGAAATGGTTTGCAAATACACAGAAAAATGTGAGAGTTCATGCATTCAATATAAATAAGAAACATTGGTATATGAGCATGATGAGTGTCGATGAGAAAACTTTCTATCCATGTAATTATGTATAAAAAGTGAACAATTATAGGTAAAAGTACGGTATTCGGCTTGCTCGGATTTATGAACGAAAAAAAAAATCATTCATTAAAATTGCAGTAGAATTATCTGACATAAATTCTGTTGAAAACGCTTAAAAGCTGTGATATATAAGAAAAAGTATATTTTGATGATATATAGACAAGCTAATGATATAAATAAGTCCTAGTTCATATTTTGTTCATTTTTCAGAGAGAGTTTCACGAATCGTACTTGAACATGATGATGGAGCATGACAAGAATTTGAAAAATCATGATTTGATATCTCTAAATATAAATTGCATATTTGAATGCCATGACTGTTGAAAATATGTTTGAACTTACCAGTATATAGTTAGCTGTTGCTGCACCGATGATAATGGGTACGAACAATGATGTGGCCATAATGCTAAAAACCATAAATACCACTTTCTATGAAAAAGAAGGAAATAACAATCAGATTTTATAAGTTTATTTAAAATGCACTAAATCAGTATCCCGTTATTCAGTGGTTATTTTTTTTGGTAATCATATTGGTTTTTCATTTATTGTGTTTTATAACAATCAGACAGTTAGTTTTTTCTTTTGAATAGTTTCGTGTTTGTCATTTTAAGTCCGTGAAATGCTTGATATGATGTATGGGAATAGGTCATTGTCGTACGGTGACCTATACTTGCTAACTTCTACGCCAATTGGTTTAAATTGGAGAGTTGTAATTTCATTACCAGGCACATCCAATCTCGTAATTAATTTTTTTGGGGGGGGGGGGGTAGAAAATATCTATAAATGACAATAACTTACAGTTCTTATTAAGCTGTAGTCTTCATTTCTTGCCATATAAGCTGGGACAATTCCTGTGACAACAATCTACGATAATAGAAATAATACATTTATACATTTCTTGACGAACGATTGTACAACTAGGATTACGATTTACAAAAGTTGCAAACCTTTCCCAAACATTATATACATAAACCCACTATCTAAGCTAATATTTTTTTTATCAGAATCCCTGCTTCCTATCACTTAATAAAAATAATTATAATAATGAAAATTATAAAAAAAATATTAATAATAATAGTTATAAAAAAAATAAAAAATAATTACAATAATAATAATAATAATTATTATAATAATGATGATAATTGTGTTTTTGTTGCTATGCACATTACTTATGTACCAATTTTTTGTTGCAAAACACAGCTTTTAATAATTATTTTTACAACGAAAATATAATTATTTTGGTGTACTCACCAATACCTATGTTATCACATTTCTGTAATTACAGAGTTTGACAATGGCTAAAATACTTATAAACGTCATTTTAACCTACCCAAATGCAGACACCACGGATCCTCCATCTAGTCCGAGCATTATGGTTTTCTTATCGAACGTGAAAGTAGGTATAGTGGCATTTTTAATAACAACTTCTATAAAAGAAAAAAAATACAATGTATCAATTTGTATGATTGAGAAATACTTATTGGTGAGATATAACTTATCTTCATGTTTGCATATAAACATTTAGTATGTGGAGGAACATCAATTGCTTATATTAAACAACATTTCTAGTGTTCCCAGTCACTTTATATTGCATGATGATAGATACTGAATACTGTAAATTGAGATAGTATTGTGTGCATTTATTATTGCGATTTAGTCATTTAAGACTAAACTGCGATTTTTTCCTGCATTTAAATTAAAAAAAAACCTGTTTAACTAATAAACAAAAATTAAAATGCGAGTTAGAATTATTGCAGATATAACACTGTCGCATTTTACTGAAAAATCGTATAATTCTGCAATTATTGTACTATTAAAGAAGAAAAAAAAGCGAGGTTTTAATTTTCTAATTTTTTGTTCGACCAAAGCGCATTGTGGAAAAAAATTAATCTCCATTCAATTTTCATTTATACATTTGTACAATTGTTTAAATATTATATAGCAATCAACTAAGTTAATATACAACATTATATTCAAGTGAAAGAAGATATACCTTTCTTTCCTAAGTTGTCACAATATTTCTTGTCGATTCCTATTGAAACGAATGCCATGAGCAAACAACCTAAGCCAAGAAGTATCTGTATTGCACCATATCTTTTGAGAGTAGCACCCAACCTTTCCTTTGCAGTGACAACTTTCGATTCCATGGTATAGAACTTCATAACTAGGCTTTTTCAACCCTATGAAAAGAATTGAATCAAATATATCTAAATAAACTGATAGATTCCAGGATAGAAATTTTGTATTTGCGCCAGACGAGCGTTTCATCTTCAAAAAACTATTCATTGACGCTCGAATAAAAAAAAAAACAGCTAAAAAGGCAAAATTAAGTACAAAGTTGATACGCATCGAGGACCCAAAATTCCTAAAAGTTTTGCCAATTACAGGTAATGTTATATATTCCTGAAGTAAAAAAAGCCTTAGTATTTAAAAAATTCTAAATTTTGTATACAGGTAATTTGTAATTATGACCATATTAATGATAGTTCATGTCAGTATAGAAGTGCCGACTACTGGGCTTGTGATACCCTCGGGGAATAAAAACTTCACTACCAGGAGCATCGAACTAGTGGTTGTAAAGAAACTCATCATAGATACCAGGATAGAAATGATATAGTTATGCCTATTTCTCGTTTTAACTAGAAAGGACTGAAAAAATAGTATTGTTGATGGAAATTTTCAGAATTAAGTATAAATACAAAACTTTAAATTTTTTAATTACTAAGGCTTTTCTACCTCAGGAATAGATGACTTTAGCTGTATTTGGCAAATTTTCTTGGTATTTTTGGTCCTTAAAGCTGTTCAACTTCGTACTTTATTTTGCCTGTTATTTTTTTTTATTCGAGCGTCCCTGATGAGTCTTTTGTAGACGAAACGCACGTCTGGCGTATTTATATTTTTTTATCCTGGTATCTATGATGAGTTTAATTATAAGTATGGGTTACGGCTATAGCAAAATACCGGTATGTTAGGGCATAACAAGCCCGAACATAAAAAAGTTAAAGGTAAAACTTGAAGATACAATTTAATATTTAAATACAAGAAAAATAAAATCTAAAAAAGATATTGACAAACAAGGACATAATTGTTGGGAAAGACAGAGAACGTATTATGCCATTTAGTAATTAACATGGATTCTCTGTAAATATCAGCAATGCAACATATAGTTCGTGGCACGCATAGTCTCAGAAAAGCTTCAAACTTTGTCAGTTAATATAATTTTATGTATAAATGAAAAAAAAATATTGATATTGTTGCTATGGACCATGGTTGCCATGGTAACAGGATAATCTAATTTTACCTTCAAAATTGCTCTTTTTCAACTATTAAATAGGTCTACTTTGAGCATTAATATCCACTGAAATAGCAATATATTGGTAAAAATACCTATAATTTATATGAATATCATTACAAATCGATATAATGATTGAACTTAAAAATATAAAATATTTTATGTTACCCTGATTTGATCCTTGGATACATGGAAGACTTCAACAGGTATATAAAATACCCAATTTAGACGGTTTTTGAGGATGTGTAGCAAACTAACGCATTCATGTTGGAATATGGCATTATACTTTCCTTTGAGGCAACATATTATAGTTTCGATATATGGAATAAAATTATTGGGGATCTTGTTTCCAAGAGCGGTAACCATGGAAACAAAAAAGTTAAATTTTCAAATTTTTATCAGTTTTTTCATTAAAAAAAGCAATTAAAAAGTTAACTTATAACTTATTTAATCTTACATAAACGTTTATTTATTATTTAAAGGAGAAATTCAACTTAATGACAAATAATAGGTCTGTTGCAATGGAAACGGGGCTTTCAAAATTGCAATTTTTAGCGAAAAATTGTTAAAATTTGTAAAATCTGCAAATTTCATGAACTTAGATAAAAAACAAAATTAAAACAATTTGAGAATTATAATGGCTTAATACAGACTAAAGTGTTAGTTCAACTTAAATCTGGCAATGAAAATGGTTTCCATGGAAACATATGGATTATATCTGGAGATCTGCAATAAGGTCTAACATGTCATGTTTTTGACGCAAATCAACATCAACACTATTTATTTGTTGCAATAATTTTGAAATGTAAATATTTAAAATGCTAAAACATATCTCATGTAAACATAAGAAATGGTTTCAATGTTGTCAAGATGTTTGCTATACACATTCACAGATTTAAGTTAAAAGCTAAAATAACTGCTTTATCAAAAAACGGGAAGAAAGTACATGGATGAGCACTTTAGACTAGGCAAAAAAATCAGATGGACAACTGCATTACTTAAGCACTTCTCATATCTAAATTTTTCTTCTTGTTTTTTTTTTACTTTTCGCGATACCATTACATGGTTATAGACAGATGTAAAATTATGTAACAATCATAAATATTGGAATCTCATGCACAAATATTTCATATCGATTTTGTTTACGGCAGCGATGTTTAAATACTGAACAACTGTTTAAACAGTAACACAACACCACCTTTTATTGTTCAGACATTTCAGATAAGAAATTTAAATGGTCAATAAATCTTTCTAAATAATTCATGTTTTAACCTTTATCTCTTGTTAAATATTTTATTAAACATTTTAGTAATATTCAGTTAACGATTATTTTTCTTTGTTCTTTCAATAAGACTTACCGAATGGATAGCTCAATGTTAATCTGGGACTGGAATTGCTGGATGGATCCTTATCTTTAAACTCAGCCGCAGTGCATGCTCTTTTATACAGGCATCAATATACCGTGACCAGGCTTCTTGACATGTTTTCAAACACGTGAAGTTTCAGCTCATAGGCCCTAAAAAGTTATGTCAGGAGTTATGTTATAAAAATTTACATATTTTCGCGCATTATGTAAACTGCTCTAAATAACTTTTTTTTTTAGATTTTACCACTCGTCAGCATTTTTTAATTCGATTTTAATCTTGTGAAATGAGTAACTAACCGAATAAATGAAACCATGTGATGGAAATATAAATGCAAATTGTTTGCATACTAAATAGACTTAATTACATAACTAGTATTTGATAAAGCATGTTCAAAACCTCAAATTAAAATTTGAGTTTCAATATTTGGAGTTTGAATTTGATATTTAAAGAATCCTGATATAAATATAAGAGTGTATTACAATTTTCCCCCATTTTGTTGCCTTTTGTCGATTATTACAAAAAACGGTTGTTTCCGACATTTATATCACTAGCATTTTAATATTATTGATTAAACTCATACATTAACACCCGAAAGTATATATTTCCGTTGAAAATATATTGTTGAGAACAAGGGGAAAATAGAAAAAAAGGAAATACATTTGTAGAATGCATACACATCTTCATGTTTAATTGCATACGAATAAAAATGAGAATAAGAATATTTATTAAATCCAATTAAAGGGACCGTTTCCGAGCATATACATATATATATAATATTTATTGTACAGTAATTTTAAAGATATATTACATATAATATAAATTAGTGAATAACTATACGCTTACTAGATGGTGTTTGAAAATAAATAATAAAAACGGATTATTATTTTATGTGAACATGATCCTAATTTTTGCCATAACAGAAGGCTGTTTGGAATACACTAAACGGGTGAACGTAAGTTTACATATGATTGTATCTTGTACTGCAAATCGTAACAAGCTTTCATTATATCATTTTTTTACGTAAAACTTTAATGTTGGAATCAGCTAGACGTACCGATGATCATTTAGGCTATCTAAACAATTATATTGAAATATTGTTACGACTACTTAGAAAAAGCTTGTATATATTTTTTTCTTTGTTTGATTAAGAAATGAGATGGGGAATCTTAGTGTATTTTATGCCTGTCTCTAGAGAATATCAACATTAAAGCAGAGAGTTTTTGTCTCGAGAACAATACAAGCACCTTTGATTTTCTCATGGAGGAAATCATCCCAAGCAGTTACATCGACCCAGTCAATTAACTCAGCATAAATACTTGCACGAACTTTTGTAAGTGTTGTACGCCAGACACTCTTTTTGTCTTAACAAGACTAATCAATGTAATCTATGCTTGTCTGGGGTAGGAAATCCTTAGTATACCGAAAATTTGAAAGTTTAGTAAGTAGCTAGTTTATTATTGTGACCATTACAATGATAAATAATGTCAACACAGCGTTCTTACACCGGGGCTGATGATACTATCTGGGATGAAAGCTCCATCAGCAGTGCCTGAAACCCAGTGGTTGTAAATATATTCACTATACATACCAGGTTTACTATACTGTAAGAAAGAAGCGCACTTCCACTTAAAGCGTCAGTGACGAAAATAGATATAGAAAGATGTGGTATCAGAGCCAATGACACAACTCTCCATGCAAGTCACAATTTATAAAAGTAAACCACTATAGGTCAAGGTATGGTCTTCAACACGGAGCATTCGCTCACATCGAACAGCAAGCTATAAAGGGCCCCAAACATTACCAGTGTAGAACCATTCACGGGGAAACGGGAAACAGGGAAAATACGAATACTAGAATAAAGTACGAATTCGAAGAGCATTGAGGACCTAGAATTTCGAAAGGTTTTGCTTAATTAAATTGATAGTCTTTTTACCATAACGTTATTTAACCCAAGAAAGGCAGCTCTGGCCTCACGGTCATAAAACTTTCGAGCATGATTTTTGTACTACTCAGACTCGAAAATCAACCAATCAAATTTCTAGATTTCATGTTTCGCGCATGATTTTTGTGCTCCGAGCACTGAGCAAAGTTTTATGCCTTCAAGGCCTGGTGTAAGCAGATAACTTATCTCAGAGTGATTCCCCCAAAAAACAAAGTTAATTGAGTCTTTAAATACTGTGGATTCACTTATTTTCATGCGTAAAGGAAAACTTACATGTTCGTCGATATTTAATTTTTGGGGTTTTACCGACGTTTGTATATATGACAATAAGAAATTTGTAAATCGTTGATCATTTACTTTCGTTGTTCACCTACACCTTCGAGATCCCGAAAGCTGGAATCCAACGTATAATAATGAGTCCACAAATTATAATTAACAATACAAATCAAATAAAGGATATAATTGGCTACTTCTTAATAGAATATGACTTTCTGTTTCAAATGATAAATTATTAGTGTCATTAAGAAGCAAAATCTTAATTGAGAACATGACCTAAAACTTAATTTCCTGTTAAGGAACCAGGGACTGCATATCAAAACTTTAGGTATCTAGACTATCTGTGTAAAAAATGAATTGGCATTTAAAATGTAATGCAGAAAAATGCCTATCAGATGCTTTTATCCAGTTGTTAACAATGTGTTTGAGCTATTTCTTTTGCCATCTAATAATTGATTTTCCGTTCAAAATAAAATCCTCGGAATTCGGTATTTTTGTTGTTTTACTTTTTGATCGTCTTGCATGACTTACCACCTTGTTTGTATTTGATAACGACGATGCACAAAAATCCATACAAGCAACAAAAAAATGCCAGCTCATTTGCATGTGAGACTTCAAAATTGTCCATTAGAATGACAAAGATTCTGTGTGCAGTGAAAGAGAGTTTTCAGAAATACTGTGAAACTGTTAACTCTCGTAATGGTATTAACCATATGTACACAATAAATTGAAATACAGATTTTAATTATAGTGTTCTTTACTTGTCTTTTTAGATGTAACTTTTCAAGTGTAATCTATATTTGTTGATATCCATTTGACGTGTTTCGGTGCCTTAAAATGCAACCCATGATAGTGTTATTGTGCTGTGGAAATTTTGTGTACTCTTGTATTGCTAATGTGCTTTTCTTTGTTGACATATTATTTTTTAAAGAGTATAACACAATGTTTATTGCTGTACCCCTATTTTTGAAATTTTTACCCATAATGTCTGTTAGTTTTCTTCACACATTGTCGTCAATATAATAGATTGTATGCGACTGTTATACATGTGAGAGGTTTAGCTAGCTAGCCAGGTCTAATTCACCATTTATTACATAAGAAAATGCCAGTACTAAGTCAGGAATATGACAGTTGTTATCTATTCGTCTGAAGTGTTTGAGCTTAGGATTTTGACATTTGCTTAGAGACTATTCATTTAAAATTTTCCTCGGAGTTCGGTATTTATGTTATTTACTTTTAACGATCAACTACACACATTCACATTCATACGATCAAACGTTGTGTCGGTATCTTTTTTGTTTGTTTCAGAAGCATTACTGTAACTAGAAAATATTAACGCGGGGAAATTATTTCTATACAAATAAGGGAACTGTTGTACAGGGTCAATTCAAAAACTCTATTTAATGTATGAATCATGTTCAAACAATTGTTATAGTACATTTATGTCAAAATGGCGGAAGTACGTCTCATTACTTGACATCAGCTGGAAGTTGAAAAGAGAAAAATATTTTAGAGTGTGAGTTTCCTTTCCTGTTTCTGTGATGGGATTTTGCTGTTTATAAAGTAACTATTTACGTAATAATTGGTGTTAACAAGCTGTTAAATCGTGATTTGGATGACGTCTAGGGAATTTATGTGACAAAGATAACCTCCGTATCGTTTTCATAGCAAACATTCTATCTCTTTCATCGTGTGTATGTCATCGCCAAATGATCTTACCTCTTCACCTAACAGGTTACAAATCAGGGGCAGGATCTTCTCACCATTGTTGAGTACCCCGGATATTTGCGTAGTTTGTGTGGCTCAGTAAATCGCGCATAGAATATACTATTATATCCTTACTTTAGGACTGAGGGCTATATTCCTTTCACCCTGTCGTTCATTCGTCAGATAAAAAAAAATCCTTTAAAATTTTTTCAAGTACTTCTTAACAAAAATATTGTTTATTAAGTTATCAGCGTTTTTTAATATGCCAGATTCGTCTGTTTTCATATCGACTACTTAAATTATGAATAAGTATATGCCGTGGACCACAATGCTAGTTTCTTTGTTAATGGAATGATCATAATTGGACAGATATACTATGTTGATCGGTGGGTTTAATTGGTATCCTATTTTACTTTTATTTAAGAATTGAATGCTTCTTTTTGTAACTTCATTGGGGTGTAAAAGCGTTAACCGAAGTACATGAAAGCGCTTCATTCAAAAAATGGGCGCACGGTCAACGCTTTTACAACCCTATGAAGTTACAAAAAGAAGCATTCAATACTTATAATTACATTTCTTTAGCTATGATCATGAAAACACGAATTTTATAATAATTGTCTTTAATTCACCTGTGCACTTTATTGTGGGACCACGTGTTATCATGAATGAAAAGTTTTATTGAGTGATGCAATTGTTTAAGGAATAACACGTGATAGGCAGTTAGCAAATCAGAATAAAGTATCTTAATAAACATACATCTTATGTAATTATTAAGTAGTACTGTGGATTCCTCATTTCTTAAGGGTTTCATGGGTACAGGTGAGCCACGTATTCAAATGGTTAACGAATAGCATATTTTCGATATGCTTTGTATATAACGATTAGTAAAATTCACGAAATTAAATATCAGCAAATATGCTAGTTTCCTGGAATCCGTGAAAATTGATACCCACGAGTATAAATGAATCCACTGTATGTTGAACATTTTCTTTTCTTTCAGTAACTTTTTGTTTTGTTTTTTTCTGGTATAGTTGGCGTTTCTTGTGCTAGTGATTTTGTCATTGTCACAATGCTTCTTTTGTATTATAGACATTTAAATATCATCTAAACATATGTAAAAAAAAATCATTTAAGTTTACATAATATTATACATGTTACAGAAATCAAAAGTAACGTTAATTTGCGCGTCTCTAAATCATAGTCACGTTATCAAATCGCTATAAAGTTATTCAATATGTTTGCGATAATGAACGTCAGGGTTATCTTATCTTGTCATAGGCTTTTAGGTGTAACCATTGTTAGTTTTGGTAAGATATCGCATATCAGTATAAAATAATAATGAAATATCATGAAGTACAAAGAAAAACGAATTAATTATGTCTATTTTAAGAAATTCAGTCATAATTTGGTCAGATGGTAAATAAATAAACAAAATCAAAGTAATAAAGTAATCATAAAACTACAGAACTGTTTAAATTGCAATCATAAATTATCATTTATAATGGTTCAAAGCCCTTTTATCGTCAGTTATATTAGTCCGTTTAAATATATAAAAAAACATTATCAATTTTAATTTTATACTTACCGAGTTACTATTGCATTGCAGATTTCATTGTGGTTGATTTGTGCAACTTCGATCATTCTCTAATGATGTCACTACTAATTGAATTGATGGGTCACCCTTATAAACTAAGTATCGTCCATAGGGTGAGAAAAGTCAAGCCTTGTTCAGGTAACACAATACAAAGATTTTTTTACTTCCAATCTCCAACCTTTAAAATGCTGTTACCTTCTTATGATATAAATATGTTTACATCATATAAATCAATAAAAGGGGTATATGTAGATAGATAACAGATTAATCTTTTAAATGAATGCAATATTTTTGTTATGCAATCATTATGTTATCAATTTTTATGCAATTAATGGCAATATCTTGGTCAGTTCACTTGAATAAATTTAGCTCTGACATCTCTAGAACTTGCAATAAATTTTAACGTTATCTTCATCAACACAGCAGGAGCTACAAAAGGGTGTCTCAAATTATCGCTATCGTATTCCATTCACTCATAAATCTGTAATTAGTGTAAAAATCCTTACCACATAATAGTAGAGATTGTTTGATTAGGTGTAAAATTTGGTCTATACATTCTATCGAAAATCTGAGACACGCTTTTGTAGATAATGGCTCTAGAACAACATATCATATAGTCAATACTCTAGGGGTATTCACGAAGAAGCCAATTTTAATTGAAGGTGGAAATTTCTTGTAAAATTTGTAATCACAGTTAAAACTATAATTGATTGCATAATTGATGTATAATACTAACATTGCATTAATTATAAAGAGTAATCTGTTAGCTATCCAAAATAACACGTTTATAAATTTCCAAGCATTATAAAGAAAGCTTTAGCATTTAGAACTGTGGAATGGAGGTATTAAATCTTTGTATTTGTGCTACCTAAAGAGCGTATTTTTTCAGATATTTTCCGCTAGTTAAACCAGTGCTGTTCAGCAGTTTTGATTGCACGAAGTCAATTGCTGTTCAGTAACTTTTCATACAGATCATTATGTTTTGAAGAGGGACGAACGATACTAGAGGGACATTTATATTCATCCGTCAAAAATAAACAGCACATGTCTTAAAAAGAAAAGGACAAATATAATAATAGAAAAAATACAACATAGAAATTTAAAGACTCGAAACCAATAAAAAAACTAGGGGTGATCTCTGAGGTATCCAGCAGGGTAAGCAGATCCTGCTCCTCTTGTGGCACCCGTCGTGTTTCACATGTCGTTTCGTTCAGCTTCTTGGCATTTTGACATTTTGTCTAAACGGTACTGTAGATAAGTTTGAAAAATAAACTGAACAACTGAACATAACTCAATACTTTATTATAAGTTTAAAGTTTTTTTTAAAAGCTATTGATATAAAGATAACACTGTTTGTTTAAAAATAGGGTATTTTGTTCCCTATGGAGATTTCATCGTCAAGTTATTGGAATGGGTGGGGACTAACTGTGCACATTTATTGAGGACCTATTTCGGTATTGTTATGAGTTACATTTTGACAAATTAGCAAAGACCCATTTAAATAACATCTAATTCTAAATTTCATCTCGCTTGTAATAACGTGAGCAACACGACGCGTGCCTCATATGGAGCAGAATCTGCTTACCTAATCGGAGCATCCCGTTTTGGTGGGGTTCGTGTTGCTTAGTCCTTAGTTTTGTATGCTGTGTTTGTGTTTCTATTTTTTGTCTGTTTGGGTTTTTTCCTTTTTAAACATGGCGTTGTGTTTATTTGAGTTATGTGTTTGGCTGTCCGTTTGGTATCTTTCGCCCCCTTTAAGGCCAAATCATAAGATTATAGAAGTTTATTTACCTTTTACGTCGCAAATACAAGAAATTTCTGTACAAAATGATATTGGCAAGAAAATAACTACTCCCCCTAAAGAAAATGAAAAAAAAGGCTATTATTTTTTGATATTCATCTTTTTTAACCACATTTATGAAAAAAGAGTTTAACATTTGTTTTTATTTTCGTAAAAAAAAGCGCCGACACAAAGACATTATTCGTGTCAATGAGTGGACATTTGGGGCGCATGATGGTGTAAAAACGAGGACAAAAACGATTCAAATTGTGACAGAATATTAAGATGTATAATGATAAGAATAACGTAATAAAGAAATAAAGTAGCGTTCGTATCATTTATAGATATAGGAATATGTGGTGTGAGTGGCAGTGAGACAACTCTCTATCCAAATAACAATTGATAAAATTAAACCATTATAGGTCAATGTAAGGCCTTCAACACAGAGCCTTGCTCACACCGAACAAAAAGCTTAAAGGGCCCCAAAATTACTAGTGTAAAACTATTCAAACGGTAAAACCAACGGTTTAATCTATATAAAAAACTTATGAATGTGTAACTTTGTAAATTTAAGTATCAATGTGCAGAGTTTTTCAATTTAAAGACACGAGGACAAATTTGTATAATTTACCGGCTGATATATTCATCAGACGCTTGTTTCTATTTAATGAGCATAATTTAAAACCTAAATGCTTAAATTAAGAGTAATTAGTATAAACCTAATGCTATAGTTTTGTAAAAAGTCTTTGAAATAACAAATCAATTTTTTATCATATAATTAAATTGAAAATTAATTAATATTTAAATTGTTATTTTTTCCAGAAACTATCAAAGACATTATTTATGTAAAAAAGTTGATATAATTTTTTCATACTTTGTTCCTATTCATACGATAATTATAAAGGGAAAATATAAAAATGAAATTATTTTGTTTGAGAATTAATTCAGAATAAAATTTTCAACTTTCAATTTAAATCTCTTTATTTAGTTTTACCTATAAACAGAGTGTTCTAAGCGTTGATCTAATTTTCACATTTCATTGTCACGAGAATCAAATTTAGGTTTCAAATCCAGTAGATTCGATTTATCTTTTATGATTATATCTTTTAATTATTATCAGAAATTGATGTGGGTGTTTTTCCATAAATTAATATATATCATGGGATGCAAGTTTCCATTCATTAATTGTCAAATTGCTAATGGGTGAATCGCAATGAATTTATGAGTTAAAATTACCCAAAAGTCTAGTAGTTTTGATATAAGGAAAAATATAAAACCACACAATCATTAAAAACATTAATTAAGGATGTACTTAGGTGAGGTTAGGGGAAAATTAAGAAATTAAGAAATTAAAATTGATACTATAAGCTGGTAGAGCATCAATTAAGGATAAAAATAACTAAAAATATTGATGATCATGGACCTCCTTTTCGAGATATTTGAAATGTAAAATATGGCGGGAAAAGGCTGTCTCAAAACAAAAGAAAGAAAATCAAGAATCTTTTAAAATTTGGTAAATGACCTTTCATGAGCTATTAAGTCTTATATGAAAAAATAAATTGGTGTTATTGGGGTATTGTTCATTGTATTGTATGGGAAAACACCAAGGAGTCCGAACATTTGACACAAATTCCAAAACCTCACCTAAGTACATCCTTAATGGGTATTGATATAAATGAAATTAAATGAACATATAATCTGACTTCTTATTATGAGTATGTAACAATATCCATAAAATAAAAAGAAGAACAACTATATTTTAGTCAAGCAATTTAATGAAAGTATCAGTAATATGATCATTAACTTATCATATATATTCGTGGTCTTTTAATGTTTGTAGATTTCTTTTTAGTTGAAAATTGAAAAACTTTAATTACTCGTTGAGATATGAGTTTTGATAGAAGCACATATTCGTAAAAGCTACAATATATAGATATCAACGAATAAAAAAAAAAAATAAAAAAATAATACACTTCGAACCATTGTCATGAATCTTAACAAAAAGAAATATCTTTCAATACTGCAGTATTATTCAATAAAAGTACAAGGACATTCGATGAGAGTTTGTTTGTTAAATTTAAACTTTCTATTAAATGAACCTTTATAAAAGTATTTTTTGTTTTTATTTCCAAAAATTCTAATAAATCTTTTTTTTTAGTTATTGATTTTAAATCGATATTTGCCTGTTTTATATGTGGTACCTGTCGTATTGTTCATTTTATTACAAACCCGCATTGCCTGTCATGATATAATATAAGGATAATGTATGAGATAAATTTTGAAAATTATTTTAAAATATCAAAACAATACTTTATTTAAGTTATATGATGTTGCCCGACTCTATAGACAGAAATATAAGTCACTAAGATGTGATTGTCTATCTTATTATATTCTAAAAATAGTAATTTTTCAGTTCTTAAAAAAGATATGAAGTTGAATGTGGAATATAATATCTTTTTTGATAATTTGGAATACCATTTAATATCATATGTATACAATATAAGATACAATTAATTACTATTTAAATATGGCGGTAAATGTAGTAAAATAATATCTGCTTTTGCATTTTAGCATGTACGTTGTTTAAAAATAACATGGTGATTAAGCGAAAGTCAACCCAATAACCTTTTTAATGTGTACCCTACAATTTACAAAAGATGTAATTCAATTCAATTTCTAAGGCAATAAAGTATGGATAATATGTTAATACAAGATGTTTAATTTTGATAATTTCTTTATGTCATACTTGTGAAAATTGTGATAAAAGCATATTTTATATAAGTTACATTTTAAGGCAGTAAAAATAGACAGAAGAAGTAAGGCAAATAATAATCAGTTCAATGACCGTTTTGATATAAATATTCAACAGTCTGATATCATTTCATATCTGCACGTTTAACCTAACAATGTTACTTAATATTCTGTAGGGAAATGTCTAGACCAGACAAAAATCATTCTTTCTAAAAATTGATGATGATCCAAATAAAGAAATGTGGTTTAGTTTGCAGAATTCTGATGAAATTTAATATAGTAAAATAAACTATTGGTGAGACGATGATAAACAAATTTTAAAATTACAAATAGTTTCAAGTTATTTTTTTGGTTTTCAATGTTATTTTTGGGAGAAGTATCTGTTATGTTTTTTTTTTTGCTTTGCATAATCGTAAGCTCTAAGACTTTTGACAATGTGCAGGATACAACGTAATAGGTGCACCTGCAAATGAATTCATGCCTATTCTTTTAAAAAAAAATGAAATTATATTTGAAAAGTATGCCAATGCTTGCATTAGTAGTAAGTTCTCACCTTTTGGTAGTCAAATTAGTTCCAGTGTACATTGTAATTGTCAAAGAATTAGATTGTATATAATTATATAGGAAAAAATGTGGTATAATGGTCAGTGGAACATCTCTCCATAAGAGACCAAAATAACACAGAAATTAACACATGTAGTCCAAATGTAATGACTTATGACGGTTGTGTTCTATAATTTCGACTTTTTTTCTTCACACCGATGGTTCGGTATAGTCCCACCATTATCAGTGATTATCTTACTATCCGAGTTTTTTTTTTAATTGTAAGTCATTGTTTTATAACAATGTTTTAATTTTTCACTTATAAAAGAAAACATACATGCTATATATAAAAAAAAAAAAAAAATTCTAAAAAAACTAATCTTTCCCCATGAACTTCTACCCGGTTTTTACTTTGAAGTCGTTATAAATATTCATTGAATTACACTATTTTTTCATATGTGAAAGGGGCTCTCTAGGGATAAATGTTGAAATTTAAAAAAAGAAATACAAACTTCAAAGAACTTATTTGGTGTATCGGTAATATTATTTGTTTGAACAAAGACAATATATAAAATGTTATGGTAGACTAATGCTCTATTATAACACTAATATAAATTGATAGTTTTTTTTAGTTTAGTACAAAATTAAAATTTCTGTTATTTTAGACTGATAAAAACATGGGTACTTAAATTTTTAAATAAAATCTGGTCATTCTTGAATCATGGTTCATTGCATTACTACCCATTTAATTTTGTTTACCAGGGACAATATTGAGAAAACTCGACATTGCTCCTAGGTACTTATACAAGTTAAATATTAATATCCTGACATGTTAGAAGAAAACGATAATAATCTAGAAATACAATGGCACGTTATAGCCTCTTTGTGATTAAAATAAATGGAATTTACATATAAAACGAATTGAATAAAACACTTTCTTATTAAGTCATTTTAGTATCGGTATAATAATCTTTCAATATGAGGTACAACTAAAAATATGTACTAACGATACTTGCAGTTATTGAAAGTAAACTCTAGAACTTATTAACATGTTAGATGGTCTCTCATATCCTAAGGTGTATTTCACAGATCTGATTACATTATATCATATACACTAACATCATTTGGGTAAGGAATCTTAATACTGACTATACGTCAATTTTTGAGGAATCTGAATAATGATTAAACGTCAATTAATAAGGAATCTCAAAATTTCTTAAACGTCAATTAATAAGGAATCTCAAAACTTGTTGAACGTCAATTAATAAGGAATCTCAATACTAATCAAACATCAATTGGTAAGGAATCTCAATACTGATTAAACGTCAATTAATAAGGAATCTCAATACTGATAAAACGTCAATCGGTAAGAAATCTCAATACTGATTAAACGTAAATTAATATAAAATATCAATACTTATTGAACGTCAATTAATAAATAATCTCAATACTTATTTAACGTCAGTTAAAAGAAATCTCAATACTGATTAAAAGTCAATTAATAAGGAATCTCAATACTGATTAAACGTCAATTAATAAAAAATCTAATACTTATTGAACGTCAATTACTAAGGAATCTCAAAACTGATCAAAAGTCAATTAATAAGGAATCTCAATACTGATTAAACGTCAATTAATAAGGAATCTCAAAATTTGTTGAACGTCAAATAATAAATAATCTCAATACTTATTGAACGTCAGTTTAAAGGAATCTCAATACTGATTAAACGTCAATTAATAAGGAATCTCAATACTTAATGAACGTCAAAAATGAGGAAGCTCAATACTGATTAAACGTCAATTAATTAGGAATCTCAATACTGATTAAAGGTCAATTGATAAAGAGTCTCAATACTGATTTAAAGTCAGTTAAAAAGGAATCTCAATACTGATTTAACGTCAATTAATAAGGAATTTCAAAACTGATTAAACGTCAATTAATAAGGAATCTCATGCTGATTAAACGTCAATTAAAACGGAATCTCAATAAGTATTGAGATTTCGTTTTAATTGACGTTTTATCAGTATTTAGATTCCTTGAGAGTCTTAGCGAACTAAATGATCAGCTCTGCGTTCAATTCAGTATTGTTAAGTAGCATCGCAGACAATTCAGTACGATGTTGAAGTCTGCAGGTAAAATGCAACAATTGAACACAGACTGAATAGATCATAATTGAGTGCAAGGGAATTATCTGGTGCAGTATTAACTTACCGCAGTGGATAAGTCTGCTAACTGACTTAAAAAACTTGATAGGATTTAATAATTTAAAATGTTTCAGTCTTTCAAGAGCTGTTCAGATTAAGTTAATCGTTTCAAATCAAAATTAGTTTGCTAGTGACATTTATGAATGGTTTTGATAAACAGTCAAACTATAGAGCCAAGCAATACTAGACGAGTTAAAAAAAAGTTTTCTTTACATTTTGCAAATAAATTTCTTATAATTCGTACACTAATGTTATCATGGTTATAATACTGTATTGCAGAAACTCTGAACGATGAAAGCTTTTCAAACTTGTGAGGACCTCTGCCTCCAGAAACATGACCAGGTCAGTAACTACAATGTATTTAAATTAAAACCCACAGAAAATCAATGTCCAACGAGGAAACTAAGACTAATGATCAGAATGAGGATCATTTGCGGACTGCTGTATTACTCGATTTATTTCACTTGACTGGGCGGAGTTTAACTGATTCGCTCACAATAAACCAGTCTATCTATAGATAGGTGTTTTAGGATAAACTCATCAATGAAGTGTCCAGTCATTGTTTTTTAAATTCCTTTGATGACACTGATAGGTGATTAGAAATCAGTGATAATTATAACGGCTATCATCCTTATCACACACAATTTCAAATAGACTGTTCTTATGCAAATTCAAACGTTAGCTCCGCCCGATCAGTTGAAATGACATTGGTAATACACATTTGCTTCGATCATCTGTTACTTGCAATTTCTTGCACTGTGTTGTATTATAAAGGAGAGAAAAAAAAGACAAAACCAAAATGAATATTTATAGCTGATAAGGTAATTAAACAATTACATTGGAATTAAATTGCAACTATTCAGTTTCTACTCAAATCTACAATGCTATATACATGATATATTTATCCTATTTTGTTAAGCAAAATCAGCATAATATATTTTTGATATTTTTACATGTTATCTTAAGTAAGAATCTTTTAAACTTATACAATATTTTTGTTTGAGACACTATTCAAATAGGATGAGGTGGGTTTTCAAGCACAACACTACTTTTGTATATAACTATCTTAATTTAAAAATACCAGACGATTATTTAAATTAGAAAAGTATATACGAAATATATAACTTGTTTCAACTTATACTTAGTCACGTTTTCTTTTAAATTATGTATTATCATCAAACCAGAAGAAATATATATTATATTCAATTAAAAATAAGGAAAGAAAATTAACGTAAAGAGATCGGTGTTGTTGTCCAAAAACAAAGAAAGTAATCAAGAAATACAAAGTAATATTAATATAATTCGCTAAATGCGAAAAATAACTTTCCGACTTATATCATAGTATATCTAAGTTTTGATTTGTTCATGCTATATATAAATAGAAATAACCGACAAATAATTAAAGCATTGCATCTTGACTGATTTTGCATTCATAGAATTTTGCATCCATAGAATTTGATGATGGTCGTATTTAATTGATAGTTACTGAGTTCAGTCAGAAAATAATTGAATTTGATATAGAAAAGTCACCGGCTGTATGTGATTGTTTGACCAATTTATTTGTTCAAAGATTTAAATGAGTATGTTGAATAAAACCTTATATTACCAGCTTTTTTTGGACCGTGAACATATAGCGCATGCGTTAGCGTCAAACTTTTTACTGATTAAATCATTCAACTAAGAACATACCCGCATTTAATAATATAAACATTATATCTTATTCTCTATTTATGGCTTTTTAGTTCTTTATGACCATTAAATCATTGATAAAATCAGTATTTTGAAAACACCAAATAAATTATAAAAAATAGTGAAGGTGATAAAAGGAAACAATCATTAACACATTCATTTTGAATGTACTGATAATTTATTTTGTGGCACCTAAATGGTATAAAGTAGATGAAGCTTAAAATTATGTAAAAAATGAGTCAGATATAACTAAGTGTCCATGATCTCCAAGTGACTTAGCAAAATATGAGTTCCGTTGTATGTAACAAAATAAATTACTATCAATTTAACATGAAAATGACAAAATTTTACGGATATCCCAGAATGCAGTATCAGTCAAGATGCAATGTTTTAATTAGCTGTCAATGCTCTCATATTAATGCATTTTTATGTAGGAAAACTATTAAGGGAAAGTTGCAAGATAATACAGACGTTAAAGAATGTTTGCTCGTCTGTTTCAAAATAAAACTGGTATAAATTGATAGAATATGAATATTAAAAAAAAAATGATAGGTCCGTGATCTAGATCTAGATTTTTCACATAAATAACATCGACACCTTTTTCCTTTCAAAAACTATGAAAAAAAAACAAAGATTCTATAAATTTTTTAGAAATTACTTTTAAAACTATATGCAATAAAATTATGAAAAGAAAAGTAGGGGCCAGTTCGCAAAAAATGTTATTGGCACTATATGTATAAAACTAGAGGATTCTGAATATCTGACAAAAGTCAAAAACAAGAGGAGTGAACTTCATTAACTACATGTTACGGCGCAAATAAAAGTAAACTCTTTGCGAAATCATATTGACAAGAAGAAAACACCTCCATAAAAAAAAGAAAACGTGTATTATTTTTTTTTATATTAATCTTTAAGTCATTGTTTTAAATTATCTTAGCTTGAGAAATTGAGAGGAATAAATGAACAAATGGAATAAAATATATTGCGTACATATCGCGCGAAATGCATTCTGAAAGAAGACAATAGTAAGGGAGAAATAAAACACGAAAAATCAGCACTTGCGAAAAAATGATTTACATAAATTTACAGAACTCCGGTAGCGTAAAAACGTTCCTGACTATTTTGTCCTTCCTGTTACCTGGTAAGTAAAATTCAGTAACGAGTCGCTTTTTATGTTATCAAAGTAAAGAGGACACCGCAAATGAAAATAAAAGTATTAACAAAACAACATAATTTCAACGTTTATTCAAAATCTAACACTTGACTTTTTAGATAAAAAGAACGAATAGAACACAACCGACATATTTTTTCGCTTGGTACATATATGATCTGCATCAAATGGTGGGTTAAATCCAGTTTTATAGCAAGCCAATTGGTTAATGTGACATCAATTGATATCCGAAGCAGCAGCAACAATTGTTTAAACATACATCTCAAACCTACATAATAAAAAAACTTTAAAAATTAAAACAAACATGTAAATTGATCTGACTAAGATACCAACAAGAAAAAAGTATTTGTTATCGATATTGCAGTATAGTAAAACAAACTGACATATACTATTCCCAATAATGTAAAATTTAAGTAAAATTTAAATAGAAGGGTATACAAAATGAAAACAACACTATACAAAAACTCATGCGTTATAATCATACATCTGAGCCAATCTGCATTAGAAACACCCAAGCTGAAACCAAAAAGCTGTATGCACAGATACCAAGACCAACTGGAACTTTGTAGTTCCAAAAAAAAAAATAGAAAGTAAACATAATTATACACAACGTTAGCACTTATAATTTATAACTAAAAATCTCCATGTATTATCATGTTTTTTTGAAAAGTATCTATTTAACGGTTGTAAATTACATAGTGACTAACAGTGTTTTTTTTTAAAACAAATTTGATACTTAAGTCTTTATATGCTATTTCAAATGTAAACACCAGGTGGCAAAGTGCAATCAGGTGTCACCTCTCAATAGAAATTTAACGAAAATTAATGAAGCATATAATTTAATCGAGGTATAAATGACAGATTACTTTTCATGTGAATCAGACGACAACGTCATTTCAAGTCTGTAAACCTTTTAATCAGAAAAATCAATTATACTGAGTAAAAAATGTTTAGCAACCAATATTTTACATTTTAAATTTATCTAAATAAATAGTTTATACTTCAATAGCAAACAACACTGAACTGAATAAAAGATCGATTTTATAGATTTCGACTTTGACAAAAATGTCAATGAGTTTTTTAAAATTAAATGGTACGTTTTCAACTCTTTTGGTCTCTCACTATTCTAGAAGTAGATGGAGAATCATTTGCTACCGATTTGTTTAATTCTGTTATTCAAAAACCTCTGGATTTTTACACAGCTATGGTCAATTTGTGAAGAAATATCATAAGGCTTATGCATTTAATATACATAACTTACAGGTATTTATATGAACTGTGTTCAACATACATTAAAACATAATTGATAATAAAAGGATTTTTCAATAGTCTTAAGGATGTACACCTCTGAGTAGCCACACATGTCTAGAATTAAACGTTTTTTGCTAACCTGATTTTTGGGTTAATTTGACTGTTAAAAAATAATCGGTGTTGAAAAAATTATATGGTGGTGCACTTCTTTATTTGTTACGGCCATTTGAAAGTACCTAATTTTGATGATTTACACATTATCATCAAGTTTTACCCATTTTTGGGCTATTACATGGGGAAAAATCACATTTTCACAATTTTCTTTCAGTAAAAGATAAATAGCACCAATGTGTATAAATTTGACTTAAAACAACTATAGGTAGGTGTTGATATAAGAAAGGTTAATAAATTTTCGTTGCATTTTCGTGTCAAATGTACCATGCTGTCAATTTTGTAAATATGGGATTTTCCTCTTTTTTTAGAACAAAAAGCATATTATTTCAACTTCTTTGTTATAAATGATTTCTAAGCAATTTGAAAAGAAAAAAAACAATATATGGAATGTACATGTTTCTTGTAAAATCATTTGTTGTACCCATTTTCTCAACATGTTTGCTAATGAGACTGACTTAATTGGTTATAACATTTGAAAATGTTATTACTTAAGAAATAATTCCTTCATGTCATGCTCTATGCTCATTTTAACATGGGTAGGCATTATATTTGTCGATATTTTACACTGAGCGTTAGCGAGGTGTAAAATGTGGTCAAATATAATGCATACCCATGTTAAAATGAGCATAGAGCATGACATGAAGGAATTATTTCGATTCTAACATGACAAATACAATATATTTATAGGTCGAAGCGTACGAAAATACCGTAAGACTGTTTGGCTGTTCCCATTTCCTCCCGGAGGAGTTTGTATATTACATTTCATTTTTGATAAGTTTAAAAACTACGACCAGGATAAATATTATGTTGTTTGATAAAAATATATAATGAAAGTTTATGCTTGCTGCTTAAATGTAAATATTTAAAAGGATAACGATGGAAATAACGTTAATATAAAAAATCCATGCGCATGTGTCAAACATATTTTTTGTGCTCATTAGAACACGGCTTTGTTACCAAAGCGTAAAAAGGACGTCATATTAGAATTAAAATTTACTTATGGTAAATAAACAATGTTTTTACAGAGTTAAGTTTGATTATAATTTTTTTTTAAATTCATTGATATTTTCCACTTGTATCACATGTTTTGGAAATAATTCCAGAACGAGATTTCAACTAGACTTAAACGTCAGAAGAATACATACTTTAAATCCAACTAAGAAAAAAAGAAATTTAAATGTAGTTGCAAAAAAAAAGGCAAATGAATAATTAATTCAATATGCTGTTGTATATGAAATAAACCTAAACGATCACATAATTGTTTTGTTTATGTTGATTGATTGATTGTTAGTTGCTTAACGTGTTGTTCGGTCTGTTTATAATTCAAAATTTAGCTCTAATATTAATTATATAATTGATAATTGCATAGCCGAATGTATACATTGTTAAATGTTAGTCAATATAAATGACAATCTGAAATAGACCATCGGAAAAAATAAACATATCAACGTTTTTCAAAAATGTTGTCATAAGTGAAATTATTCGTTCTTTTAAAATTTGATTTAATGCTGAATGTATATAACTAATGAAAAAGATGTATTTTAATCAACATTATTGTACTATAAATACAATTTAGAATGGAAATAAGGAATATGCCAAAGAAAACATGAAAGTGTTTCTTAGTAAATGTACAAAACATCTTCGATATATAACATATAATTTATAACCTACAAGCGATCTCCGAATATATAATCAAAACTTTTACACATAAGATCAATTATAAAATAGTTTTCCCAGTCATCGTACAAAGATATCATCGATACTGTTTAATATATCCTAAACAAGCATGTCAAAATTCAATTCAAACAGTTTGTAGACAAAATAATTCATGCTTGTTTACAGAAAAAAACGTACAAGGTGCCAACTTGTGAAATATACCAGGCTTTTAACTTAAACAGCAGATGCCTGTTTCAATCTAAAAAGTATAAAACTAAACATTAATGCTCGAATTAGTAAATAGTAATTACTAAACACCGTAATGATAAATTTTGTTAAAAGTACTTGGACTAACAAATTAATTTTAACCACATTTATGAATAAAAGTGTTTTATATTTTATTTGTTATTGTCTTGTTAAATAAATAACATTGATTGAATTTTGCATTTTCCCAGAGCACGATACAAAGACATTAATCATTTTTATAAGTGGACTTTTGTGGTGCATGAAGGTGTGAAATAAGGACCTAAACGATTCAAATATCTATGATAAATCAAGATTGATAATAATCAGAATAAATATTATTAATAATATAATAAAGAAAAATAGTAGCAATCGTATCATTCATTGAATTTTTAACTTTATAACTGTTAGTATGAATAAGCATATGTCCAATTTCAGATAACCAAAGGATCATTAAATCAACAAGTTACATATTGAATATTTTGATACTCTAAAAATCACCAAGAAGTACACAGCTACTTTTGCATAGGTACTATTTCTGTACTAAAAATCTGTAGTACTGGAAATTTACTTAAAATAGTCAGTACTGTTTTGTTACTTTAAAATTATTGTAATATTTAAGTACCTGTATTTTACAGTACTTAATTTGTACTTGAAATTTAGGTACTACAGATTTTTGGTTACTACCGTTACATTTCCAGCATTTTGAAAGTTTTTCTATTTGAAATCTCTTAAAATTATGATTTTCAAACATGGAATATTGTATTATTTCTGTACCAAAATATTTAGTACAAATCAAGTAATCTAATATACAAGTACCTGAATATTACAATAATTTTAAAGTAAAGAAATAGTACTAAATATTAAAAGTAAATTTCCAGTACTACATATTTGTAGTACAGAAATAGTACCTATGCAAAAGTTGCTGTGTAAGATGAACGAAATAGATGTTTTTTTAATTTTATATTATATTCATTGCTGAATCCGACTTAGATGGATATAAAACTGTTACCCTTATATATGTGTTATTACTATACCTTTGATGAAAGGTTTATACATCTGACCAAACGTTTTCCATTAATATGTGTTCGGAATAGACAGCGAAATATTTGGTGTTACCAAACTTTTCAATAATAATTGATTTCAAATAGACAGTAAAGTAATTGCCACAATATTTAAATATCATCTGGTTTATAGATTATGAATATTTGCTAACACCTGAAAGCAACCAATGGCAAAATATTAAAAAAAATCAGTAATAATTTTATACAAGAATTGAAATGTAGAATGATGAATAACAAATAATTAAACAATCATTTAATTGTCTAATAGCATTTAATCAAAATAATGTTTTTTCATAGTTAAAAAGAAAAGCTTACATGCTTTTGATTAGAAAAAAAAAGTTTCCAAAATATTTTGACATTTTATGAATAGTAAATCTAAAGAAAACCCTAGGTTAACATAACTGTAATAAATCTGTTTTAATTTTGTATTAATGTAAGGGTAGGAATGTAGTATGTGAGACAAATACAACAGGGCTTCTTATTATATTAAAAAAACTTTTGTGCGTTTTTACCATACAGTAATTGAAATAGTGACCCCTTGATATTAATGGAACGACCTCAACTTATATACTAAATTTGAACAATTCAGCAACAACAGAAACATATATCATATAATGCTATAATAATAAGGGAGTTGTATTTTTTATATACTTTGTTCAGATTTGTATTATAATTTTAAAGGAAAAAAAATAAACATATATATATATATACTATACTATATATGCCCTTGAATTTTTACTAGATAACATTTTTGTTCGCTTTGGGGATTCCGTATATCGTCAGATTATCGGAATTCCAATGGGGACTAACTGTGCACCACTTATTGCGGACCTGTTTTTGTATTGTTATGAGTTACAATTTATGACAAAAATAAGCAAAGACCCATCGAAACAACATCTGATAAACAAATTTAATAATACTTTTAGATATTTGGATGATATTTTGGCTCTCAATAATGACGACTTCAGTATGTATATTAATGAAATTTATCCTGTTGAACTTACTTTAAATAAAGCTAATACTTACAATGACCACTGCCCTTTTCTCGATCTTGATATCTATATCACTAATGGAAAGCTGAATACTAAAATTTACGATAAAAGGGATGATTTTTCATTTCCTATCGTTAATTATCCGTTTTAGATGGTGACGTTCCCTTGTCACCATCTTACGGTGTTTATATATCTCAACTTGTACGATTCGCTCGTGTATGTAACAATGTTTTAGATTTTAACGAAAGAAATTTATGTATTACTGAAAAATTTGTACACCAGGGTTTTCGATATCACAAACTAGTCAAAACATTTACTAAATTTTATTATCGGTATAAAGACATCATTCGTAAATATAGCTCAACATGCAGACTTCTAATACATTTAGGTATTTCACATCCAATTTTTTATGGAAATATTCTTTATAAAGCACAAAGGTGTCAGTATTCACCTCAGAAACTTACAAAACCTTTGAATAGACTTATTAAGAAGGGATATAATTACGATACTGTTGTCAAGTCATTAAAGATTGCATATTTTGGCGTTAATATTGAGTCACTGATAAGGTCTTTGCATCGGAACTAAACACATTTATTCTAAAAACAGTTGTTGGCATGACACGGGTTATGTTCTTCTCATATATATTATGATGGTATGATACTAAACCCCTAACGGGAAGGATTGTGCCTGATGTTCATATGATGAAATCATAATCTTTCAGTCAGTTTAATTGAAGTCTGGAGCTGGCATGTCAGTTAACTGCTAGTAGCTTGTTGTTATTTATGTATTATTGTCACTTTGTTTATTTTCTTTGGTTACATCTTCTGACATCAGACTCGGACTTCTCTTGAACTGAATTTTAATGTGCGTATTGTTATGCGTTTACTTTTCTACATTGGTTAGAGGTATAGGGGGAGGGTTGAGATCTCACAAACATGTTTAACCCCGCCGCATTTTTGCGCCTGTCCCAAGTCAGGAGCCTCTGGCCTTTGTTAGTCTTGTATTATTTTAATTTTAGTTTCTTGTGTACAGTTTGGAAATTAGTATGGCGTTCATTATCACTGGACTAGTATATATTTGTTTAGGGGCCAGCTGAAGGACGCCTCCGGGTGCGAGAATTTCTCGCTACATTGAAGACCTGTTGGTGACCCTCTGCTGTTGTTTTTTATTTGGTCGGGTTGCTGTCTCTTTGACACATTCCCCATTTCCATTCTCAATTTTATATAAATATTTTCAACTCCTCAATTACAATCTCTGTATTTGGTTTTACCAGTAAACAGATTATTCTAAGCGTTGATCTGATCTTAACATTTGATTTTGTCTTCAAAATCAAAATTAAGTTTGAAATCAAGTGAATTCGGTTTATTTTTATGATTTCTTTCTCAATTATTATGAGAAATTGATTTGGATGTTTTTTTCATAAATAAATATATATATTGTTGGATACAAGTTTCCATTGTCAAATTTATAATATGTAAATCGCAAGTAATTTGTTAGTTAAAATTACACAAATGTAAAGTAGTTTTGATAGAAGGAAAAGAATAAAACCACTCACTCATTAAATATAATTTTTTGAACGGTCATTTGATATGAATGAAAATAAATGAACACATAATCTGAGTTTTTATTATGAATAAAACCATATTCTTAAAATAAAAAAGATAATCAATATTTTAGTAAAGCACGTTAATGAAAGTAATCATTAACTGATTATTTTTTGGTTCGTTGTGTTTTAATGTTCGTTGGTTTCTTTTAAGATCAAAGTCGCAAAATTAATTACTCAATGAAATAGATAGAAGCAAACATTCGTAAAAAGCAACAAGAGATATATTAGCGAAAAAATTATCAGAATTTGTTTGTCATCAAGAAATAATACAACTCTTCAAATCATTATAATTATGAATCTTAAATATTGCAATATATTTCAAGAATAGTATCTAGGACATTCGAGGAAAGTTTCTTTTATTAATTTCAACAATCTGTGATATGTTTTTTTTCTTCCCCAAAATGCTAAATGTATCAATGATTTTTATAGTGTTTGGATTTTAAATCGGTATTTTGCTAAACAACATTTAAGGTAAGACTTTGGGATTTTTTTGAATTCTAATATATGCCTCATAATGAAGAAAAAATATATTCAGGAATTGTATCATGGCTTAACACTTAACATTTTCAACATGAGCTTTAAAGTATGTTTAAACCAAGTTAAAGCTATGGATAAACATACTGTACAGTTCAAAATTAATAAAATTAAAAATGATATGAGTTCAGCCGTTTAAACCCTGCGGTGAGATATAGTAGTTAACTTCTTTGTCGATTTGTATCTGGTGGAAGATTGTTTCATTGGCAATCATATCACATCTTCTTATCTTGATTTTGTTTGATTTTTTAAAAT
>CM034351.1:27408687-27420826 GCA_019925275.1 Mytilus edulis | reverse complement strand
GGACGCACCTTCGGGGATTTTTTAACATGTTAAAAAATTTAGAACCCTTCCCGAAGTTGTCCCCGAAGGCTAGAAAAAGTGGCCGATGGTTCTACGATGGTTTAAGATGGCACTAGGAATAGCCCGATCTGGATACGATCAGTCCCGATTTTGAAAATTTCCATAATCGTGTTGCCATCGGCGTAAAAATCGGGACAGTGTGACGCGGGCATTAACAACATTAAAGGTAAGACTTTAAAAAAAAAAATCTAATGTATGCCTCATAATGAAGAAAAAATATATTCAGGAATTGTATCATGGCTTAACACTTTACATTTTCAACATGAGCTGTAAAGTATGTTTACGCCAAGTTAAAATTATGGATAAACATACTGTACAGTCAAAATTAATAAAACTGATTATACATCCAAGACGTAGTGAGCCTATGATTATTTTTATCTATGATTATTGTCTACTTATGATACACAAAGTTTGTAGCAACTGTAAATGAACATTATACTCTATTTAGACCCGTATAGTTGTTTCATATCTTCAAATTATACTCAGAAATAAACTTTCGATTTATATTTTACTTCTCAGTTCGTAATGGATCCTCGTTTTCATGTATATTTATCTTTTGTTTAGCCTCAAGCAGAGAAATAATCCAGTCTATTTTATGTGTTTTGTCTTGAAACCAGAATTTGGTGAATAAAACTTATTTCAGATGAATTGTTTTTAACATAAGGAGAAAGCTAGTGTGGAAACGACCACTTGGTTAGAGGTCACATTTATTGTCCTTTGATATTCGTGGTCTACATATATAGTCCATAGTGTGGACAGAGTTTTTTACACTTTCCTTAATAATTTTTCATATTTTCTGCATGAAATATTAAGCAGGGTATGCTATTTCATGTTAAACTTAGGTGATGGACTTTAAAATAAAGAAATTATCTGGTCCATTTAATAAAGGTAAAAAGTTAAAATGTCTTAAGATGTCAAACTGAATTATATATTCCCTTAACTTTGAACTGTCCGATTTTGAGGGAGGACTGGTAGCCTTTGTTATAATTTTGATTTAATTTGTCCCTAAAATAGTATACTACACAAAAACCTTTTCAAGATACATTCAACATGAAATAGAAATCAGAACCCCCGGAACACATATGATGAATATGATACTTGTGTTTTAGTTGCATTTACATATTAAACAGACCAAACAGGAATCACGAGATTTGTTGATAGAAATAAAAAGAATGGACTCGCAACTACATGTGTAGATAAAGATAAATCTATTGTAATATACACCACGAGACAGCAACTATAGGAACTGTCACTAAAACATCTGCATAAACATTAATAAGGCAAGGGCCAGTAAACATGATAGAAGTCTGCTTAAATTATAATATGTCGATGTTTAAATGCAGTTAAATTTACATATTAAACCGAACAATATAGTAAACAGATATGGCGATAAGATAAGATGAAAATAAAAAAAGCACTTTACACGTACATGTGAACAAGAATCATTATTTAATATCTTATATAATACTATTTGCATATTTTAGAGTGCTGTTTCGAAATGTTTGCATAACAAAGACTATTTTGCTATTTAAATGTTTAATGCATTTTGTTTAACACTTTATTTTGAAAAGAAATAGAAATAAAATTTACATCATGATTTACAATTTATTTTAAAATGGAACGAATATAAAATTTACATCATGATTTACAATTTATTTTAAAATAGAATGAATATAAAATTTACATCATTATATGATTGAGATGAATTCTGTTTTATTAACGGTGAAAACATTTTCGATTTTTGAATGTTGTGCTTGAGAAGCGCTTTTCTGAATTTTTTTCACAGATAATATAAAACCAAACACTTTAAAGTCCAAGGATTTATATAACAGGGTGAAAATAAAACAGCCACACACATTGAAAATTCATATTTTTCCGTAAATACAATGTCAAATATCAACAGTTAATAAAAACAATCTAGATAACTGGAGAGATTTTAGACTTTTTTTTTATATTTCATGAGGAATCTGGTTGTATAAAATGTTACAGTTTATGGACATCAAGATGTATGGGAGAAAGTTGTTTCAAAAAGACATAGCAACTCGAACCCAACAAAAAACTCGGAATACCCGATCAGATACCCAGAAAAATAAGCAAATCTTCAATAAATATTGTAGATGATGTAAAATTCTCGTCAACCAAAATAATAAATTTAAAAAACAGGTACACACTTCTTGATTAACCACTTTAAGTTAACATTTTTCCCCATTCATTTGGGTTTCTTCGAATGAGAAACAGGACATAAATCTCACAACAAAATAATGTTACAAAATTGTAACACAGATCACACATCATGTTATAATCACAAACTTTGCTCACATTAAACGGATTCCCTATGATAAAATATAATGTATGAGATAAATTGTTATAATTGTTTTAGAATATCATAACAATACTATTATTTTATGTATCACGTTTACCGTATTTATAAACAGAACATAACATATTTAGATGTGGTTGTGTATCATTATTATATTTTCAAATGCTCATCTTACAGTTAAAAAAAAATATTATGAAGTAGAATGTGCGATTCATATCTGATTTGATAATATGAAATATCATTAAATCTCATATTTATACAATATTCAATACAATTGATTATTATTTAGATATGGAGGTAAATATAGTATCATAATATCTTCTTTAGGAATTTGCATTTTAAACATGTACGTTATTTAAAAGATAGCATGGTGTTAATTAAGGTAACACGATACCGAATGGCATATCTCCCGATTTCCAAAAAAAATTGGCACACATGTTCTTTGAATCGAGTTACATCGGAATATGTAATAAAAAAATGGGGGTCACCATTTTTGTTTTCTTGGTATTTTCATAGGAAAACGTCAATTTTGGCGACAAATTTACATAGGTATATAGGGGAAATGCCTATTTTTCGGCTTACCTTTTTAGATTTTCCAATGGATGGCTGTGTTCTTATATACGGAGAAAAACAAAAAACTAACATAATATCCAGGATTGCAAACTGAATCCATACACGTATAGAAACTCATATGCCACCATCCTTGTTTTTGAGATAAACGGCTTCAAAGTTGATTGATACACGTAGAATTTGACCGAAAACGTGTGACGTTATTGAATACATCTAATGTAACGTTATTCCTACTCAGAGATATGGAAAACAAAATATGTGTCGGGATCTGAATGGTGTTTATTTTATTTTCATTTCCCCTGTCGGGTTTCGTAAATTTCCTAGTAATGCAATATAAAATTCTACTGATATAATTTATTTCGTCCTGCACATGGAAATTTCACTCACATGAATTAACATTAATCTCGTCTGATTTTCACACCAAACGAGCATATACTTGAAACATGCTTGAACTGGTTGGTTACACGTGAATCTTATATACATGATATAATAGTTCATAAATAAATCACCGGAATTTGGTACACGTTAAATTCACGTAAAATTTTAAAATAAGATTATTCAAATAATATCTTAATTCTAAAATTTGATTAAAATCATGAAAAATACCTTCATATTTTTGTAAAGTTCACGTCAGTGAAAATAACATGAACAATATCACGTGTGATTCATTTGAATTACTAAGTTTTTAACTTCATCCTTTAAGACAATGGTGGTGTCATTGCTTCATCCATGCAGAAATAGAGCACTTTGAAAATTTGATTCAGTTTTATAATTGCTCCGTTTTTGATGGTTGTTTAACGTTCAGTGGCAAATAGTTCATGCATTTTCGGGACGATACAGTACAATTTTGAAAACAGTTGTTTATAAAAGACATATTTGATGCACCAGTCAAAAAAGGTTTAACATTCTGTTAGTTGTGAAAATATGATAGAAAATAATGATCCTGATAAAAATACACATTCTAAAAAACAAAATAGCAAAACTCAAAGAAAAATTCAAAACTTATATTCTTGACTTGCTACATACATTAGTATAGTGTACTCTGCGTGGTGTAAATGTGTGAGTTGGTTGTCCAGCAAGTCGGACAAACATTGCAAACTGTATGCAAAATTTCACAAAGTTCAACAGTCTGTCTTGAGATCATATATTATGCATTCTTTATAAGTAAAACAAACTGCGAAACATAAACGTTCCAGCTTGAAATTCCACATGTAGGAGATATAAGCCGGAGTCTGTACTCTGCGTGCCTTTTACATTTTATCAAAATGCCTAATCCAGCAACCTGTCATGAACAAAAAACAAAGAAATCCAGACGATATGCGCACCTTCAATATGAGTAGTAACACCAGGTACATAATTTAAACTTGAAACAAAAAGACTGTAGTCCTAAATGTTTAGCCGTATACACCCTATATATACCAAGTGCGGGATTGACGGTTTAAACGGACAGGGGTGAAACACTATGATGATACGTGCTTTCTTACGAATTTGGTGACAAAACATATTTTTGATTATGCAGTTCATATAATGGAATGGTAATTTGGAGATCTAAAATGAAGTAGAAATGTAAGCAAGCGAAGATTTCCGACGTTTGTCTTTGATGGAAAGTTGATTAATTGGCAATTTTATCGCACCTCCTTATTTCATTATGGTTTGAATTTTCTCCAGAAGAACAAAAGTTTTAACAAATATGTACTAATTTAAAGAGACTGAAATGTTACTGTGATAATTATACTACACATACTTATCAAAACTTTCCAATTTAGGGGACCAACGTTTACTAAAACTACAAATTAGAAATAAAAAAATACTCGTCCAATTAGTCACAATTTGCTTGATGTCTTTGGTTTTGATGTCGTTAAATGTCCAGATGTTGCTTTCTTTTAAATTGCATATCCTATATCTCCATTTATCATTCTAACAGCCAACTGTTGTACAAATAACATGTTCCATATATTTTTTTGTTTTATTTGTAATTGTACTTTTATAAATAAAGTCTCATGTTACCCCACTTCCATAATGAGCAAACGGTAACGTAGATATTTCTTTTTGCGTAAATGTTCGTAAACTTTGTCGATTTCTTTGAAAAAAAATAGAGGCAATGATTTAAATTTTAACAACTAAAGTTTCAAGTGACGGTTGTAAATTGTAGGATTGATTGCTGGTTGCTTAACGTCCAGTGGCAAATATTTCATGCATGTTCAGGACGAGAACAAGTTAACAATACATACAATATGTAGGTTTTGTAATAGAGGCGATCCGAGATGATGGTCGAGAAAATTTGGACTGACACTGGAAAATGAGGGTATATTGAATAGGGACTGAAATTTTGTCTTGCAACAGGCCACATACGGACCCCTCAAAGAGTTGTTGCTAGGGTTCTTAATTTTTAAAGAGCGTAGCACTCTCTCTATTCGAGGCATCGGATTTGATGTCCCCATTCTGACCGGACGTGGCTGCAAACTTGATACATCCCGCACAGCCAAATGAACGCCCCACTTTGGAAGCATTCTACTGCCAGTCGGAAGAAGACCTAGTCACCTTTGGGGTGTAAACTGTAGAATAAAAACAAAAGATAAAAACTGTGTACATTGTCAGAAATATAAAATGTACATATATATGTATATAGTATATTTATCCACACAAAGAAATGCAAAAACTTCTTTTTTACATGTATATAGATCTACTTAAAAGTTGTATACTTGTTCTAAAAACTCCTTTTAAGACTGTGAAACTAAACTCGGGCTTTTCCCGACGCCTAGTATTTGATCAATATGCCCCTCAGGGCCTACAAAGGCAACTATGTTGATTCTCTTTCAGTCATTTTGTCTCCGAACTTGTACATGTGCATCATTTCCAACTCAAATGACACCCCCCCAAAAAAAACACACTACCACTGAATACCCATGCAAGCGTAAATTAAGACGAATATAAAATCTAAATGATTTCAAGATCTAGTCTCGTTCTGTCGTTTGAATAATAATTAGTCCGTCGTTTTCTTGTAAATTTCTAGAAAAAAAATGTAACGGAACCAGTCTGACTATAGCCATTCCCGACTATCAACTTGCGTTTATATATAGACGCAAGGGGATATTTAGGGCTGTCTTTAGTCAGACTGTAACGGGACCTGAATTGTTTTATTTTATTTTTGACGAATCAAGTTCCCATGTATTTTCAGCCTACGTTAACTTTTTCAGAACTCATTCCAATGTTGCTGTCTGTCCCGAGTAGACTTGGTCTATAGGATTACAAAGCTAGCACTTTATTTTTAAAATGTTTCCGAAACTATATCGGATTTACTCTGTACATACAGACCAATGAATTTCAGAGACTGTTTACACTTGGGACACAGGGAAAGTTATTTGGCAAAATAACCAAGTTCAACCACTTTTTTTACATTCCATAGTAACAAACTATTTTCTGTATGAGTTTCAAAGTCTGCTTGTATTGTGCTTTTTCGCCTAATTCTATCCGAATTCTCATCCAGATAAATTTCCTTTTTCCATTTTGCCCGCGAGTGGTGTTTTTGACGACCATTTTAACACGAATTAATAGTTCTACAATTCCCCGGTTTTTTTTTTTAACACATCATCCTAAGTTTCTATACATTAGATTTCTACTTTCAAAACCAAATTTCAAGGGGATACGTCGTGCATTATAAATAAGTATTTATTGCAAAAATAAACAAAGAATAAAACAAAGTGATTAAACTCAGTCTTTATTATGCCTGAGAACATATATAGATAAATCGTGCAGATGCTTAAATATATAGAAACAGAATAATTAAAAGTAAAGCAATACAGTTTTAAAGGTTAACAATGAGCAGAAGAATTTCCGGAAAACGATAAAGCAATCTATGTCAAATAAGTTAACCGTTACGTATTGCATCAAAAGTCTCGGCACTCTGCATCTAGGGAAAGTTACCGTTACAAATGTCATATAGTTACCAAAAATATTTTTTTAATTATTTTATCACTTAAAATCTTGTGATTGCAGAACCTGCTGCATTGGTTTGTATGTGTGAACGTTATTCGATAACGTCAGGAACGACAAGTCGTGGCGTAACGTCATTCGGTATCGTGTTACCTTAAGCGAAAGTCAACTCAATAACCTTTTTAATGTGAATGCTCTAGCGCTCATGAATTTCAAATATATAATGTACCCTACAATTTCAAAAAGATGTAATTCAATTCAATTTCTAAGGCAATAAAGTATGGATAATATGTAAATACCAGATTTTTTATTTTGATAACTTCTTCATGTCATGCTGGGGTGAAACTGCGTTATAAGCGTATTTCATGTAAGTTACATTTTTGTAAACATATTTTGAGACAGTGAAAAAGAACAAAAGAAGTTTGGCAGAAAAGAACCAATTCGATAATAATTTACTAGATATAAATATTTAACATTTTGAATCGTATTCCCTTTAAAGGCATTATTGAAATATGATCTTGTAACCTATCCGCTCTTTGACATTACAATGTAACTAAATATTCTTTAGGGATATGTCGACATAGGTGACTAGAACAAAAATCATACTCTCTAAAAATTGATTATGATCCAAATAAAGAAATGTGGTTTCGTTTAAACAAATTATATTTACCATGCCTCTTTTTCCGAATTCTCGTGAAATTTGATATAGGAAAATAAACTGTTGAAAAAACGATGATGATCAAACTTTAAAATTTCAAATAGTTTTTTAAGTATTTTTTTGTTTTGTTTTCAATGTTTTTTGGAAGAAATCTTTGTTATGATTTCTTTTTTCGGTTTGCATAATCTTAATCATAATCTTTGACTTTTGACAATGTGCAGGATACAACTTTAAAATAAGTGCACCTGCAGAGGAATTAATGCCACATAAAAAAATCCTATCTGAACAAGTATGCCAATTTGTGCCTTAATGGTAATTTCTTACCTTTTTGTAGTATAAATATATCCCAGTAGACACTCTGATGGTCAAATAATTGTATTATAGTCGGAATGTAATTACTTATGACTATTGATTTCAATAATGTTGATGTTTTTTACACAAATGGCTCTCGGTACACTTGTACTCCAAACATTGTCAGTAATTATCATACTATCCGATTATTCTAATTCCAAGTCATTGTTTTATAGCACCACCATTTGCAATGTTCACTAGTAAAACTAGGACATGCATGCTATATCTAAGAATTACATTTTGTCCGTAAAGAAACCATTCCTTTCCCATGAGTTCATACCGGTCATGGCCTTTACTGTGAAGTCGTCATAAATATTTAATGTATTACACTATTTTCTATGTGAAAGAGGCCCTTTTGGGATCAATGTTGATTAAAAATTAAGAGGTGAGCAAAAATAAAAATAACACAAACTTCGAAGAATTAATTTTGTATTTTCAGATATATTATTTGTTTGAACAAATACAATTTATGAAATGTTTTGGTCGACTTATGATCTATTATAACATAACTATAGATTGACAGTTTTGTAATTTTGTAGAAAATTGAAATTTGTTTTACTTTGGACGCTATTAAAAACACGGGTACATAAATTTTTAAATAGAATGTTGTCATTGTTTAATCATGTTTCATTGCAATGCTATTTAATATTTATTTGAATTTTTTTCCAGGGACAATATTAAGATTAATCGAAGTTGCTTCCATGTACTTGTGAAAGTTTAATGTTTATATCCTGACAGGTTAAGATTAGACGACAATAAACTAGCAATACAAAGACACGTTATCGCTCTTTCTTGATACAATAAATAGAATTTAAAAATAAAATAAAACGAATTTGAGTTAAACACTTAACTGTATAGTCATTTTAATATCTCTATTATAATAAACTTTAAACATAAGATACATATTTTTTAAAAAGTGTACCAACAAATGCTTGCAGCTACTGAAAGTAAACTCTCAAACTTATTAACATGCTGGTATTTCTTTCTGGTCTCTGCCATCAGCAGGTGTACTTCGCAATTCTGATTACTTGTTATTCACTTACTTAATAAACAGTATATAGATATAGGTGTAAGTGCCAATGTGACAACTCTCCATCCAAATAACAAATTTATAAAAGTAAACCATGATACGATCATATTTAATGACGCGTCAATTGGTAAGGAATCTCAATACTATTTAAGTCTTGTTTCAAATAATAAAAACCGGATTGGTTTTTATCCTCCCCTCCCCCAAAGAAGAAGCAATGAATGAGAATTACAGTATTTCTTGTCTATAACAAGACCTTATGTGTCCATTAACTACAGAAGAAATGTATATATCTGCCATGTTTCTTTCAGTAGAACTAATGGTTTGAGAGTATGATAATTCGTTATACCTATTTAAATATTGAGGGGTTAGGTCCTCATTTTAAACAACAACATACTTAACCTTTTGTCAAAAAGGACAGCACAAAAAGCTGGGGTATGTCTAACGATGCTTCTCTCGTGTTTCCATACTCGTTATTTTCATTGTGTTTCATCTTTCTGTGTTTTGTTTTTATATTGCGTACCCTTTGAAGGCTATTCTAGAAACTGTGGATGGTAACTTCAGGTTTCATTACTTTTCAGAAACTGCTGTCATGGGTCATGCGTCCGTAATTGGATGGTTTATCGATTTTATTACAGAAATTAGCGTCGTGCTTCTATAATTTGTACCATACGTTAATATCTATACGGTTTGAATGATTGATCTGATCTAATGGTATTATTGAAAAGTTAAGTTTCGTTCAATGTGGATATGACAATATTTTCTTAAATACATGGACTCTACACTGATAATTGAATCCGTCTTTTACATGTCCCTTGAAATGTGTGTATGATGTTAAGGATACATGGAAAGTAAGTTTAAAATATGATATATAAAAAATCTAACATGGATTAAGGTTAAGGTTTAAGGTCGATGAACAAGGATATAGTCTACATATCATTCTGTTACCAGTAAGTTATGGATAATTTTTTTAAAATAGCCTAAAGTAAATAGTACATTTAAATCTAACTATTTACAAGAATATCACATAATTTTTATGAGATTTCGTAAAATACATTCATGTTTAAGAATAAAGAAATTTAAGAACCTATGCTGAAGATTTGAGCAAAAACAATGCACGTTGTTCTGTGTTGAGAATTATCGCAAACGTGACAACAACTTTGTGCAGCTGATGTCTATAATGTTTAAGTTCTTATGATACTCAAGTGTATTTCTATTCTCATTGACATAATTGAATACTGATGTTGTCTTTTCACTTCATGATTTGAAATTAGTTGACTGTTCTGAACTTGCCTATCTCAGTACATAAATGAAAATTTTACGAAATTTACATACTAAATGTTTTTATTCGCGAATCAAGATATTTTCCGAATAGGTGCTAAAACTTGTAATTCTATTTTGGAAAGACGGTGAGAAGTTTTATATTGTTAATAATTCACAATTAGTTTGTATATTTTCATAATTCATATTTGAAATTAATGAATATGCATGTTGTTTAAGTTTGCATGGTCTGTCATGAATCTGTATAGAGGGGCTCATAAATAAAAAAAAATTATTCTATGATTGTATAGTGTGTTTGTCGGCATAGGGTTAGACAATAATACAAATTAAAAAAAATATTTAAATTTGTTCTCAAATGACATATATTACATATACCGCTAAATCGGTCGATAACAAATATCAATTTAAGGTGGTACTCAACACCTTAACTAAAATTAATTTGGCTCGTTTAATTTTTTTAAATTTTAACAAAGTATTTACTTTGACCCTTTGACAAATATAAAAAAAATCAAAAAAGTTGAACCAACCGTTTAATCATATAAATTACACTGGTTATATAGTAGTTTGACAAAAACTAATTTGATCATTGAGAAGCTTAATATTCCCTTAACACCACCACGTCATTAAAACGTTCTGCTGATTTTACAGAGTTGTATCCCTGTAGTGTTAGGTACCACCTTAAGATAACCTTGCCAAGGAGTTGCAACTATAATTGCTATTCAATCAATTGTTTGTCATCACTTGTGGTTGAATTAAAGTACCCCATGACATTGCAGTCTCCTAACCAACGCATCTGGTAGGACAAAAGATAACCAGACAACGTAGTCTTGTTTGTTTTAGGAGCTATAATTTTTATGAAAAAATATTTGTAAATTAGTTTAAAAGAGGGGAAAGATACCAGAGGGGCATTCAAACTCATCAATCGAAAATAAACGGACAACGCCATGGCTAACCATGCTAAAAAAGAAAAAGACAAACAGACAAACAATAGTACACAATACACAACATAGAAATTAATTTAAACTGTTTTGGGGATTTTTTGCTGTGCACATACTGATTTTGGATGGATACTCCATATCCTTTCTTGATTTAATTTTGATAATTCTGGTGTTTCTTGTATTTGTTTTAGAAAATTAATAATGGATAGAGACTAAGGGGTTCTTCTAACTTATCTAAAATGCAAATTCCAAATGTTCCATTCAAAAGAAAAAGATCAAAAATACCGAACCCCAAAGGGAAAAATTTCAAAGGGAAAAGCCCCTTAAAAAGGGCAAAATCCAAAGCTAAAACACATAAAACGATAACAAAACAACTTCATATTCCTGACTTGGTACGGGCATTTCCTTGCGTAGAAATGGTGATTTAAACCAATTTTTTTAGCTAGAAAACCCTTCACGTATGACAGTTGCTTAATCCCATTAATTGACAAAAATGTGTGAGCAAATAAAACGGACATGAATTAAAAAGTCAACATTTCGGACAAACAGTCAATTATTATTATCTTAATCACAATAATAACAACTAGTCAACTAATAAAAACAAAATGTCGTATAGACACTATATAGATGTTTAAAACGAGCCCCCCAAAAGGATATTACTAAAAATGGACTTAACAGTAAAGGTTAAAAAAATACAAAAACAAATAAAAAGAACACTATAACAGTAAAAAGAGACAAACAAACGTCAAAACCTAAATCTATACTTCAAGACCATCATGTATTATTTGTGAATTTTATCTGAATATTTATCAACAAAGGTCTTGGCATCTTTCCCATTAACTTTTAAAAAAAATCGCTTTTTTTGTCATTTTTTCACCGATAATATAAAACCAAACAATTTTTAAAAATTCAAAATGTATCATCATTTAGGAGATTAATAACTAACAAAACCTTGCCAAAAAAATGGGTTTAAAAGACCAAATTCTTTGACAAAATCAACT
>CM034351.1:27394161-27408587 GCA_019925275.1 Mytilus edulis | reverse complement strand
AAAAGATTATGGAGTTGACTTTCGCTTAATTAACCAAGATATTTTTTAAATAGCGTACATGTTTAAAATGCAAATTCTGAAAGCAGATGTTTTGAAACTACGTTTACCTCCATATCTAAATAGTAATCAATTGTATTTTATATTGTATAACATATGATATTTAATGATATTCCATATTATCAAAAAAATATGTATCCCACATTCGACTTCATATTTTTTTTAGAATAGAAAAATTACCATTTTTAGAATATAATAAGATACACAACCACATCTTAGTAACTTATTTTTCTGTCGATAGAGTTGGGCAACATCATGTAACTAAAAATCGTGTATCGGTTTGATATTCTAAAAGATTTTTGAAAATGTATCTCATACATTATCCTTATATTTTATCATGACAGGTAATGCGGGTTTGTAACAAATGAGCAACACGACGGGTACCACATGTGGAGCAGGATATTTTTACCCGTCTGGAGCACCTGACGTCCCCCCTAGTTGTTGGTTGGGTTCGTGTTTATTAGTCTTTCAGTTTTCTATGTTGTGTCTTATGTACTACGTGTCTGTTTGTCTGTTTAGTTTTTATTCATGGCGTTGTCAGTTTATTTCTTTGAGTTTAATTGTCACTTTGTTATCTTTCGTCCCTCTTTTAGTGTTAGCTACTATGACGTCATATTCAGTGTTCTACCGAAAGACAACTCTTTTTGTCAAAACAAATGGAAAAAACATGAAAATCACTCCTCGTAACTTTTTTGAAAGGTCGGTGTAATAAGTTTTTGTGACTTTATTTGAAAGATAACACATAGCACATTCTGTCTTTAAGTTATTGGTATATATTTCTGAATACTAGAAACAACAACCATATAATGTTCATATTGCAAAAAACACGAAAGGGTTGTAATAGTGACGAAACGAAATCGGTGACCCCCAATCTTTTCATAATATTTCATTTCTTAAATTTTGAATTACCCTTGGTCAAAGTTTATGACAAATTCACTGGTAGAAATTAATACTTTAATAGGCAGTTTGGTCTGAAAATACGTTACAACTTTTCCCAAGATGTTGCGATATCCCTAATTTTTTTTAATTTTAGATGACCAGGTTCCTGCTAAATGACGACAAAAAGTTTGGAAACTCTTCTTATATTTATCTTTTGTTTTGACAACAATCGAATAATCATGTGCTCATACAACCTTGAACTTTGAAGTCTTTGCTTTTTCTTCAAAAAATTGTTTCACAACCACTCTAATATATGCATATATTATTATAAAATTTATTAAATGTCTATTTCTGTTCACATGTACGTTCAAAGTGCAAATTTTCTAATTATCTTATTTTGTCGACATATCTGTTGACTGCTTTTATCGGTTTGATATGCAATATGTAAATGTAAATGCAATAAAACATCTGCATGTTATAATCTGTGCAAACTTGTATCATATTTGCTGGCCCGTGCATTATTGTTTGTTTATGTAAAGATTTACGTGTCAATTTTTGTAATTGTTGCTTTCTCATGGTAAATAACCAAGAGATTTGTATTCTTAAATTAAATGCGTTATCTCTATAGTAAACATATGTAGTTGCAAGTGCATTCTTTTTTTTTGCATTTTTAAAAAATGAACTTTATCATATACTTAAAAGAAAAATGAAAAAAAATATGGGGTCATCGTCCATTTAAGCTAAAATCTGCCTTTGGAAGAAGCATACATTTTTGTTAATGTCCTTTTTTGCTGTTGAACTAATAGAAGAAAAAGAAGACATATCGAAATAAAAAAAATAACTTAATTACAGAAATCGCTTAAATTTTACAATTATTTAGTTTATGTAAAGCTTATTTGAAGACAACAATAAAAATATAGGTTACCGATGAGTTAAAAAAGATATTTCAAATTTAATGCAAAAAAATGGCAATTTTGCACCAAAGGGAGAGAATTTGGATCTTTTTTTTTAAAGTCATATGGGGCCAAACCAAATCAATTGTTTTGGTTGTTTTTTGTACCATATCATAAAGTAACAACTAATAGTGTAATAAATAAAATTTGTAATGAAAAAATAAAGGTTTAATTTTTTTCTGAAATTTTTGTACCCACGAGCCACCTTAAAAGAAATCTACCAACATTAAAAGACCACGAAGATAAATGATCAGTTAATGATCCTATTACTTATACTGTCATTAAATTGCTTGACTAAAATATTGTTGTTCATTTTTTTATTTTATGAATATTGTAACATATTCATAATAGTTCTCAGATTATATGTTCATTTAATTTCATGTATTGAAAATACCCATATTAAGAATGTACTTATGTGAGGTTTTGGAATTTGGGTCAAATGTTCGGAATCCGTGGTGTTTTTCCGTACAATATAATGTAAAATATTTTGCCCAATAACACCCATTTATTTTTTCAAATAAGACTCAATAGCTCTCGAAAGGTCATTTACCAAAATTTTAGAAGATTCTTGATTTTCTTTCTTTTGTTTTAAGACCAATTAATACCAATGCATATATAAGGTGAAAATCCGAGTCAGCCTTTTACCGCCATATTTTACTTCTTGAATATCTTGAAAAGGAGGTGCATGACCTATCAATATTGTTAGCTTATCTTTATCCTTAGTTGATGCTCTGCCAGCCTATATGTTTCATTTCCGTAAATATTGGCAAAGCAATTTCCAATAGGAACTCCTTTTACGGCTAAAACTGTACCACTTTTACCATGAAGTATTGAAACAAATCTTATCCTAGAATTGAAAGTTCATATGCACTACAATTTTTTTCAAAGTTAAAAATATACATGATATGCGGCATATTTTCAACGTTCATATGCCCTGAACTTCTCAGAGTTTAAACTTACACTAATTGTAATAACTACCCCTACCTCGAATAAAGGGTTACCATAGGTTTCTATATAAACTATATGCACATGTACATTTACTGTTAACATTCCCAAGTTATGTCTCTGTGAGATTGATCACAGAGAGCATAACTGGGAACTAGTATTTAACAAAATTAATTTTTTATGCATATTTAAGATCTCCCCAAAAGAGGCGTGGTTTGAGAAACAGCTGTATTTACAAAGTGCAACCTATAGTATCAATTTTAATTTCTTTTTTTTTTTATTTTACCTAACCTTACCTAAGTACATCCTTAATTAATATTTTTAATGATTGTGTGGTTTTATATTTTTCCTTTTATCAAAGCTTCTAGACGTTTGGGTAATTTTAACTCATATATTTATTGCGATTCAGCTATTAGCAATTTGACAAATAATGGAAACTTGTATCCCATGATATATATTAATTTATGGAAAAACACCAAAGTCAATTTCTGATAATAATTGAAAGATTAATCATAAAAAATAAATTTGATTGTTATGACAGAAGGAAATGTGAAAATAAGATCAACGCTTTGAACACTCAGTTTATAGGTTAAACTAAATAAAGAGATTTAAATTGAAAGTTCAAAATGTTATTCTGTATAAATCCTCAAACAAAATCATTCTATGTTTAGTTTCCCTTTTATAATTATCATATAAATAGGAATAAAGTATGAACAAAATTATATTAACATTTTTACATAAATGATGTCTTTGCATAGTGCTCTGGAAAAAAGCTAAATTTAATCAGTTTTATTTCATTTTCACGAAAGTAAAAAACAAAATATAAAACAATTTTATTTATTGATATGATAAAAGTTGATTTGTTATCTAAAATACTTTTAAAAAAAACTTAGCATTACGGTGATATATCAGCCTGGTAAATTTTACGAATTTGTACTCGTGTCTTTAAATTGAAACTCTGCATATTTCTACTTAAAAATACAAAGTTAAACATCCATAAGTCAGGAATCTGATGTACAGTAGTTGTCGTTTGTTCATGTAATTAATACGTGTTTCTCGTGTCTCCTTTTTTGATATAGATTAGACCGTTGGTGAATATTTTTTACTTGTGTTTGGTGTATATTTTTATATAACAGAAAATATACCAATCGTTAGCAATTAATTTACCTTCTTCTCCTAAATGTTCTAAAAAAGTTAGAGACAAAAAAGGTCGGCATCTTACCATTTCATTTTTGTTCATTGACATTTTTTAAACTTTAAAACTTTCAAATCGAATTTTCATTCAGTTCAGCGAAGAATAAACAATTTTTGAAATAAAATGAAAAATAAAAATAATTGGTTGCTAAACTGTTTTTATTTAGTATAATTATTGTTCCTATTAAATTATTTAAAACTATAAATGACGTTATCGTCTGCTTCATGTGAAAAGAAATCTGTCATTAATTCGCTTGATTAAATTTTACATATTATATGCTCCATTACTTTTCGTTAACTTCCTAGTAAATACACCAGGTTGCACCTTGTGACCTGAAGCTTACATAAGAATTAGCATAATATAAAAAACGAAAAATTTTAGTCGCTATTCAATCGATAATTGATCAATGTTCACTTTATATACTACAAAGATATATAAATGATGTTCTCTCACTTAAAAAAATAAAAATTTGTTGACTTTGTTGAACGCATCTATCCCATTGAACTAGAGATTATGGGTACACCAGATACATTTAAGTCTAGCTCATAGGTTGACTTACATGTAGAAATTGATAATGAGGGTCGGTTGAAAACAAAACATTACGACAAAAGAGATGATTTCAGCTTTCCAATTGTGAACTAATAAACTCATTATAGATTCCAGGACTAAATTAAGTATATACAGCAGACGCGCGTTTCGTCTACAAAAGACTCATCAGTGACGCTCGAATCCAACAACGTTTTAAAAATAAAAAATTACTAAGTTGAGGAGCTAACATTTTCTATGTAGCGAAATTCCAGCAGCGCCTGCATACGGAGTACGTATCTCCCAATTGATACAATATTTCGAGGCTTGTATTTTCTATCATGATTTCCTTGATAGAGGATTGCTGCTAACAAGGAAGCTATACAATCAAGAGTTCAAAATGTTGAAGTTGAAATCATTCATTCGTAAATTTTACGAACGCCATCATGCGTTGGTTGACCGTTATTGAATAACCGTTTCACAGATGATTTCGGATACGTCGTAACTACAATCAACTCATTTTTCACCAAGAATGTGACATATCGAATATGAATATTCACTGGGTTTGTAAAAACATGAGCAAGACAACGGATGCCATATGAGGAGCAGGATCTGCTTACCCGGCCGTAGCAAATGATATCACCCCGGTTTTTTTGTTGGGTTCGTGTTGCTTAGTCTTTAGTTTTCTAAGTAGTATCTTGTGTATTATTATTTGTCTGGTTTTTTTTTTAAATTTTTAGCCATGGCGTTGTCAGTTTATTTTCTATCCAAGACTTTGACCGTTCCTTTGGTATTTTTTCGCCTTTACCCTTTTTATTTGTTCGCCAGTGTTTATTTTTCATGTTTTTTTTTCTCCCTACCGCATCTTTCAGATTATTTTTTCTCGCGATATTTCCGCAATTTATTTTATTTCTTAATTAAACGGATAGTGTCCCACTATATAATATTTAAAAGAATATAGTTTAATAAGAATTAGTTCTTTGCATTTATGTGGGATATAATAAATATAAAATATTCTAGTAAATTATTCGCGCTTTTTTTTCAAGTAATACATTGAATATTCTTTCCAAAACTACTTCAAAATAAAAACGTATTCGTTATTTTTTTTCGCCTATTGAGGGCGTATAAGTACTCGAATATTGTTTAACCTTGAACATAAATAGTGTGTCAATCCAAATTTGGAATATCGTCTGGTATGGTCTTTACTAGCATGCACATGTTGCTACTACGTTGACGAATTTGGTATTATTCTCCATGCATGTTGGCGCATTGATGTTATACATAAATTTAAAACTTGTCTACACTCAGGACTATTACGTTTTTGGCTTAATTTTGAAGATCATATGATGCAAAGAAGTTTTTTTATTTCTTTTCATCGATGAAAGGGTTCGTTCACACCTTGCAAAAATATTTTTATCGGTGACACACTTCACGGATTTCTCAACAGTATAATGATCTAGATATTGGACAAATTCATAACTTAAGGTTAATGCGAATTCGTGCATGCATTTTATTTTCTGTTTAATATGTTACTAGTTCAGAGTAGTTATAAAAGAAAACTAAAAGTTAAATCGTTCCCGTAGAGAATCAAGGTTTACTAGTTGAAATGACATGTGAGGCGATGATGTGTTTTACTAGGGTATTTTATAGATTGCAGTGTGAAGGTCTTTGTTAATAAAAACGCAAAATATTGCTACTTTAGGTGGCATGGTAGTATTTTCCTCCAACTTTTCAGGTTACTCCTTTGTGTACCCCACTTAGATGAATACTTGTGACACTGGATTATCAATCAGAAACATTTTTTTCAAGTATTTTAACCAATGATGAGTCTAAAAAATACCAATTTTTAAATGTAACTATTGAAATAGATTTTTTACTATTTTGTTTAGAATATTACATTTACTGCGGCCAAATATGATGTAAATAACTGGTTTCCTTAGACTGGTGACAATAGTTTAATCAGTAAACGGTCATGTTGGTGTTTCTCATTTATTTCTGAATATCTGAATGAAAGTACTTCAAGTTACAGTAGGTTTTTGGGTCTTGGGGAGTGTTAGAAAGTCATTTAAATGTAAAAATCTTAACATTGTCGCCTATGGCAGGGAAATACTACCGTGCCACCTTAAATGATTCCTAAATTAAGGTAGATAATTGTGTTTAACATTGTACAAAGTAAAATACGAATCAAAATGACGAACACACATTCCGAATCAAACACAAGAATTATTGTTGAACTTGCAAGAGCCTTTCTGGAAGACGTTTTTGTTTATTCAGTTGCTGATATCATTTGTTTATTTATTCTTCCCATTTTCGCAAGCTAAGATCATTTGATAAAATTACTAAAAGATGAATAAATAAAATAATAGCCGTTTTTTTTTTATATTTTCTTTAGGGGGAGTAGTTATTTTCTTGCCAATATTATTTTGCACAGACATTTCTTTTATTGGCGTCGTAAAAGATAAATAAACTGTTGTTATCTTATGATTTGGCCTTAAAGAGGGAAGACAGATACCAAACGGACAGCCAAGCACATAACTCAACTGGCAACGCCATGGCTAAAAAGGAAATAAACAAACAGACAAAAAATCGAACACAATACACAACATAGAAAACTACAGACTAAGCAATCAAAATTGGGTGCTCCGAAATGGTAAGCAAATTCTGCTCCATATGAGCTTCGTGTTACTCAAGTCATTACAAGCCCGGTAAATAATCTTTTAATAGTCGTTCGTCCAAAATTTGCATTAAATAGTCTTATAATGGTATGCCGTCCAAAATATGCATTTAAAGAACATTGACAAACAATTAAAACATTGCTTCCTAACTGATATTGCATTCTGTTTTATCCGTAAAATTTTGGATGGTCCTGTTTAATTGTTTTTTTCTTCTATATTTGCAACATACATCAAAACCTATATTTTGCTAAGTCACTTTTGAGATCGACACTTGAAAACATATTTAACTTATTTTTTATTACATAATTTTATGCTCAACCTGCATTATACAATACGTACCATCAAATAAATTAGCAGTGCATTCAACCTAAATGTGTTAATGCTTCTTTCCTCCGCGCGCCTTTTATCACCTTCGCTATATTTAAGATTTAATTGACATTTTTGAAATACCGATTTTATTATTAACTAAAATCTTTTCAAATTGCTATCAATAGAGAATATGACATTATAGTTACATCATTAAATGCGGACAATGTCCTTAGCTAAATTATGTAACCAGTTAAAACATTTAACGGTTACGCATGCGCTATATTTTCTATGTCCAAAAACATTTAAGTGATTTAAGTAAATTTGGTTGAACATTAATATTGAAGTTAATAACTACGGCTTAAAAGAATCTGTTAAGAATAAAAAGCAATAGTACTAAAAACAGTAGTATTAATATAATTTTATTAATCTTACTCATATAAACAACAAATACATAAAACAATTATCTTTAGTCAGTGAAATATCCATATCATGATTTTGATGCAACTGTCATAAAAGTGGGAGGTTTAGCTGTTTATAAAACTAAGTGTACTCTTATATTTCCTTCATAAAAAAATGTCTGTACCAAGTTAGGAATATGACAATTGATATCCATTTTTTGATGTGTTGGGCTTTTCATTTTGGCTTTTCATTAGCAACTTTTCTTTTGAAATTTTTCCGGTGCTCATATGTTTTTTTAAAACTTTTTTCCATATCACATTTAATCATTGTCTGATTTAGTTAAGTAACTAGCAATTAAACACGAAATTCATGAAATGTTACAGAGCCTCGGTGGCCGAGTGGTCTAAAAAGTTCCTACTGTAATCACTAGCCAGTCAAAACCGAGGTTGCGAGTTCGAACCCTGCTCTTATGGATGCACTCGACTCCAATCTTAATTGACTAGGATTGTCAGTTTTCCAATCGAAGGTCGGTGGTTTTCTCCTGGCACTCCGGCTTCCTCGCCCAATCAAAACTGGCGGCTACGAAATAGCGTAAATGTGGTGCTTAAAGGAGGCGTTAAAACACTAAATCAATCAATCAATCATGTTTTTTATAATACATAATGCAAATAGTCAAGGTACTTAAGAAATGCTCAACATCTATTTTTGTATTTCAAAACAGCTTAGGAGGTCATTTCTATTTATTTATGACATGAAAAAAATAAATGCTTTGAAATACTATGATATAGTCGGATGGTCATATTTCGCATTTAAGGAATTAGATAAATAAAAAAAAAAACGCTCTATATTTCTTGATGTTTTTACTTTCTGTTTGAACAATAACAATGGTCTTTTCACGATGTGTTTATTTCTAAATTTTCCGATTGAATCTAATTAATATTTCATCTAGTATGATGAAATGGCACAAATTAAAAAAAGATTGAATAACAATAAGTTTAAACAATTATATGTTTCGTATATATATTTTTTGGCTTGAATAATTAGCTTGTACATATACTTGTTGTGTTTTATACATAAGAAAATTACTATTCTGGCTCTTATTTGAGTAGTGTCTCCATCAACAATATTTTATAAGTTTAAAAGATTCATTTCTAAGATAACAAGTAAAGCTGGCAAAAACATTTTATGCTAATTTTGCTAAACAAAAATGGAATCATACGCAGCACTGTTTATAGATTTGAATAAAACTAATTTTTTTTTAAAGTTCTGATTTTTTTTTACCAAAAAAGCAACAGTAGTATACCACTGTTTAGAAGTCATAAATTGATTGAGAGAAAACAAATCCTACTTACCAACTAAACCCGAGGGATACACATCAACAAAAAGAGGAAAACAACGAAACAACAGAAACACTGAAGTGCAACAAAAACAAATGACAATGCAACATACATAGAAACGAACTATTACATAACAACTGCCATATGTCTATCTTGGTACAGGAAATTTTAAGAAAAAAATGTTTGGTTGAATCTAGTTGTGTGGCTAGGCAAACCTCGCACGTTCTGTCAACGTTGAATGTACCGCTTACATGACAAAATTAAATATACCTTCCTCTACAGCACAGTGTACGAATTTAACAGATGCTCAAAGCAAATGTGTGAAGCAATCCGTATAAATCCTTATTCTAATCTATAATCTTAGTTTTGTTGAATCGATTTTTTTGTAGATATCAATTCCAATAAATTGTAGTTACTGGACTGGTCATGTTTTCACAAGTTTGAATTCATTGTTTCCGTAAATACATTTTCATATTATTAACTGACTTCCTTAGTATTTTACGAAATTTATTTGTAAAACAGGGAGAAAATCTAAAGTATTTTTTAAACGTCTAGTATTATTTGGTTCTATAGCTTTACTGTTTTTACTGTTTATCAAAACCAATCATTAATGTTACAAATATACACAGTTTGAATTGAAACGTTTAACTTAATCTGAACATCTCCTGAAATACTGAAAAATGAATTATGAGATCATGTCAATTGAAAGCTATACTTTGTTATACAATGTTTTACTTTGTTGTCTTTTTGGCACTCAAACGACATTTTCTTATTTCTATATATTAAGCTTTTCATGCAGTTATTTTATTACGCGTTTAGACTCATTTCACGGCTATTAATTTCGGGATTATCAAATTTACTTGATAGTTTTCTGATATTCACGATAATATATATTTGCAATATATTTATACTCGCGAAAATCGCACAAAATAATTCGCTACCGAAAATTAGTTGGTTTACAGTATTACCATGAAAGATTAGATTTGAAATACCTGAACTTATTAGATGTCTGTTTGACTATTTAAGAATTATGTCCACAAACCGATGATACTTAAAATTAAAAAAAAGGTTTGACTAGTTTGTGGTATCGAAAACCCTGTTGTAAAAAACTTTATATAGTAACACAGAGATTTCTTTCGTTTAAAAAAATCAATTATGTTGTTACATACACAAGCGAAGTTGATATATAGAAACACCATTAGATGGTGACAAGAGAACGTCAGCATCTACGAAAAAATAATTATCTATAGAAAACCAAAAAAATATCTATTTTACCACACATTTTGGTAAAAAGCTTCCCGTCAAAGAAATCTGTATCAAGATTTTGGATTTAACCGAGTTCATCGTTCATTTTTGAAATAAGCTTTATTCGAAGTAAGTTCGTCAGGATAAATACTCATGATACTGCAGTCATCATTATTGAGAGCTAATATATCATTCAAATATCTGAAAGTGTTATTCAACTTTTGAATAAGATATTGTTTCGATGGGTCTTTGCTGCTTTAAATCATAAATTGTAACCCATAACAATACAAAAACAACTGGTCTGCAATAAGAAGTGCACAATTAGTCCCCATGTGAATTCCAATAACTAAACGATACATGAAATCTCCATAGAAAACAAAAAATACCAGAATTATAAACAAACATTTTTATTTTAAATTTAAAAGCTTTTAAAAAACTTATGATCAGTTGATCAGTTAATTTTTTCGATTAAATCTACAGTACCGTTCAGAAAAAAATGTCAAAATGCCAAGTAGCTGGACAAAAAAATCATGTGTAACACGACGGGTGCCACACGTGGAGCAGGATATACTTAGCCTGCTGGACCAGCTGCAGAGATCACCCACAGTTCGTGGTTGAGTTCGTCATGTTCGTGTTGTTTAGTCTTTAAGTTTCAATGGGTTTTTTTTTATGTATTGTTGTTTGTCTATTTGTCCATTTCTTTTTTAAGACATGGCATTGTCTGTTTATTTTAGACGTACGAATATAAATGTCCCTTTTGGAATCTTTCGTCCCTCTTCAACAACATAATGATTTATTTGAATAACCTCACAATATATACCAGGATTGAAAATTTATATTAACGCCAGACGCGCGTTTCGTATACAAAAGACTCTTCTCTTCGATGACGCTCGAATAAAAGATGTTAAGAAAGCCAAATAAAGTACGAAGTTGAAGAGATACTGAACAGTTATTGACTTCGTGAAAGCAAAACTGCTGAACAGCACTGATTTAATTAGTGGAACATATCTGAAAAAATATGTTCTTAATAAGGCTCCACTTTTCTGACTCTGAGGGCGATGTTATGTTTCAAATGGTAAGACTTTAAATCAAGTAAAAGTTATAGCACCAACAAATGATCAAAGTTACCTTAATAAACCACAATGAACTTTGCAAACCGATTGTAACTCGGTGAAGTATAAAATTATACAATTTGATAATATTTTTTTTTATATTTAAACGGACTAATATAACCGACTTAACCATGCATTATAATTTATGATTGCAATTTAAACGGTTCTGTAGTTTAATGATTACTTTATCACTTAGATTAAGTTTATTCATTTACTATCCAACAAAATTTTGACAGCAATTTGCAAAAAATAGACATAATTTATGATTTTTCTTTGTAATACATGATATTTCATTATTATTATATACTGATATGCGATATGTTACCAAACTAACAATGGTTATACCTAAAAGCCTGACTGTCATTATCTCTAACATATTGAATAACTTTATAGTGATTTTATAACGTGACTATGATTTAGAGACGCGCAAATTAACCTTACTATTGATTTCGGTAACATGTATAATATTATGTAAACTTATATGATTTTGTTTTGCATATGTTTAGATGACATTTAAATGTCGATTATACAATACAGGCATCGGGACAATGACAAAATCCCTAGCACAAAAAACTCCAACAATACCAGGAAAAAAAGTTCATGAAAGAAAAGAAAGTCTATCAAATACTCTGGATTCATTTATATTCGTGGGTATCAATTTTCACGGATTCCAGGAAACTAGCATATTTGCTGATATTTAATTTCGTGAATTTTACTAATTTCTATATACAAAGCCTATCGAAAAACTGTTAATCGTTGACCATTTGAATACGTGGTTCACCTGTACCCACGAAACCCTTGAAAAAAACAGAATCTACAGTACTACTTAATAGAAGTAAAACAGGATATCAATTACCCCCCCCCCCCCCCCCCCGATCAACATATTATATCTGTCCAAATATATGATCATTCTAAATACAAACTAATATGCATATGCTTACGCATATTTTAGAGTAGTCAATATGAAGACGGATCAATCTGACTTATTCAAAATGTCAACATTACAACTCATGAGTGCTAAGATGTAAAGGCATTTCATTCAGGAGCGTTTGACAAAAATGTTATGTTTATTCTACATATTGATAAATTCAAAGTATCAGATAAAATGAAATAGTGTCTGACAGATTCAAAAATGCCCGTATGATACATATTATAAAAAAAAGCTCATAGCTTAATATAATATGTTTTTTTAAAGTAGTATTTGAAACAAAATTGAAGGAAACATTTTTCTGACGAATGAACAGGGTGAAAGTAATATAGCCCTTGCTCCTAGAGTAAGGATATAATAGTAAATTGTATGCGATTTACTGAGCAACACAAACTCCGCAAATATCCTGGGTACTCAACAATGGTAAGAAGATCCGGCCCCTGATTTGTTACCCGTCATGTCAAGAGGTAATCGCATTTGGCGATGACACACACGATGAAGGAGATAGAATGTTTGTTAGGAAAAAGATATGGAGGTTATCTTTGTAACGAAAATTCAATAGAGGTGATCCAAATCACGATTTCACAGCTTGGCAACCACCAATTCTTAGGTCAATAGCTACTTTATTAATAGCAACCCCGATCACAGAAACAGGAAAGGAAAATCACGCTCTAAAATATCGTATCAACTGGATTATCTTAACTAGTCCGTACGGTGATCTATAGTCAATTATAATCTGTTGGCAATCATAACACAGACTTACAGATTTATGTCTATATAAAGCGTTATTCTAATACAGAAAAAAGGAAGGCCAAATAATTATTGGTCTTAGCTAAGTCAAACTATTTTCAACTTCAAGCTGATCTCAAGTAATGAGACGTACTTTCCTCATTTCGACAGACATGTACATCTTGTACATCTTGTATGTACACCAGCTTTGATTATTTGTATAAACTTCAAGATTATAATTTTTTTTTTCTAAAGTGAATATTCATCAATATTTTCGAAGGGTTAAATATTTCTCAGTGGTGTCCTGTCATGGCTTTGTTTGAATTTGTTTGTTAGCTTTTTGGTCATGAATGTTTGTCTCTAATATTTATTTAACTATGCATTTGTATTCAGATATCGCAGATTAAAGGTTTCAACTCCCTCAGGCAAAGTTGGCTTTAGATGAATTTGGCTATTTATTTTAGGTATTTTTGACATACTGCTCTTCAACGGTTTCGGTACTTATACATCTTCGGATTTCAAATGTTTGGCTTTGAGCGTTCCTGATGAAGGTGAATCCAGAAAAGCGCTTCGGACGCAAGAAATTAATAACGTGTTGTTTTCAATATTTTAAATTTATTCGTTCATTGTGTAATCATACGTTTTTTGATTGAGTTAAGTCTGCCAATTTATATTTTATTGTGTGTTTTTCTATGTTGTGATGTAATGCTATTGTTTCAGAAAAAGGGAGAAGGTTTGGATCCATTAAAACGTTTAATCCCGCTGCAAATGTTTTTGCACCTGTCCTAAGTCAGGAATCTGATGTACAGTAGTTGTCGTTTGTTTATGTAATTTATACGTGTTTCTCGTTTCTCGTTTTGTTTATGTAATATATACGTGTTTCTCGTTTCTCGTTTTGTTTATATAGATTAGACCGTTGGTTTTCCCGTTTGAATGGTTTTACACTAGTAATTTTGGGGCCCTTTATAGCTTGTTGTTCGGTGTGATCCAAGGTTCCATGTTGAAGGCCGTACTTTAACCTATAATTGTTCACTTTTTAAATTGTTATTTGGATGGAGAGTTGTCTCATTGGCACTCACAATATACTCCTATATCTATGTACCCAACATGATTCATAAATTTAATATAGTTTTTTAAT